>JALIRY010000055.1:0-228716 GCA_026401215.1 Trichoderma erinaceum
ACTAATAGAAAAAAAGTATTATATTATAATTTAACTCTTATAGTTATAATAATAAGCCTATAAAATAAGCTATATTAAATTAATATAAAATTAATAGTTTAATTAAGTTTTAATTAATAAAAATTATTTTTAATTTATAATAATTTAACTTATAAAATTAAGAAAAATTACTATTAATTTAATATAATTTAAATATTTTAATTAAATATATAAGTTTACTTCTTTATACTTATTTAAATAACTTAAATAGCTAATTATTAATATAAAATTAAGATTATAATACGCTTTATACTACTTACACTTTAGTAATATTTATTTATTATTATATATTACTTAAAGATCCCCTAATCACTCTGCTAATATAAACTATAAGACTAGGTTTATCCCTTAGGAAGCTTATGAGCCACTAACTATCTAGGATATTAGTGACTTAGGTTATTACATATATGTATATCTATTTTATGTCCTACGGTTTTACAAGTTGGTAGATACCCTTAGATATAAGCACTAGACGCAATTCCATGTATGTTATAAAAAGTCGTATTCTTCAGTGGCACCACTTTCTGCTGCCACTCGGCATATCTCGGTGACAACTTTTTGAACATCGGCTGTTTTGATCGGCATCCTATGAGCCCCTCCCCACTCGACCACAGTTGCACTCTCTTCCGTGCAAAAGTGCTCCAGCAGATCCTGGTGCAGCAGTAGCCCCGGGTCACTCAGGCCATGGACATGTATTGTGGGCAGCCGCAGCAAATGGTCGTCGTCATCTACCATGGCGAGCTTATTCGCGAAACTTCGATCCCAGTAGCCTCCACTGAGGCTGACGGTGGCATGGCTATCCTTGCTGGCGGCGCGTGCCAGATCCTTGGCGGGGGGGCGCCATACTGAACTGCTTATTTGAACTGCATCTGCCAGGTACCCTCCCACTAACTGCAGGCTATTGTCCAAGGCAACCAGGGGCGCTCGGCCGGCGAACAGGACGGCAAAACGAAACGTGGAGATTCTGGAGTGCCGGCTGAAGGTGGCTCGAGCTTGCTGTCGAAGGAGCAGGCTGGCGGCCATCTTGGCTCCCTGGCTGAAGCCGAGCAGGCCGACCCACTCGCCCGTGGCGCCAAGGGCATCGTCGCTGATCATTGCGTCGGCAAGGCTAGCGTCGACGGCTTCGACGATGTCTACGCTGTCTAGGCCAGATGCATCGCCGTCCTGGAGGCGTAGCCAGCTCTTGAAGGGACCCCATGTGCCGTAGACGGAGACAACATCGGGTCCCGGCCGAGACGGAAACGGCGCTTCCGCGAAGACCAGTCTGAAGGTTGAGGATAGAGCTGCTCGCAACACTCGGCATTGAGCTGCGAATATCCGTGCATTGGTGCCGCCGCCGTGGAGGCACAGGATTCTAGGTAGGTCTAGGCTAGCTGTGGCTTCATTGCCGGTGGATGAGGCGGTGGTGAGAGTCGGATGTGTTGATGATGACGGCATTTTTCTGAATCTGGGTGGTGGCCTTTGTCCTCAGTCAACTGATATTTTTCTCTTCTCAGACAGACCGTTGCTTGGATCAATACGTCAAGATACCATTTGGGTGAGACACTTCAGGGCACTTCTCAAGTCAATTCATATAGAAACCCATGAAGCAGCACAGCCGCCCAAAATGACAACCTCGGAATACGTTCAAAACTTAATTCGCGATAAGACCAAGGGAAGAAACTTGGCCTCCTACCCAACTTGATTAGCCTATCTGACTCAAAGTCAGCTTACATTTCACAAGACTCCGGGGAAAATCCGTAATATGTCAGGTTAAGTGCCATTGTCTCGCTTTCATTCCTGAAACTTGGTGTTTAGGAAGCTCTCTTGGAGGCTTATCATCGAACGCTAGGCCGCACTGGTAAGGCAACAGGTGGTTACCCAAATAAAGACCCCTGACTCGGGTCCAAAGTACCCGGATGCAGGGTACTAGTTATTACTGAAAACGGTATCCGGCCGATCTCGAAATTCCAGGAGGATCTATAATGCTTTCTTTTCATTCGATAACCTGATCCAAGCGCAACAGAATTGTCATCTTGTCTCCCCGGTAGTGAGTTATGTACCCCGGGTACGTCGGCGTCACGTTCTGATCAACCCCAATCTTTTTGTGTTGGGATAATCGTCCAGGATTCCAATCCTTCCAGTTCAAGACGCTTCCATGCAATCCTTTCGGATGTTATCATACCCTGGACGCGGATAAACGATATTTCTTCGTATATTTGCTGCCAGGCTGTAATGTCGTGTATGATGTTCCCATACGAATCATATTCCGGCTTCAAAGTACGCACAGGTGGCGGCATAATGACGTAGATTGAGTTGTACAGGCATGTCATACCTTCCTACAATCGCTACAGCCTTTCATAGCTTATCCATAGTTATGGTGATCCAATCGTCTGGTGAATGTGGCTGTGTAGGCACATATGGGCCTTTGATACGCTGATAGCGACAATGTGGGACATAATGATGGCAATAGTAATGGGGCTTGCCTATAATCGATTTCTTATTAAAAGAATTTTATAATTCATTACTCTATCTGCGCTAAATATTGAAATATGAATGCGATACACTTTCAGGTGTAACGAATAGGTATTCAAGCATTAACAAATCTCCGTATCAACATTGTCAAATTTCAAGCTTCACCCTCTGCAGTGCGCGGCGACTCAGATGAGACAGCGACATTCGAAGTTCGTAAAGCCTGTAGAGCAGCCTCCGCCTGTGCAGCGTATCGACACCTGGCTCTAATAGCCTCACCGTATCTATAGAATATATATGGGAATGGGATACAAGCAACAGCCATAAATCCAGGTACCGATGAAGCCCAGTGAATGCCCAAATTCGCATACATCTTAGTGGTGAATAAAGGGAAAACGACTGCGAAGATGCCGCGTAGGACAGCACCCCCCGCCAAGACAGAAGCAGCGTAGATGGTGTAAGCATCGACGAGATAGTTCGTGATACCCATGAACACACAAACCAGACCGAATCCAAAAGGGGCTCCCGCAGCAATGCTGGCTATCCAGTGAACGGATGGAGAATTAGTCCAGGCGAACCAAAACAGTCCGATGGGGATGAAGATGCAACCTATAAGACATGGCGGCAGGCGAGCCTCTGGCGGCGTCCTCGATCCATTACTTTGATGCTTTTTCGCGAGGGCCACGTATCGTTTGTTGAGCACGAATGAGAAAGCAAGGGCGGATAAGTTTCCGACGAGGATGCCAATGAAGGGAAGGCCAGCGACCCCTTGGGGCCAACGGCGATCCTGCGCATAAACAATGGGATATGCAGCGAAAAGGAGATACAATGTTCCAAAAACAATAGCCAAGTAGACAGATAGGAGCAGCACAATTGGCTCTGTAAGCAAAGCCCATGGCTTGCTGAAGACGCTCCACAAATGAGGCAAAAGACTCTTTTGCGCAGACTTGGAATCGAAGGGGGACATGTAAACTTTTCCGGTGAGCTTGGAAAGCTTCAAAGCCCGGCGACGTAGAAGCACAGGCGAATATGTCTCCTTTCAAAAATAGTTAGAAAAACTAGGGATTGTTCATTTTGAGATGACTTACCGGGACAAAGAGAGTTCCCGCAATCCAAGTACATCCTGTCATAATAGCCAATAGCCCCATCAGCCACCGCCAGCCAGCTCCAGCCCCGACAAAGCCGCCAATGATGGGCCCGAGAACAGGCCCGAGGAAAGGCGCAACGGAAAAAACGGTCAGAGCCAGACCACGTTCTTCGGCTTCAAACATATCGGTGACGGCGCCCCCAGAATTGGTGATTGGAGATGAGCCAAAAAGGCCAGCAAAGAAGCGTAGTACCAAGATAGATGTAAGGTTCTGCGACGTGGCTACACCAACGTTGAAGGCTGTAGCCATGAAGTATGTAGCCACAAAGACATTTCTGCGCCCATAGTGCTCTATTGAAGAAAGTATGTTAGCAAAGCAGCTACCGTGTAAAACTACAAGGGGGCAGGAATGGGCAGCGATGTCTTTGAACATTTCTTGTCTTTAATTGTTACGTATACGTACCGGATAAAGGTGCCCAGAGAAAGGGTCCAACAGCAAACCCAAGTACGAAAAACCCGACACCCAAACTGTTGAGCGCAGAGCTCCCGCCATATTCAGCCTCGATTTCGGTGATTCCCCCTGTGTAGGCGCTGGAGAGAAAAGAAACACAGAGGAAGGAGAAGGCTAGGATCTGTGTCAACGACCACTTGGCAACGAGTGAATAGTTCTTCGGGTCGAGCACATCATTTTCGAGCCAGCGCACAATGTACGGGTCATTGTCGGTGCCGGAGCCATTGTATTGGTGCTCAATAACCTCTTTAGTAAGAATTGAGTCAGAGAAGACAATTTTCAGCCAAGACGGGCGGACTGATGCCTTCATGCTGCCTCTTTCTTTGTCATCACTGGGAGTAGCACTATGTACCATTACTGACGCATCGGTGCTGCTCCCTTTTCTGTCGCCGTTGTGAGAGGCCATAGACAAGAAGCCTTCGGGCAAGGTGGCAGAACGATTGTGTATGTTGGCTGCAAACCTGAAACGCTACTTGACTGTGGTCGCGAGAGGCTGTTTTGTCTCACTCCTTTCTCAATCTGTATTAATGCGTGCTTGGTTGGCGTGATTTAATCTGGCAATAGTTTGCTTACTCTTGGTGGGCTGGTCAAAGCGACAAGGCAGATAGGAGAAAAGCGGCTAGTAGGTAGTAAGGAAGGGAAGAGGACAACCAGAGATACAAACAAGATTCGGGCCATTAGGTAAATCTTTGCGAGCGGATGTGTGATTACGAATCAGGTTGCATTACAGCCTTACAGGGACATTGCTCTTGTTGAAGGGTGCGTGGTTGGCCTCTTTGTGGACTTCGTACCATATCAAAATCTGACCGCGGATACATGTAAAGGAACAAGGTGTGATAGAAAAGCTGCCGTATTACAGGGACTGTGGGTCCAGCTGCAGATCCATAAAGCACAATCATGTTAGTATTCATGGGTGTAGTACGCTACATCAGACTCGGAGATACCTTATTGCTTGTCTCCTGCAGTCAGCTGGCTGTGAAACCCTGGGAAATAATTGTTCTTATACAGGGACTTAAAAGCGGCTAGTGCTATATCACGAATGTAGAATGATTTATTTCTATAATGTACAATGCACGAAGTATAGCGTTTATGTATATTTAAAAAGAGTAATAAATATGAAACTAATAACACTTTAGAATTGTAATGACTACCCAGGTTACAACTAACTGCAATCTCAAGCTTATGAAGTCAGCTCATCAAAGTCAGCTCATCAGATGCAGCTAGCTAGGAGTTGTAATCGTGATTATATAAAGCCCAGAGACATTACAATTCTTAAACTGACAGTGCTATAACATATACCGGCCTCTTTGGTTTGGTGCGCACTTCTTTCCCCGCTTGCTCATTAAAATTCTTGTTGTTCTTGCAATTGGGAGACGGTAGCCCACCATGTATATCCGGGACGCCGCCTTCGCGGCCGCCAACCTGACGGCTCTTTATGGTCCGTATTTATCTAAGAATACTGAGATGTTCCTGCCATCAGATGCTGCTTGGAACACTAGTGTCGAACAGCGGTGGACCATCTTTGCACCACCATCTTATCTTGGCGCTATCAAGCCTGTCACAGAACAGGATGTCGCAACAATTGTATGTCCTGGAGATCTATTACCATCTCCCAAGTTTGTATAATTCTTACCATATTGACTCATTAGGTCCAAATCTCCAACTCCAACGGCATCCCATTCATGGCAACTGGTGCTGGTCACGGTGCCTCTGTTACTTTGGAGAGTTTCAAAAACGGGATTGATATTGATCTCGGAAACTTCAACACAGTTACCGTCGATGAAAAAAACAGTCTTGTTACCATCGGAGGATCTGCCCAGTTCCAACAAGTCTACGATCCTCTTTTCGCTGCCGGAAAAGAATTCCGTAAGTGATCTTTTGCCTCTTTGTAACTGAATCGTAAATTGTCACGATGCTTGAGCTACTCCAGGGACTTTAATATATGAGTAATTTGCAATATTTGCTAACAGGTTTTACACTGACCAGCTACGGGAGGTGGTCCTTGTGTGGGAGTTTTAGGAGCCACCCTGGGTGGTGGTGTCACGCGTCTTATGGGCGTTCATGGAATGGTCGTCGACCTCTTGCAATCAGTCAACATCGTTACTGCTGACGGAAAACTTCTGACTGCTTCCGAGACTGAGAACAGTGACCTTTTTTGGGCAGTTCGCGGTGCCGGCCACAACTTCGGCATTATCACTTCTGCTACGTTTACAGCCCCTAGCCTACGTAATAACGGCCAATACCTTAATGTCGATTTCGCTTTTCCAGCGAGCGCCAATAGGTCATTCTTTGAGGCAGTTGAAGCTTTCAATGACAACCTCCCCGCTGAGCTTGCTTTACAAATCACTGTTACACCAGGCGTAAGTTTCTAGTGGAAAACGCGGCAACTCTTGATACTGACTTTAATCTCAAGCCGGGAATCACCTTCAATGCCGTTTACTTTGGCGCCAAGGCCGATGGTTTGGCGCTTCTTCAGCCATTCTTTGATTTGCCCAGTACGAAGCAGAACATCTCTGTTGTACCATGGAATGAATTGCCCAATGTACAAGACTTCGGAACCGATTTCGGCACATGTAACAAGAATAGCGAGACCGACTTCTATGGCATGGGTCTCAAGAATATCAATGCTGCTACATATGGAAACTTCTTCGACGAATTGGCTGAGTTCTATGCCCAGCATCCAACAATTTCCCCTGTCTGGGTCACCCAGAGATATTCGACCAAACAGGCTCTCACAGTACCGGTAAATGCCACTGCTTATGCTCACCGTGAGCTCGGAGCGCACCAGTACGTATAGTTGCAAACCTGCAATATCATAGCTTATGGTTTAGCTCTAACAAATTACTAGGTTATTCATTACCTCGGTCACCAACCCTACTGATGCTAACACCCTCTCCACATTCATGAAAAATGCCCGTAATGAATTTCAGGCCACAGCAGGTACCTCTGAGTTGTCCATCTACGTCAACTATGGACATGGTGATGAAGGTCCCGCTGTCTGGTACGGAGACAACCTACCTCGGCTTCAGCAGCTGAAGAAGAAATGGGATCCTAACGGACGCTTTAACTCTTATAATCCCATTTCTTAAGGATTAAGCCTTCATTAGCAGTAATCAGTATAGTTACTGCATTGACACGGCGGTTTTAGCTAATGGGGAGTTTAGGCGATGGAGGCTTGAGGCGTTCCAGTAACTTTTCTTTTCTTAGTCTATAATTAGTCAATATTTTAGTATACTAACTATAACATTTATAAGCATTGGCATATCTATATGTCGATAAGGATACTTTTGCGTTGGCATAAATATTCAACAAGTTGAATCCTGCTAGACTTTTACTACCATCATTTCATTAGTATATAAACTCTATTTACATAATACGCTCTGTATGCTTCTTGAACTCCACATCTGACAATAATCCTTCAAGGTCTTCTTGGGTCAAACAAGTTATTACATCAATATCTCCATCCAAATTCTTCGGAAGGAAATACACAATACCCTTTAATGGATCGAATCTTGGTCGTCTCACTAGTGCTGGCTTCCCCAAAAGTTTTCCAAATTCTTTAGAATACACGTCTGCATGCGCCCATGACGAGCAACCTACATCAATAGTTGGGTCATATGTCGCCATAAATGTGATAGCGCTTCTGTCCTCTGCACGAGCAATCAGCGTTGCGAAGCTTCGCACCATCTGAGGCGTATTATACGTCTTCAAATTACGACGTAACTCTGCGGCCACGTAGCCCAAGGGCCTGGTAGCGACGTCGCCTATAGGTAGCTTCGTGGGACATGTGTGGATCATTTGACCGATGTACTCTGGCGGGATATCCAGAGCGGTACGGCCGTCTATCGCGCGACTAAACATGCTTAGCTGATCTTGTTTTAAAGGACCCGTGCCGTCGCTGCGGGCCAGTCTTGCGAAAGAAAGGCGCTGCCACCAAAATGCGCAGAGAGCGTCATTGGTGGAGATGAATGCCACTGTCTGGTCGCTACCTGAGTCTGGTGATGGAGTATATTGAGATGCCAGCTCCTTAAGTGCTCGTAGGCTACTCGCGGAGAATCGGAATGTGTGCCAATCCCAGACGGGCTGATCTGTGATCCCATTCTGACTTGGACGAGGTGAGACTCCTGAAGGTGGTAGAGGGTTTGCTCGGCGGATCATGTGGCTATGATCCAGCAGCGGCTCCTCGGGACGGAGCAGGGGGACGAGATGCCGCCTATCTCGATTCCCCTGTTCCAGTTCCAAAGGCGAGAACTCGGCGCCACGCATAGCTGCTGCCAACAAGTGAAGACATTGGCACATGCCACTCAAGTCCATTGTATTGTGTTGCGCAGCGAAGTCAAGCAACAAGCCACCTTTCACAAAGTTGGCTTGAAACGAGATGACTGGTGCAGGTTTCAAGTCCGATTCCTCGTATGACTGCGGGAAAGCGACCACGGGCGCGATGAGAGACCCGTCCAGCATTGAAAATGGACCTTTTGCCTTGAGGATTTCCGAAAATGATGGACACTTAATAGAGCGGTCTCGAACTTGCAATAAAGAATTGGGTGGTGCGAATTTCGGGCAGACGGCTAATCTGCTGCTTTTGCCATCGTTCAAAACTCGGTAGCCGAGCCATGGCAGGCTTGACTTCATTTTGAGTATACTCTCTTCCAGGGAAGATACTATGAGCTCCCTATCTTTATCATCTGGAATTTGGAAGCATAGTAAAAGGTGTGTATAGCTTTTCAAAAAAGGCAGCTGGCCGAGAACATCTCGGTAACGCTCTGTTTCATCCATTATGTCTATTGCAATGGAAATGATAGAGGCTGAACTTCACAAAGGGTTGTAGATGAGTAGTAAATGCAATGTTAGTGGATATAAGGGACACTGAATTCTAAGAAATATTTACGGCCTTTGCTGTACAGAGACTTCATGGGCGATGGTGATAACAAGACTCCTCTGAATTCCCTAAATCCGAATGATGACGAGATGTAGGCATATTGAAGGAATATTGAGGCATTTTACTGTCTATCTGGTCGTTTATCGCCACCCCCATAAGCTATATGAGTTTCAGGCTCTAGTATATTGCTTGTAGCTTTCCCTGACTATATGAAGCTATGCAGTCTGGAGTAATATCTCGTTACTCGCATTAATATAACCAGCGGATCTGTCTGACAATATCATAACTGATATCAACTCAAGCACTCTGTAGAATCTGATTTTACCGTCCCATTGTAACAAAGACTGCCCAGTTCGTATTTAGCAAGCATGGTTGCATGTCAATGAATCCTACATACGAAGTATATACGACTGCTCCTTTGGTAGTTGTTACCAATTCTCCAAAACTTGGGTGGAGCGAGATACCCTGTCACGCTAGGATGATAGACAGCGCATCTACTTGTGAGGGAGGGGGTGTGTTTGCGAACTGCCGCCCCCGTATACAGGGCTCTTCGAAAAGCTGCATTTTTGCTGATCCCTAAATCTTAGCGCTTATGTGTCGTATACCCCGCAGATAGGCATCTAAATCATGTCAATGTGAATTCACCGTAGACCCGTCGTTATGGGACAAGGTCTCAAGGGTTAGAAATGGAGAAAAGGTTTTGCCGAGGACCTGACTAAAAGGTATTAGTATAGACTAGAAGGGCATGTTACCACGATCTAATCCTTGGACGTTATACTATTTGACCCATAGAGTAAGCAGATGGATAAACTATAATTTATATAACCCAATTACAAAAAATTCACAAAGGGCATTGTAAACACAAAATAAACATCACTAACATTGAAAGAATTTAGTAATTATAAACTAGGCTAATTCATTGTATATACTTCTTGCCATTGTATTTTGTTATAATATAACGACTTAGCCAATAACGTAAAGAGTTAGACCAACCGCTGGTGCAGTCGTTGTTATAACAGAACCAGCTGCTTACACAGGCAGAGACATTATCTATGCACCTCCACTAACTTTTTATACTCAATACCATAACGGAAATTACCTTACTTAACCAGAACGGTAATCTATAAAAGTGTAGCTCAAGGTGAAGCACGTTCTAGCTTGGCTTATACCCGGCCAACTCAGATTCCTAATTGCTGACCTGCCCTCTTTCTCCCTTACTATTGCTCACCCCCACTCATTAGTATTACGCAACATACATACACGAATCCTATCAAAGCGTTGTCGCTGAAAATATGGCAGAAACGGGCAACGCAGGCCAAGACGGCTCAGTGCCTTTTAATATTGCAGTTATCGGCGGCGGCATCATTGGTTTACACGTAGCTCTAGGCTTAATTAAACGCAACATTCCAGTCATCATCTACGAGAAGGCATCTGAATTGAAAGAAATAGGCGCTGGTCTCGGCTTTACAGATACAGCAACTCAATGTATGCAAGCCTTGAATCCCAGTGTTGCCAGTGCTCTGGGCAAGGTCGGTATTGCAACCACTGGAAGCCTACGATGGATCAATGGCTTCACCGAAGAAGATATTAGGCTACGAGAGAAAGGTCAAGCTTTCGATTTTGAGCTCTCTACAGGCAAAAAAGATGGATTTCCCGGCTGCCATAGAGGCCAGTTCCTCAACGAGCTTGTTAGTCTTGTTCCACCAAACTTGATAAAGCTTGGGAAACGTATAGCTTTGATTGAGCAAAAGAGTAAGGACGAGAAGCTCGTGCTGAAGTTCTCCGATGGCACAGAAGCATTGGCCGATGCTGGTAAGCGCCCTGAGCCCAGGACCCAGCAATTTGTGCACACATGCTAACTTGGCGATATTCTGTGCCGTGGACAGTTATTGGCTGTGACGGGATTAAATCTCGCGTTCGTCAGATTGTCTTGGGGGAGGATAATCCGGCTTCCTATCCGCATTATTCACATCAGAGTGCGTATCGCGCGCTAATTGAGATGGACAAAGCACTTGCTACCCTTGGTCATCTTCCAAGTGGCCAATTGATGTATCTCGGACCGAGAGCACACATCAATACCTACCCAGTTGGTCGTGGAAAATTTATGAACTTTGTGGCTTTTATCCAGGACAAGAATGATTGGCCAGACAATGAGAATCTCACTGCTCCTGCTTCAAAGGCAGATGTCGTGGAGGCGTTTTCCAAGTTTGGACCAGCCGTCCGCGCTATGATTGACCTTCTCCCTGACCAGCTTGATCGATGGGCAATTTTTGACACTCTTGATCACCCACTCCTGTCCTTCTCATATGACCGTGTCTGCCTTGCTGGCGATGCAGCTCATGCCAGCTCTCCGCATCACGGTGCCGGGGCGTGCGTGGGCGTAGAAGACGCATTGGTTCTTGCCACCCTTCTTGAGAAAGCTGGTCATGATCTAATGTCGGGAGACAACTCAATTTCGAAGACTGTGGCCTTATCTGCAGCCTTCAAGACATATGACAGCATTTGCCGTGAACGAGGACAGTGGCTAGTCGAAAGCAGTCGTTACATGGCTGAATTATTTCAAGGTTCGGCCCCCGATGTGGGAGAGGACTTTGACAAGTTCAAACAGCAGATTCGAGAACGATCTCACAAGGTCTGGTTCTTTGATTGGCAAGACATGATTCGACGGGCGGCTGATGATTATGATGCACGAGTGAGAGCTTAGAAACTCGAGCTATGCATAACCGTGCTATGCTTAGTGTTCGCGGAACATAGTTAGATGAAAGTGCGCGCATACTACAAAGATCATTTGATATTTTGAGTTATATATAGTACAAGATATACATATTGGGTGCTTGGCCTTCTTAAAATCTGACAAAAGCTACCCTTGATCTAAACAACCGATATAAGCCCCCTGGGTCCGGACCCTAGTTAATTCCAATAATCTGTCAACCCCCTACCCATCGTACTTGTGTAAATTATCGTAAGCCTTCATGTTCTACCCCTGTAGCTAGACATCCTACGATGGAGGGAAAACATCTGTCATCAAGCCCACAGTCTTCCTTCGTCTTCTTAATGATCCTTTTCAGGGTTATTTGTATAAATACCCCAAGGTATCTTCGCTCTTCCAATACCCATCAAGTCTTACATCCAGATTAGGTTTCTTATCTAGCCTGGCTCTGCCTTCAGCAATCTTATTACAATGGCGCGTCACTTACTGTTTTGGACGTCCTTTCTCGTCTCTGCCTCTGTCGGGTGCTCGGTTGACAATGTTGCACCCTTATTTGGGCCTTCGCTGTCCCCTGGTGCTGAAATATCTGTTTGCTCAGATCGCAGCTTCAACGAAACGCTGACTCCTCGGTGGGACATTTTTACTCAGCCTACATTCAGCACTGTTATTAAGCCTGCCACCAACGAAGACGTCCAAAATATCGTGAGTCCAAGAGTTTCGAGTGTCTCTTTTCGGATTATTGATTAAGAAGAGTTCAGGTCAAAATTGCTGGGCAAAATCAAATTCCATTCTCCGTCACTAGTGGCGGCGGAGGTGTCACCACAACGCTGTCCAAACTGCAAAATGGATTGGCCATAAACCTCGCCAACTTTCAGTCCGTGAGCCTAGACACAAAGCAAAACACACTCACAGTTGGTGGTGGAGTCGTTTTTTCACAAATTATCGACGTGCTGTTCAAGAATGGAAAAGAACTTCGTATGTACCCTGGACCCTTAGATTCGGAGAAGCTAAAGAAAGAGACTGATACATGAGATGCCAGCTATTGCCTCTGTCTCCTGCCTTGGTGTCATTTCCACAACTTTGGGTGGGGGCTGGGGAAGCCTGCAGGGCCTCAGGGGCCTGCTCATTGACAATCTTCTCTCGGTCGAACTGGTGACGGCTTCGGGAGATCTTATTACGGTATCCACCACGCAGAATTCAGACCTGTCTTGGGCGCTGCGTGGTGCTGGTCAAAACTTTGGTATAGTAACCTCTGCAACCTACAAGGTATATGACGCCACCAACGGTGGACAAGTCGTCAACGCCGATTTTGCATTCACGGCCGCCGACAACCGCTCTGTGTGGGAGTACATGCAATCTTATGATGAATCTTTACCCGCGAATATGGCACTGAGTGGTTTTGCTTTTGCAAACGCCACCACCCGTGAGGTAAACTAAACTAAAACTCAAGCTCTCCCAAGAAGTCAGACTGGCCGGTTTGCTAATAGTTAGTTTGTTAGGCAACTCTGTGGGTGAATGTTATCTACTTTGGCACAGAAGATGAAGCTATGCCTCACTTAGAACCACTCATTGCCATGAACCCTACTAACAAGAATATCTCTATGGTTCCTTGGAATGAGGAAATAAGCCAGGCTTATTTCGGAGTTGCAGGGAACGCTTGTACGGCCAACAATCGCGTTAATATTTACCACGCCGCACTAAAACAAACACATGTGCCTACCTGGGAAAGCTATTTTGCTAACCTAACACAATTCTATCTCGACTACCCGGCTTATGCTGGCCGCGTGGTGATTCAGAAATACTCATCCGAGGCTGTACTTGCTGTTTCGGACTCGCAGACAGCATATCCTCTTCGCGACACCAAGACTATGGTGTAAGTAACAAAAGCCCTGTCTTTGAATTTTTTCCAAATTTCGCGCTAATTTAAACTTACCAGTCTCTTTGAGGGTTGGTATACCGATCCCACAATTGACGGCCCAGTTAATGCGTTTATGAAACAGTCTCGGCAAAGCTTTGCTGAGACAAGTGGCTACGATAGCCTATCTGCGTATGTTAACTATGCGCATGGTGACGAAGGGCCTGTTGCTTGGTATTCCACTCGCAAGCTTGCGAAGCTTATGAACTTGAAGAAGCAGTGGGACCCAAAGAATTTGTTTGGCTGGTATAATGCTATCCCGACAAACTAATTTTGGCAAATTATCAAGTTTTCTTGTATACCTAAACTTAAACTTACACTTTTAGTTATTTTCATCAGAATTAAAATTAATCTTACATAATATTCTTCTAATTAGGCGGCACAGAGTCTCATACCCTCCAACCAACAAGCATGCTCTGTCAACATACACCGAACAGCTCATTATATGTGTGTGCTATTCTTCCCTTGTGTTCATTCATGGGTCACGTTCCAAGAATGAGCTCATGGACATAAAATTTCCATAGATTCAAGGAATGGGCCCGATTGAGTAACACCGGCTGCCTACTTCTTTGGGTATCGACGGCGGCAGCAAGTCTCTGTTGCAGTCTGATTTCTGCCGTACAGCACACTCTTATATCCACGGTCGAGAAACCTTGGAGTAAGTTGCGCGGCATGAATGACAGAGAAGCAGAGACCCTGTGCCATATTTTTGCCCGAGGTCTCGAAACCGCGCGCAAGGTTTATGCGTGGTGGGTGCACTGAATGTTTTATAACGAAGCCTGACGTAGGGTAGTTGTAGCGCTCACAACTAGACTACGCTTGTAATCGTACTTCACTTCCCGAGACATGCTTTTTTAGTTACTCACTCGGTGCTTCGCGATTGTATTTACCGCCATAGAGTCAAGATTTGTATTAGATCACTAGACTCTCTTTGAGCTTTTATAAGTCGGGCGAGCGCCAAGAAAAACCAACAGCCACTCCACGGTTATTTGATGGGATAAATGAAGTTATTATAAGACTCTTTGTTGCCACGAGGTTAGAGAACAAAACAAGGCTTCCAAACACGAAGCGAGTTGTACGGTTATAATTTGATCAATGTAAATAACAAAGCGTTGGCGATACCCATTATTATACTTACCTATATCTAACCCACTAAATGCGATCTATATGCTATCGAGCGCTATATCTAAAAGAAAAAAAAAAGAAGAAGGCAACCTAATAATATGCAAATGAGAGGTCTCGCCAGCAAGCAAGTCTTCTACTATGTTTTTCCGTAACTCACATGTTTGATCTATGATAATGCAATAGCTAGCCAAATACTCTACTCATTCTTTCTGCGGTATAATTCACCTTTCTTGAAGGTAAGAATTAGTGCTGCGAACGATAATTAGATACTTGCCACCCAAACTTGTTGAAAAACTTACCGCAAATGGTAGCCGCGACGAACATGGCGCCAGCATAGACTTGTACGTCGAGAAAGCCGTCTCTGCCGGGCTTCTTCAAGCTAAGTGCAATCGCCTCCGCAAAGGTGTACGGTAAGGCTAATGTCAAGGTTGAAAGAGAAATGACTTAACAAAAGGCATTAGCTGTGCTATTCTTCTAGAACCCACCGGAAGGTCAATACATACCAGGCTGCATCTTCTCAAGGCCAAAAGTTGATGCTGTCATCACCGCAAAGGTGGCCCACATAATGCTGGGAAACATACCCAATAATCCATACACTATAAGCGCCCCGTAAGACTTGCCGCCGAAAATCCAGATGAAGAATGTGAATAAGGCGGAAATGAAAGTTCCAAGTGTAGTGACTCGGATTGTGCCGAATCTGTCGCCCATGAAACCGATAATCGGTCGCCCTATGCCAGTCGAAACTATGGTAAAACAAGCGTTAGTATTATGAAGCTCATGAAGAGCGAATATTACGCACGGTTGAACATTGCAGACACCAGAGAGCCCTGCTGCGCAGAAAATCCAACTTGTTGAGCATAAGCCGACAGAGAGAAGACAACAGCGACATAACCAAAACTGGATAACCATGCCCATCCTAAGAACAGCCAGAAATCAGGTAGCTTGAAGAGCTTCAAGTCGAATGCGGTGGCCGAGATTTTTGTACCGTGGTCGCGATCTTTAAGGAAAAGAGCACTGGTTATCAGCACGACAAAACATATGATGGCCATGATCCTAAACGTCCAAGCAATTCCCATACGTTCAATCAGGGCGTTTGCCGCCAGAGAATATGTAAGGCCGCCAAATCCTGTGCCGCCTGTTGCGATGCCATTTGCGAGAGCTCGCTGTTTCTTGAACCACTTGGGAATCAGGCCAGCAGTTGCGATATAGCAAACTCCCATACCCATGCCGTAACACACGCCTTGACTGAGAATGAGCTCCCAAATAGTTTTCGCGAAAGATGCTCCAATATAGGCGCCACTGTAAGCGTTTATGAATTAGTATTTCTGACAATGCGGTAACAAGAGAAGGAGAGCATACGATATAAATAGCCCACCAATGATGACAGTCCCTCTTGGGCCAACTTTGTTGAATAGGATAGTGGCGAATGGAGATACGAGAAAAGCTTGCAAACAGGTCAGTCAATTCCTCATCAAAACAAAATGGTGCCGTAGTTGTATACAAACCAACTGAAAAACTGAGGCCTCCGACGAAAGCGAATTGTAGTGGCGTCGCTCCCGGAAAATGGTCATGAGCGAGATAATATGCTAAGAATACGCCAAACATCTGGGTGCTATTGTCAATACATCATAGACAGTAGACATGCAGCAATCACTTACTGAATTAATGCCAAAAGAGTGCGCCAAGATCAGCCAGACAGCAACTACCACGACCCTAACATAAAATTCATGAGTGTCAATTAAAAAAACACATTTTTCTTCCATTGAGCCTTACCAGCCATAACCGCCTTCTTTAAATTCTTCCTCTTCGCGGTTGGGCTTCTCTGTATCTGTAGGCCCATTTTCCGAACCACGTTCTGTAGTCTCTCCATCGTCCAACGGTTGGATAACACCGGGCGATTTATCGAAATCTTTAATAGAGCCCATGGTTTAAGCAGTGCTCTACTGGTAACAGCAAAGCACCAAAAGAATCTTTTGGAAAAATTACTGAAACATTTCTCTAGCTCGTCATTTATACCGACTAGGTGGTATTGTTATAATAACCGAGGAGCACCTCCTCGCCATATCTCCGACACTATGCCTCAAGTAGCAAGATTCAACACCAAAATAAGCCAGTAGAAATTGAAGGATATCTCCGTTGAGACGCAGCCAATCATATGTGGTTCTTACCTCCTGCCGCTACTCTCATATCCTATCATTAGGCCGTCTTATTTCCTAGTCTACCCCGCAGCCCCCGATTACCCGGCATGGCACGCTGTCGTCGCTTCTTTCATCGTCATTCTAAGAGCCTGTTGGCACCAAGTCTTTTACCATCTTCAATGCCTTAATCATCTTTCCTCTCTTACACGATATCTCCGCGATTTATACTCCATTAAAGTTTTTTTTAAACGCAATCTCCGGATACGAACTCGGCGAATTGGGGTAATGGATGAAAAGCCGCCAAGGCCTACGGCGGTTATAACGCGCCGTAAACGCAACAGACTTCGAAAATCTTGTCATCCATGTCGCCTGCGGAAATCAAAATGCGATGGAACTCGGCCTTCTTGCCTAACATGTTTAAGTAGAGGCCAGCCTAACCTATGTACATATGAGCAAACTCATCCTGGACAATCCAAGAAAACACCAATTCGGTATGTCCGCGGCTCTGATATGGCGTTGACTTCCATCATAAACTTATAAACTAACTTGATGTCTCTTCAAGAAACATTCCTTCTCTGCCTTCGAAAAGCAATCATAATCTTGGGAATCCACCCACTGGAACGCCTAGTGGTACGCTTATAGGATCCGTCCCGGGTCCCATTCCTCATGTCTTCTCAAAGTCATGGCCGCCAGAGAGTGTTCACAAAGAAGGTCAGATACCTATCTCCAGCGATAACCCTTGGCCACTCGAAAAGTCCGTCCGACAAAGTGAATCCATATTCGGGCCACCCTCAACTCACTCATTTATAAACCGAGTTGCTGCCACGATTGAGCCAGTCAACAAGAAATCAGCGCCGCCTAGTAACTTGTTCTCCGGAAAATCATATCTCAATGACCCAATTGGGTTCACAGTCTCAAATTCCAATGATGTTTCCATGGACATTGATGCCCTTCTGTTACCTGAAAAGAAATTGGCGGATTCCCTTGTGAACACGTACCGGCGCTTCTCGCTTCCCATATTTCCCGTATTACACTGGCCTAGCTTCATGGAGAAATATGATAATCTCTGGAAATCTACCGAGTCTTTTTCACTGTCAAAGTATACGGGCAATGATATGCTTCTACTTTCCATAGTCAATGTTGTCTTAGCCATTGGCTGCCAGCGATCTGAACATTGTCCAGCTGAATGGAGAACGCGAGATGCCGAATCATTGTATAGGCGATCAGTTCGCCTAGTATCTGCCGAAACTCTGGACGAGTACTCTTTTGAAGCGGCGCAGTTGTTCATCCTACGGGCAATTTACCTTCAGTATACGTCATTTGCCTCAAGGTGCTGGAATACGCTCGGCGTTGCCCAAAGAATTGCTTACGGGCTTGGACTTCATAAAGACATTCCAGAGTCAACAAACCAGCTAGAACGGGAGATGAGGCGTAGGGTGTGGCATACTTCCCTTATAATGGACAGGTGAGGACTATATGTTCACGGTCACAACCGAAGCTAGAAACGATATGTTAATTTGCAAATAATAGTATAGCTTCATACACGTTCGGATGGCCTATAGCAACGAGCAGAACAAATTATGTGCCACTTCCACAAGCAATCGACGACGAATATCTATTAGAAGAAGGCGAAGGTTACCAACCGGCTAATAAGCCTTCCAGGTTAGAGTTCTTTCGTAATTATCTCCAACTATCCGAGGTCCCTCGCGAGATTACAGACAGCATGCATGCTTTGGGACAGAATTCGATTGAACAGGGATCAACTACATCCCTAACTAAATATGTTAGCGAAATGCCAAAGTATTGTCTGCAGTTAGACGAAATGTTAGACAATTTGCCAAGCCAGCTTCAAGACGCAAACCAGCCCGCTGTCGAAGAATGTTTCAGGGTTCAAAGCCTAGTTCTCAGTATACGGTAAGTTGGAAAGATGAAAGATGAAAGATCTGTTGATGGCTAGTTATGCTAAGCCTGCTTTTCATCTAGTTCAACTTATGTCCGACTCTCCATCCTTCGCCCTTGTCTTCTGGCAACTGTCGCAAACAGAACAATACGATCAGAGCTGTTAAAAGCTAAAAGCGGCAATAGAAGCCTAGCTATGGGGCTGCTTCACGATATCAATAATCTTTGCGTCTCCACAGCACGAACAGTTATCAATAGAGTGCATAAGAATTCCCATCTTATGTATCAGGCCTCTACTTGGCACACATTACGAGGTGGGCTAGACCACACAAAGCCTCTGATACTTATACCAATCTAAATTGTTTACAGTGACTTTTGGCTCGGCAACAGTCTTATTAGCGGCTAGCCTACTTCCAGAATTGCACGTTGATTTAGACCAAGAGCCAGATAAGAGCGTATGGGAGCAGACTATAGCAATCTTTGAACTCTATATGTCATACGATATCTCTGCGCAAGGAGGACTCCAGGCATTACAGGAGTATCGGCAGAAATTTGAAACGGCCAAGAAGCGTGAGGAGCCATCAAAACCCGAGTTGGGCTGTGCTGATATAAGGCCAATTTCTCAAGGCAATGCAATGATTGGCTTACCTGCTGAAATCTCTACTGGGCTGGATAGTATATTTCTCGGGGCTGGCGCTTCGGGTCCTGACGGAGATCTTTCACAGGCATTCTTTGATTGGAATTGGCTCGATTTTGACATTACGGAGGTAATGAGACCCTAGAATCTTATGATGCAATTACTTTTAGATACATATCTGCCGCGTGAAGATTTGTATCCAGGATAACGTTATTAATGTATAGAGTAAATCGACTAATTCTAAATACAAAACTCTACAATGTCTCGAAATGTCTCTTCTGCTTTTTCAATCCATGGAAAATGGCCACACTGCTCATATATCACAAGCTTGGATCCAGCTATCCCCTTCTGCGTCGCAATGCCCTGCATCGGCGTACAAACTGGATCCGCTTGGCAAAATATCATGAACGTTTTTGCTGAGACTTTGCTGAGTTCCTGCTCCTGTTCTTGAGCTTTTTGGTCATTTCCATGTAGAAGTTGGTAGTTCCAGAGAGGAACAGTCCGAAGACTACTCAATTCTTTAGACTGAACAGAAGCGTCGGGATTCCAAAAGTATACTGGAAGAAACGAGCGAATTATAGAGGCAAATTTTTCATCGGTCAGATCGTCCCAAGAAGAAGTCCATGCTTTGAGCGGAGCATGCATTTTCGGATCCTGCTGCTTTTCAATAATGGATTTATTCAACGACTCACTGTCGTCGAAGCCGTCGAGACGATGGTTCAAGAGAACAAGACGGTCCACTTTATCGGGATATCTTATAGCGTACCAAAGAGCAATGGTGCCGCCGCCTGAATGGCCCAATAAAAACGGAATTATTTCCAATTGCAATTCCTGGCGAAGGAATTCTATATCATCCGCGAGATGCCAGCAGGTCATTTGGGACGCATCTGGCCTCGTGGATTTTCCGTTTGCTCTGAATTCGAGATAAATCAGGGTAAATGTTTGTTCTAATGGGACGAGGCCCTCTTGGAGATATAGCGAGGAGAGTCCCCAAGCTGGCGGTGCAACGATCATAATAGGTCCACTGCCGCGCTTATAATAATGCAGCTTAGAACCTATCTCCGTATCGAATAGATTTTCTTCCATCTTCAATGAATAGTTGATCTGGAGTAAGCAATATGCATATAAGAAGCCACATTTCTTGGAGTGATTGACTCTGGGAATGATGCGACGTGCGGCCTGCAGCAATTTAATAAGACTTAAATAATGTCTTGAAGCAGGTGGCTATCTCCGGAGACCGGTAGTATGTCCAATCATTGATGTTGAGACCGGAGGAAATTCCGGGATTGATTCAATGCTCAACACTTTCTCAAACGGGAGCGTCCCCAATCAGCTCCACATTTTCTAGTCCAGCCACCATTTCTTTGGGGGTCAGCTGGAGCGTTGTATAATATTAATACGTTTGTGTATGGCGATAGATCATGCCTCTACCCGAAATCCTTCCCAGCTAATCTTTTGACTCACTTATATAAGTTGAACTCGACAAATAAAGCACTTGGTTGTTACATGGTACTCATCCTTGACCAGAGGGGTATTAATTCCGGATCGCTGGAGTCAACAAATTTGCCCCGCTGTTAGGCGGCCGATCAGTGCGAAGAGGCACCAAGTTCTCACATACGAGACACTGGAAATAACTCTCTTAAAATTGATAACTTTCGTAGTCTTGGGTATATTAGAGATAACTTTGTGCTAGCTATATCATAAGAGCTACTTATGGTAAATTCAAAAAGACCTCCAACATCTTGGCATAGTTAATTGTGCCCAAGCCGGTAGTGGGATCCCATCCAGGTGTAGCATTGAAAGCCAAAGATCCGCAAACTGAATTATTGCCGGAGATGATGTCGTTGAAAATATGAGGGTTTTGATAAAATATAGGATTCACAAAGCCCACAGGTGACTTTCCCACTGCAAGGCGCTCCTCATTCACTCGGTTGATCAATGAGGCCACGATCGGAGTAGAAGCACTGGTTCCCGAAGCATTATCGGGAGCAGGATCAGGAGTTGTGAACATGGGCAGATTCCAGCCAACAGCACTAACATCGGGGAATCCACGGCCAGAAGCATTATACGCGTCGGTTGGTAGCCGGTTATACTTTTTGTTGTAATGTTTAATTGCCTCGTCTTGATACCACGGACGAGAGTAGTTGTAAGAAAAGCCTCCCGACGACGCGTATTCCCTGCCGTAAGGATTGGCCACAACTTCTTTGAAGTCAGGCGTCAACATGGTAGCCCCAACTGATAAAACATATGGGCAGCTATAGGAGATGAGAGAGTAATGATTAGCTGACAGATACTTGAACAGCCAGTGTTTGAGATTGTAGCAAGACGTAGGACGACCTGGATAGGATTACTTACTCTGAAGGATACTGCGCCGTTGTATGGTATTCGTCAAAGCCTATACCGCATATCTCAGAAACGCTAGTTCCAAGGTCGCCACTAGCAACTACAACTGTAGTGCCCATGAGCCCTAGCTTCATGAACCTGTCTTGGATAAGCAAAGGCTTGAACGATGAGAAGAGTAGGAAGCTTACTCATTACACTGGCGAAACATATAATTGACAGGGAGTTTATACTCCAAGCCGCCGTAGGAGACGGAAAAGACATTGGTAGAGTTCACCGTTCCACAGGCGGTTGGACCTTGGTAAAAGTCGGGACTCGTTGAGTTTTCGCTTCCGGGAGTTCGATTCTGGTTAGGATACACCGGATCAATGTCTGGATCATTTCCAGTCTCGCCGAAGGCCGAATATGTACAATAAGACTGTCCAAAAGGCAGTTAGTAGCCTGATGCATCAGCAGCATGTATCAGAAACATCGACATACCCCGTCTATAGCGTCAAGCCAGTCTTGAAACCAGCCGAGATGAGAGTCTAGCCCATAGCCAGTATAATATATGTCGTCTGACTGATAGATGGTGATGTTTTGGGGGTATATCAGTGGAAAAGCTATTTGGACATCCATGTCAGCCTCGACGCCTTGGTTATATTCGCCGTAATGCCAGGCGCTCAAGTCAATTGAGACGTTGGCCGGCCTTGTACCTGCTGGTACGTTGGGCGCATATTTCTCTACGAATGCATCCAATGACTGTGGACTATACCAAGACCCAAATTCGAAGAGACCCAAAGTATTTCCTGGTGAAGCCTTATCGCCAAGCGGGACATTATAGAGCTTTCGAACACAGTCTGGAGTTACCAAATCGTAACAAGTGCTATTGGCGACACCTCGTGACTGCAGATGACTGGCATTCGACCGATTTATTTCGCGTTTTATCGGAGACGACCTTTTTGGTCCAGCTAATAGAGAAACCCCTGGTTGCACGAAATCTACATGGTCTCTAACATAATGCGGGAGTTGATACCTATAGAAGTGAACAAAAGCAATTAGAGTTAGTTTGATACTATGCGGATAATGTGGGCAAATAGAACATACTCATCGCATCCAACGGCACTACGACTCTCAATTCTGTGATCATATGTGTAATATTCTGTTTGGAGCAATTTTTCTGCTTCCGCGGCGGACGCATTGAATGCCAGCCACCCATTGCCTCTCGAATGCTGGATTCTGTCTGCCGTAATCCCAGTGCTATCGAGCCATCCCTTCACCGTGTCTACGGTTTCTTTCGACGGCCCAAACATTTCTGCCACTTGTTGTCTCGTCCAGTGCTTGCCATAGTTCGCCGAACTCGGGTCTGATACATCTCGAAGCAGCTCAGCGCCGCGTTCCAAATTTCGCTGGGTGAGTCCAATTCGCATAGGGAGGACATCCATGGCGGATACTCGATCTCGTTTTACCCAGATGTCTCGCTTGCCGATATCTCGCTTCTCGTGTGTGGCATAGCCGTTTGTTGATGGCACAGCAGCAACAGCTGCAGCTGTCAAGATGCCATAAGTGGCAAGTTGAGATGATCCCATGTCGAAATATCTACTATAACACTGAAATGAGACAAATCTCATAAGACTGTTAATGATGCTTGGAACAAGGACCCAGGAACGAGGAAACCATCCTTTATAAAGCTGGCTCTTTCCCGAACGGCATGTTAACCCATGTCTAGGCTCGTATTCTGGGGATCGATCGGCCACGGACAGCCCTAGAAATCTGATCTTAGGCTGTATAAAAGTCTACTTGATCAAATCAGGCAATTCATCAGCTCTGTTTATGACCCGTCTCATCCTGAACTACTACTCTATAACTCTATAGGCTCCACGTCTAGAGCAGTGACTTCTAGGCCAGTAAAGCCTCTGCGCCCGAGTTTACCTCGATTATCTCACATAAGTATTGGCTGGGGCTTTTCTCACGCCTAGTGCCTAAAAGAACGGGCACTCTTTTTTTTTTTTTTTTTTTTTTTTTTTTTTGCACACTGCTCGATTCATCATCATTCGACAACCGAAAACTCATGTCGTTTCACTGGCTTCCTTTGCAGCTCACGAAAGAGAGAGAGAAGAAAAAAGGATAGGTTCCATAATAATTACAAAACGGAATAATTATTTAGAATCTTCAGCAAAATTTAGCCCAGAAAATGCACCTATTGCGTGTTTTGATGATTTTACAGACAGGCGGTGTACGTTCTTTTAATGCATCGAAAGCTTCAGCGTAACTTTGTTTCTTTACATAAGCTTCTCGTAATAGATTTCATTATCATTAAACAGTTATCTAGCCTATAAAACCTCGCCACGATTGCGCTGCGTTTATTCTGCCGCAAAGAGCAGGTTATTATCTTGCTCGCGATTAGATATAAAATGCAACAAGCATAGCTACAGCAACGACCTGGATGTTAGTCATTACACCCGAGATCAATCCGGACGCTCCGCTCTTGGGAATTGAGGGAATCGACGATGACGGGAGGCCAGATGAGGCCGTATTGGTGGAATCAGAATTTCCGGATGAGCCACCAGAAGTTTCTTGAGAACCGGGAGTGCCAGTCTCACCTGCTGCAGAGCTCTCTGAGCCAGACGTAGCAGAAGCGGCTTCGGAGACTGGTTCAGTGGAACCATTGACGATAATCTCAGAACCTGAAGTGGGCAACGACAACGTGTTGCCCCCCAGAGTAACTGCAGGTCCTCCAGGAATCAGAGTTGTAGATCCATGAACGAACTCTGACTGAGAGTTTTCGGTGAAAGCCACCGAGCCCACCGAGATGATGGGAGTGGGAGGAGCTCCGCTGCCGGTATTTTGGGGGCCGGTGGAAGAGCCTGCAGCACCACCTCCGTTGTTCCCAGAGCCATTACTACCACTTCCATTACCTCCGTTTCCATTGCTGCCACTTCCGTTGCCGCCACTTCCATTGCTGCCGCCGTTTCCTCCAGAATTGCCGCCATTGCCAGAGTTATTATCGTTAGATCCATTGGGAGGTGAGCCAGCACCGTTACCGTTGCCTGAGTTGCTACCACCTCCGTTAGAGCCTCCATTGCCACTTCCATTTCCTCCATTTCCTCCATTTCCTCCATTCCCGCTACCTCCATTACCACCGCTGGTACCACCTCCGTTATTGCTTCCTCCAGGAGTTCCAGAGGGGCTAGAAGCCGAAGTGCCACTGCCATTGCCGCTACCAGCTCCGTTTGAAGAACTGGCTGGTGGAGGAGGGTTGTTGCCGCCAACTGATGAACTAGAAGCGGGAGGGTTGCCAGCACTGCTGCCTCCAGCTCCCTGAGATGAAGATGAAGGGGGAGGAGGCGGCGGGGCGTTGCTAGAAGATGAAGGCGGAGGAGGGGGGGCGTTGCTGGAAGACGAAGGCGGAGGAGGGGGGGCGTTGCTGGAAGACGAAGGCGGAGGAGGAGGAGCGTTACTGGAGCTAGAAGGAGGTGGCGGCGGCGGCGTCGATGTTGGTTGAGTATTCGATGTCCTGGGCGGACTGGCAGCTGTTGTTGTAGTCGGCGGCGGAGCGGAAGTCGGTACTAGAGCCGTCACAGAGCTGAGCGCTGAAGGCGGATCATAGAATCTAAATAGAAGAGATCTGTGAGAATAGGTCCAGATGATTCAAAAGCCAATCAAACACTTACCCGCCAAAGCCATCCCTGATACAAGACGCCCAAGCTGGGTCCAAGCTCCTGACTCGATCTGGGATCACAATCGTGGGGTGGCAGGGGTCAGCTGTTAGGAAGAAAAGGTTAGCCAAAATATACTGTTCCAGTGAGAGTGGTATAATAGTAATTGTGTCGGATAATTCGAAACATACGCGAAGACTTCAAGGCATTGGAAGGGTTTCCTGGGATGTAGTTGTATCCAAGGATCGTTGAGCAGTTCCTTTCTAGATCTTTTGTGTTGAGTGCAGCAGATCCAACTGGAGTGTAGAAAGTTAAAGTCTCGGTAGTAGTAAAGACGCCACCGTTTGTGGCAGTGTCGACATCGGTATCTGTTTGAGAGCCTGACGGGGCGAAAACAATAGTTGATAGTTCATCGGGATCAAATCCAACTGTTATGTTGGTAAAGGGCTGGCCGACAATGCCACAGTAGTCAAAAGCAGAGAGCGAAGAGAAGCCGATGTATATAGAGGGAGATTGGCTGGTGATTGTTAGGGATACCGGAGGATGTTTGGATCGCTTTCTCGGGATAGGCATTTTCTTACAAGGTATAGCCGTTTGACACGAAAGAAGTAACCTGGGCGAAGCCAGACGAAGTTGTGGTAGCTTGCACAAGGTTAGCTCATGAATCACTGGTTGTCACAGCAAATTAATGGTTTAAGACATACCATCAGGCCAGTAGAATACTTCTACGGTGGAGGCAGCGATTGTACAGCTGTAGCACTAGAGAGTAGTCAGCATCACCAGAGTCGTGTCCAGATACAGTGAAAGATACACCTACACATGGTGATGATGCAGATCCGTACCACACATTCGTTTGAGCGTCAATAAAGTTTCCCGTGACTGTTTGGGTAGCAACTGTGTTTACAACCGTAGTTACCACGGACGTTGTAGTTGTCGAACCGCTCGTAACGGTCTCTGTAAACGTAGTGATGCCAGTTCCGATAGTCCTCGTGAGCGTTCGCGTCGGCTTTACTGTCGTCTCCAGCCAGCTAAACGCTTGCTCCAGACATTGGCATTGCAAGTCATGGTGAGTGGATAGGCCTTGATATTCTTGAAGAATATTGGCTGGAAAGTCACTCTGGGTGCCGCATGTGACATTTGCAATATCAGTGCTGCTCGGCGGTGCAGTAGTGAAAGACGGGGGTGGAGTGATTGTGCCATTAGATGCAAAAACTAGATAGCAAAAACAGAAGTCAGCATTACTCTGAAGCTGAGATCCAGTATCTTAGCTGCGTGTAACTTACACGGCGACGCCCGCACGGCGGTGCCGAGGGCGAGCAGAGCAAGAGCTCTGGATAGACCGGCCATTGTCTCAACCGTAGCGAGTGAAGGGTGAAAACGAACGACACGAAAACGGCAAAAAAAAGGAAAGATTTTGCGCCCTAACACCGCGAGCTTGGAGATATATACGAGCTAGCTCTGTTTACAAGCAGTTGAGCAGCAGAGATCTTCACGCTATTCGCTTAGACTTCAGGTGAACGCCAGTCAACCAAGTTCATTAACACTGTATGTACGTGTATCACAAATAATCTCGCTTTGATAATCCGGGCGTAAGCTTAGAAAGCCGGTAAGGCTCTCTACTAGCCTACGCCAGCACATGAAGAGACAACTTCTAGGCATCAATCACCATTCATGTTTTTCACCGGAGACGATCCGGAGCGGTGGTTGGAGACAGACTCGCGGGAGTGTGGTGCCGACCTATCGTCAAGTGCTTACGCTCTAGTGCTCGCACCATGGAAAAGATGGGGGCTGAGCCCGGCCATGAACCAAACAGCACGCCACAAGCGCTCAGCCTTACAAGGACGCAGTATCTGTCAAACGGCCCAAGCGTGGACGCAGTTAGCAAGCCGCGGCGATGTTGCTGAAGGGAGAAAAGTCGAAAAGGCGCCACCGCTGCTTCTGGACGTAATTTTACGCCGGCGTCTGAGGCGATGGCAATACCCCTGGCTATTGCTTAGTGGACCTCGCACATACAATGCGTCTGCTATCGACGACCTATTTGCAAGCAGCTCTGAAGCTATTCACATACGATTCATAAGAGCACTATAAATACTAATACTTGGCGTATGTGGCGTTATACCATCGGCTGGTACGGGCCGCCCTTCTGAATCCAGTCGACATGTGCGCCTCAAACTTTACTCGGCGGCGGCTTAACTCGGTGAGTTGGAAAGGCGGCCCTTCCATCATAACAGGAGTTTTCGATTAGTTATCATGTCTCGTCGGCTAACTCTTCAAGGGTTTCCCACCCCATCGGGACGGCCATGAGGCGTTGTTAACCTGTGGGCCACCGCGTTAGAAGCGGGTTTCGCTCGACAAAAAGGCTGATCAACTTGGAATAGTTTGCATTAGCTCTATGGCGAGAACGGTGGGCGGTCATATTGTCATCCTCGGAAGACATTCGATAGTGCTTCATTTCGCACCTAACCGAAGTGCATCGCATAGCTTCCCACGGCATGAGTGGTGGATATGCTATTCTCCTAAAATCTGACTCCAATGTGGATGCTCATCAAAGCAAATGGCTGTAGTCCTGAGTGACGAGGACTCTGTGCTGCTGTGTATGGACAGAGACACAACCCCATGTCTGCTCATTTTTTACTTTTCTTTTTCCTAGCATTACTACTACAATCTTCGATCGTTGCCAAGGAACAGTCTTTTTCCCGTATTGACTTAGATACCCGTTTGAGAAGGCGTCTAAGACGAGGCGAGTGAACTGGATGGTTGCTGCACAAGAGAGTATCCCATTTTTCGGAGCCATATACGTACTCCACTCAGTAAAGCAGGGACTTTGGGGTTACACACTACATGATCTCGCCTTAGGATGTGGAATTACTGAAATAATACATACATCTTGAGAAGATGCGTGCGCGGCTGCAGCATCTGCTGCCATGGGCAATGCTGCCGAATGCAGCGCTCGCCTCGGCGTTTGATCTCGCGTTGGTGAACAAGCGAGCCACAGATACGGCGCCGTCTTCTCTTCCCTCTCCCATATCTGTGTCGCCGAGCCAGGTGTTGTAAGTACAGTTCCCAATTTTCTGAAGCCGCAAAGAAGCTTATGTGCCTTTAGTGAGGGTGTTGATGGTCCTTGGTCATCATTTGAGTTGCGCGTAGGAACTCCGGCTCAGAACCTTCGTATATTACCTGGCACTTCATCGACTCAAACTCTAGTTGTTCTGCCAGGGGGCTGTCCAATCACCAAAGTCAACGACTGCGCCAACAGTAGAGGAGAGCTATTTAACACGACAGCTTCCCACACTTGGAAGGAGATTGGCTTATTTGAACTGGGCTTTGAGAATTCCTTGGGCTTCACAGACAATGGTGAATTTGGATATGACACAGGTATGGCAAGTTTCTGTCTCAATATCATATTTCATGCTCATATTAACGCCGAATTTTAGTCGGACTCGGATATCTTGGCAGCGGTGGCCCTGTTGTCAACCACTCAATCATTGCCGGTATTGAAGGCACAGAGTTTTATCTAGGAGTGCTTGCGTTAAACCCGCGACCTACCAATTTCACAACTCAGAATGATCCACAGCAAAGTTTCATGCAGCTTCTCAAGAACTCATCAGCCATTCCCAGTCTATCGTATAGCTATAACGCAGGAGCACCATATCGGCTAAACAAAGCGCTAGGCAGCTTGATCTTGGGTGGTTACGATACGTCTGCGTATCAAGATACGAATTCTTCGTACAAGTTCTTCAGTGATCAGTCGCGTGACTTATCGATCGGCGTCCAATCCATTTCGACAAATGCAAGTGCGGACAATACGGTACTTCAGTCTGACCTGATATCCATGTTGATCGACTCTTCCGTGGCCGAGATCTACCTTCCTCTGGACGCCTGCCATGCTTTTGAGAAAGCCTTTGGTCTAACTTACAACACCACTCTGGAAATGTACTTGGTGAGCGACTCTCTGCACAGCAAGCTCATTTCCGAAAATCCAGCTGTCACATTTGAGTTGACAACTCCAATTACTGGCGGCTCGTCCTTTAATATCACTTTTCCATATGCGAGCTTCGACCTGACGGCAAATCCCCCACTTTTGAAGTCCTCTTCTCGATACTTTCCTCTCAAGAGGGCAGCCAACGACACTCAATATGTCCTAGGGCGCACATTTC
Organism: Trichoderma erinaceum; assembly: GCA_026401215.1. Lineage (NCBI taxonomy): Eukaryota > Fungi > Ascomycota > Sordariomycetes > Hypocreales > Hypocreaceae > Trichoderma > Trichoderma erinaceum. Next base: position 29,527 of record JALIRY010000055.1, read on the forward strand.
TACAAGAAGCGTACTTGATTGTGGATTATGAACGAGGAAACTTTTCAGTTCATCCTCGCGTGTGGAACGCCAGCGCCGAATCAAACATAGTCACTATACTTCCGCCTGGCATCAAACAGAGTGAACCCAGTCAACCCACTCAATCCAGTCAGCCCAGTAATCATAGTAGCAATATCGGCGGAGGTGCTATTGCAGGAATTGTTATCGGTGTCTGTGTCTTTATAGCTGCTGCGGCCGCTGCCCTCCTGCGATTTTTGGTGCTCCCTCGCCGCAAAAAGGCAGCGGCAGCGCAAACTTCTCAGGCCGACTCATCAACAGCAATGATGCTGGGAAGGGTGGACGCAGCCTCACCCGAAGCTTCGAGAGCTCTTCCTACAGACACTCTGGGCGCAAACTTGGGAGAGCTTCAAGGAGACGAAACTACACCGAAACCGACACCGGAGATTGAAGGCACTACTCCAGCGAAGACTCCTATGAGTGAGTTGGAATCAGCGGGCACTCCACCACCATCGGAGTTGCCTACTCCGGCGCCATTGGCAGAGTTATTGTCCAATGAGATTTATGAGATGCCCGGAAGCGATGTTCCAGAGCTCGCTGGAAGCCGAGTAGCAGCTCCTTTGATACTTACGGATTCTGAATCAAGCGAGTTTAGTTTCGTGGCCCAACCGGAGGTAATAAACTCAGATGAGCCAACAACGGAGGACAGACTGCAAGACAATACAGTAAAGGAGCAAGGAGATGCTGGTGGAACAGAGGATACCCAAGTGAAGAAGAACGACGAAGTGAAAGAAGAAGTGAAAGAAGAAGTGAAAGAAGAAGTGAAAGAAGAAGTGAAAGAAGAAGTGAAAGAAGAAGTGAAAGAAGAAGTGAAAGAAGAAGAAGAAGCGAAAGAAGACGGAGAAAATGAGAAGCCAATTGGGGAAGATGCAGCGGGAAATGCTGGGGTGCATAAACCATAATTTTTAATAAGCAACAGTAGCATTTATACCACAATAGACAAATCTAAAAATTTTCTTCACTTACGAGCAATTTCATCTCGCTTCACAAACAGAAGTATATGCTCTACCAATTTCCGTAAGAAGCATTGACTGGATAGAGTTAGCAACCTGGCTTTAAACGGCAGCCTAGATTCGACGTTCCCACACAGGTGGGTAAAAGGATCAAGACCATCTTGAGAAGATGCATAGCTAGCCAGATCTTTGGTAGCTGCCGAATGGCACGCATATGTATATCGATCTACAGCCAACATCCAGTCCACTAGGAAGATCCCGAATGCACAAGCTGCAGGAGAAACTATATTAAATGGCCCCCCTTGGATGTGGGCATCTTGGCAAGGATTCTGGAGGGCGGATACGAGATTCTTACCTTGAGAGAAAGAAGTTTAGCTGTGTCTATTTTTGGTACCAACCAATAGACATTTTGCCTTCCTATTTCTGCCCGATCAAAGTGAAACGCTTGGGAGTGTTATATCTAAGCAGATGATAAGTCAAGTTTATTGTATAATGCTGCCGTTCCCAAGGGCGCAGCGCGGAGCATATAGATATGTACATGCATCTATCTATGCTCTTAGAACAGGAATTGATAAAAGCATCTTGGAACTGAGCAGTCGGTCTCCTTCCTATAGTGGATAATGCAACAACGGACGACTGGGAGCTTGCAAACGCAAGATGATTGGGTCGCGGAGAGCTTTTTTTTTTTTTTCGACTGCGTAGTCATAAACTCCTCCACGGGATATACTTAAGGCAAGCTGAATAGACTTACTGCCTTAAACAACACTCTTGGGGTTTCCTGCATTGGGGAAGCTGTAATGAGCCGTCCGCTGAAGTCGTGGGGAGAACCCAGTAATATTAGGATCAGGGCCCAAGAAAGCCGAAGGGAATCCCAAATCAAACGGCTTAACACCCTCGAGGAACTTGATTTGCTCATCTGTAAGCTTAATGCTCAGAGCCTGGATGTTGTCCATGAGATGCTCAACTTTCCTTCCACCAACAATTGGGAAGACATTTCCTGCCTTGTGTAGCACATATGCCAAAGCAATGGCTGTAATGGACGTGGTGCCGTGCTCTGAAGCCACCTTCTGCAGCGCTTCACTAATCTTTGCTTCTTCGGGGCTCTGCTCTGGGAGTGATACAAGGCTGCGCAGCTTTTCGCCATTCTTTCTGCGTTCCTCCAAAGCCTCCTTTGTCTGGAACTTTCCTCCGCCAAGAACATCCCAAGGTGCGAGGGCCATGCCAAAGTGTCTTGCCATGGGGATAATGTCGCGCTCAAAATCCCGCAGCATGATGTTCCATCGGCCTTGGTAGATGCTGAAAGGCGTCTTGCCGTTGTCAACGGCGTATGTGTTGGCTGCGCTGACGATCCAGGCAGGCATATCTGAAGCACCCAGATAGAGAACCTTGCCCTGCTCGACCATGATGTGGAGGGAGTCCATGAGCTCCTTGATGGAAGTTGTGCTATCCCACCAGTGAATGTACAGAATATCAATGTAGTCCGTCCTGAGCTTCTTCAGGGAGTCTCGTACACTCATATGCAGACTCTTACGATGGTTGCCCTGGAAGTTTTGGGCTCTTCCTTTTCCCAGCTCGTAGCTTCGGTAGTCTGAAGTGAACTTGGTGGCAATGACAAGTTGGTCTCGAATGCCCTTGTTAGCCGCCCACTCTCCAATCCATTCCTCAGACTGCTCATTCTGGTAGTTGTTGGCGGTGTCAATAAAGGTGCCGCCCGCCTCCCAGAAGGCGTCCAGCAGCTTGAACGAGCTATCCTTGTTCATAGATCCCATCATGTCAGCCCAGGCATCTCCAATGGACATGGCACCGAGAGCCAGCGGCGAGACACGAATGCCGGCTGTCGGGGCCAAAATACGGTGCCGGCCAAGTTCAGTCTTGGGCTGCTCCGCAATCGAGACGAGAGAGTTTGCCATTTTCGCGTGTTGTAGGAGGTTTTGCTGTATTGATGGGTGTCAGATTTTACTTTTGTTTGCGTTGATTGTGACTTTGGGCAAGGTTGAGTTTCTGAGTGAGACTATTGCTCGATGAATGTCATTAATATAGCGGTGGCTACATGAATCATTTACCCCTCCCCTCCGCCTTTATATAATCGTCTCATATATCTCTCATTGCGCCTTTAAGACAACCAGCACGAAACCAATAGCTTTTATCTCCGAATCGTTTTCAACGCCGATCCTCTCCATGAAAAAAAATCGGAATTAGTCCGGACATAGTGTGTTAGTCGATACGATGAAGCTTGTAAGCTTCAGAAGCCTACTGCAATGATGGCACCAGATCTGCGATGGGTAATACAAATCATGGACTGTCCATGGAGGTTGCACCGAGGGGTTGGCTGGTGAGGGGCTCAAATACGCTTTAATACCAAAACTGGGATTACATGTGCGTATTTATTGGTGGGTCGTCGTGGTAAAATCTATGCTGTTTAGATCAATCACACCTTGTCTCCGGGCTCAAGCTCCGATAAGGCCGGTGGCTTGAACATTAACATGCTTGCTAAGTTCTTTCTAATCTCCAGCTCAACAGGTTAAATAGATAAAACAAAGATTGTATAAAGAAACGAATCGCTAAATTACAAATTGAGCTTGTCAACTTTGTTGCGCCAAACGCCTGTTTTCCCTTCCCCATCTAACAAATCACATCAAGCGGTCTGCGACACGATGGAGGGCTTGGTATCATGGCGCATCCCCCCAAGTGAATATCGAATACACACATTCTGCTGCGCGACATGAAGATAAATTGGTGTATATCTGAATTGGTGTATATCTGAATCGACTCGCAAATCGCTATTCGCTGTCCGACCAGTCCTATCGATATTATTGCGTTCGTGCAGTTACGGTTTAGTTGGGCAGTTTGCAAGGCTGGTCGAGCTCGCAGTTCTCCGGCAGGCTATCCACCATGTTGAAAGTGAGCTCTCCGTGGTTTACGTCGTCGTCGCCCTTGGCATAGTGGATGGGGATGGAGCCGCAGATGCCACAGCCGTATTCGACCAGCTCGGTGTAGAGGCTCTTGAGCGTGGCGCCATTGACGCTGCCGTCGAGGTTTTGGATATAGGCGCAGTACACTCCTTTAAAGGAACCCTTGAAGTTTAAATGGGTCATTTCGGTACATCCAATGTCATCTCCATTGTCGTAAATGCGCTTTTCGAAGATGTTATCGAAGATGGTTTGGAACTGGGTGAGGCGGCCGCCAGCCATGTACGAGATTCCGCAGAGGGTGTCGCCGTTGCAGTTGATTCCTAGGCCGGCGGCGCTTTGAGCGGTCGCAGCCGCTAGGGCGATAAAACTGTTGAAACGCATTGGAGCTAGACTATAATGTGTATATGTGGTTAATATCGCGCCTGGGCTGATGTTGGAGTTGAGGTTGGCAACACGACCTACAGCAAATATTGATCTCAAGACACAGACGACTGGATGCGACAAACAACTGTAGGCCAGGCGACAACAAAAGGAGAATATGCAAAGCGAAGAATTTGAAGCTAATGTAACAAGAGATCTAATCGGTTATTATACGAGCTCCTCTGCGAGCTCCCGCCCAACAGTGGAGTCCTCCAAGCAACCATGCGAAGAACGAACAAGGCCAGGCATTGGGTCGTCGAGACCTAATCTCTGCTTCTGGGGAGGCTGAGCTCAGCACTAAGCCATCTGTGCAAACGGCCTTGCACTGGCCGCCTTAGCCGAAACGTCCATAACCATCGACGCCAGTAGAGCGCCCGGGTCTTCTATTGGGTGGTGTTTGTCATGCTGGGCTTTTGTGCTAAAAACAGACATCCTGCCTAAGCGTTGACGACTAAACAGTCGCCTGGCAATGCAGGTACAGTTTGCCCAGCCACAATCTGCAAGTGTTGAGTCTTCAACGGGTAGAATCTTTCCGGGCAGCACCTCGGCTACCAAATACTTCCGGAGCATAACGTGACCAGGATAAATGTAGGATATAGTATACATTTACCTATTTGACTAGCAATAGCCCTGTGTACATATTTCGTAGCTTGTAGATACAAAGTCTGGCCACCTGGTACACCAAATCAGGTGCAGATGCCCGCGCAGGATTTATCTCCTCAGTGAAGACTTTTAGCGCACCTCACACATGCATCCTTTTACCTCATTAGCTCACTTTGGAAAAGAAGTCGACAACACGTGTAGGATTGGTCAGAGATGAAGGCCTTTGTTTGCTGCCAGAACCTAGATCTGTTTGGCGCCGGCTGTAGCAGGAGCCGAACCAGCAACGTTATTTTTGAAGCGCTGGCGAGGCTAAATTTAGAAGCCATGAATAAGGCGGCGTCGCATGAATTACTAACATTTCCCGATTTGTACCTATTGTTGGCTGCTATTGTTCTGTAAAAGGTCCCGGAACAGAGGGATCCCAGGAACAGATGCTTAGACTCTGGTTAACGGGCATTTACTACTGTTCAAATTGGCTACAAAGCGATGTACTGCTTATATCCAAATTCTAGTCACTAGGTAATATCGCATTCCTCAATACCGCAGGCTCTACTCGTTACCAGAGACAGAATGCAAGGCACAACGCTAAATCTTTGGTTGCTTCTCTACTAACCCCATCAAGCTTCTTCAGGTACCTAGACTCCGGCAAATCGCAGCGTCGTTTGTGAGATGAGTTGGGGTTTGGTATTTCAAGGAGAAGAAAAAAAGAAGATCAAGAGAGAAGGATTATTATTGGTAGGTGTAACTTACTCGATGGCATTGCAAAGGGCTGATTGCTGGAATGAGGCACCGAATTTAGGTATAGGAATATAGATAGGCAGTCACAAGTTGAAATATTTTAGGTGAAAAGCTCTTTTCCCATTCAATCTAGCTACCTGTAGAAAGACGCATTCAATCGCTAAGCCTAAATTCTTTGCTTATATCACATCTCCTCTGATGTGACGCTTTACTGGCCTCTAGCGGGAGCTGCAACAGGTGTTCCAATCGGGCCCGTAGCAGAGATCTCGGTGGGTTTGCCGCCAACCACACCGGGCAACGGAGCAGTAGGCAGCGGAGCAGGCAATGGAGCAGGCAACGGAGCAGGAATCGGGTGGTTGGTACCATTAAAAGGAACAGGAATCGGATGGTTGGTACCATTAAACGGAGCAGGAATCGGATGGTTGGTAGCATTAATCGGCTCGTTCGTAGCAACAGGTGGTTGAATGCTGGGAACATCCGGCGCATGAACGGTAAAGGTGCTGATTGTTTCGCCGAGAGTCTTTTCGAGATCTTTCAATTCGTCTCTCGCTTTGGCTCCACAGGTCGGGACCAGGGCAATGACCCCTTCTGCGAGATGGTCGAGCCCAGCCTTGAGTAAGACCAGAAGGGCGCCGATGGGCTCTGTGAGGGTCGTGGCGTCTAAAAAGACCTTCTTGCTGGCGAGAGCTTTGAAGAAGTCTTGGTGGGTTTTGGCGAACTGTACCGTGTGAACGAGATTAGATTTGGATGCAAAGGGAGTTGTAAAGCAAGTATGACTTACGCCGCCAAGAGCCTCGCAAATGTCTGCTTGATCATGCTCAGGGAATATAGGAAGAATTGCACTGCCTTGGAGCGCTTTAACGTCGTTTGCGACAGTGGTGACGATCTCACGGAGGTCGTCTGTTATTTTCTAAAAAGATAAAAAACTTAGTACATGAGTATTCTCTTCGTAACAGTTCCTTTTTAAACCTACTAGAGCGGACTCAAGGATATTGAGAGAGCTTATGTTTTTCGTAACGTCTAAAGCGCCCGCGGAGACATCAGAGATATTGTGTATAGCGTCGATCACATCCTTGGCCGTCAGGGCTGCCTGAGCCTGGGTAAAAGGAAGTACAGCGGCCAAGAAAAGGAGCGGCTTAAATTGCATGTTGGTGGTTTTCTAGGTTAATTGCTTAGAAAATCTGCTTGGGGTGTAAGAAGATGGATGTTTTTGTGGTGTATTCAGTCCTGCTGATTGATGGTTTGAACTTCTATAAAGAGCGATCACATCTTCAATTTATATATTTTTGGTCAGAACTATAGATATTACTAAGTATTCGTTAAAACCAAGCTTTTCAGCTATATTCGTTACCTTTGGCTGTGATCGCCACATCGCTCCCTTCAATTACGACAGATTTCCTCCCAGAACAACTCCTCCATTCCAAGCTGATAACGATTCAAGTTTTATTAGTTATAGTGATTTGTCTAAAATTTTTAAAGAAGCTCATCTATTGGGAGGTCCGGTGGCGAGGCAACTCGGTCAGACACTTCGATCAGCAGGGCTGCCATCTTCTGGAATGCAATCACCTCACACTCAGGAGTCGTACCTGCGTTTGATCAATAGTACAGATACTATAACATGATAATATTCCAATCTCACAGTTTTCATAAATCATTAGTGAAGAATCGCTTTTTTTAGAGCTACGTAACCACCTTCGTGTCCTCGGACAAGGGGCAATGCAGCCAGCATGAGGCTCAACAGGAATTCGTTGTAGCAACAGCCACGTTTGAGGATGAATCAGTGTATCCTCTCCAGGAGTGACGTATATAGAAGCTACCATGGCCTTGAACGTTCACAAAAAGGGCTGAATCTGAAACCTGAGAGTCCCCCAAGCGATACGAAAGGCAGAGCGTATGACGGCGCCTATCAATAATCCTTGTGCGAGGCAGCTTCAGTCCGTTTAGATCCTTCATTTTGCACCTCATCTTACAAACAGGTCAGTAGACGAGCTAAGATTGGTCTATTTCCATTCACCATCCATGCTATACAGATACATGCCGGGATGGTAATTGACAATCCACTGTCCGGAGCCATTGGCCAGGCTATCATAGAGTCAGAATAAATAGGCAGAGTTTCAGCCTTTTTCTATAATTGCAACCAACGTCGCGTCTAATATAATAAATACACATCTATTGTGATTACATATGTGGTGTCATTATACTACGTCTAAAAAAACAAAAAGGTGATGCGTAGCCTCCAATCTATATCAACAAGGGTGATATGTAGCCTCATACGGCCAGGGTATCGTCCAGATCCCAGTTTTTATACCAAGTATCCATTCTGCCAATGCGCTCGAAAAAGCAAGGGGGAAAACGCCAACGACAGAAAACGTCCATGTATGCAGAATGACAAAAGAAAATAATTAAGCGGCTTCAAGCCAGCCTGCCCCATGTGCTTAAATGATGCAAGTACTCAAATCCAAACCCACGAATGGTCCGAGCAATTCTCAAAACATATGAAATAATATTATAGTAAGTCGTAACTTGTCGGTTCAACTTTATGCAGCGTCTTGTAAGCCCTCTGACAGAGCACTGCGATTAGCGGTCCCGGCTGTCGCTCTAGCTGCAGCACTTCTCTTCTGCTGTGCTATCCAATGCTCAAATCCCGGAACTGCGCCAGGTTGGTTGATGCCAGGAGCCCTTTTAGGTACTTTGGGTGCTTCTTTCTCTGGTTTGGGTTGGGCTTCGTTTGAGCTTGCTGCTCCTCCCCACGGTCGCCATCCAACCCATTTCCCGAGGCCACCAGTAGCAATCCGCGACGCCTGGGAGGATGAAACCGATATATCAGACGTAGGAGTAGAGCTTCGCTTCATTTGTTGGAAGCCGGCAAAGTGATTACGCAAGGCGGCGTCGCTGCGCTTCGAGTAGCTAGTTGACATGGTCGGCTGAGCAATGACGCCAGTAACAACGGCATCAGCACCACCTTGGAGCGGAGGGCGCAAACTCATTTGGCTGGGCCGAATCTGAAGTGTGTGGATATCAAGACCGCCCGAAAGCGACATGATTGACTCATGAGACGCAATGCGGCGTAATCTTGAGCTGGGTTCCGGTGCTGGTTCGATGGTTGTATCTCTCGAGTGATTCGTGCCATCATCTGTCGTTGATGTGTCTTTAGAAGCGTCAGGGTTTGTCAAGTCAGCAGATATGCTTGTGGATAAGTCTTCGTCTTCTTCGTGAATGACACCGCTGCTAAAGCGGAAGGGATTTGGCCCCTGGGCCCCAGTCATTCCTGGCTCTATGTCAATGATTGAGAGGGATTGGAAGCTAGAGGACGAAGCCGCCGAGGGTCGCTTTCTGTGCGACGCACGCCAGGTAGGAGACATGGGGTCGTAGCTTGTTGTGGGCGACATGAGAGAATCTGTTTCCGTGCCGCTGTGGTCGAAAATGCCGGGCGAAGTCGGGAGTGAGGAGGACATTTCGGAGGGTGTGGAGAATTCGTGCCAGGCTGAGGACCTGGCCGTGATGGGCGTTGTATCGCCGCCAGTATTGGATAGAACGGGGGCTATGGGAGATGAAATCAAGCGGCGTTGAGCCCATGGGCCCGGCGAGGAGGATCGGCTGGAGACTGTAGCTGGGGGCGTGAAGATGCCAGGTAATAGGCCCTGGCGCTTTTTCTTGGGCTTCCGGACATCTTGCTTGGCAGCAACGTGGTAGTGGTGGTGAATATGAAACTCTTGTGGCGGTTTTGAGTTTTCAAACAGTGAAGGCTCCAATTCTGCCTTGAGAGTCGAGGCAGGGCTGGAGTCATCAGCAAGAGGCTGGTGGAACATGAGCTGTTCCCTCAGCACCTGAATTTCTTCATTCGAGTTTATCAGCATCTCTCTAAGCTCTGTAATACCCAATTGGAGATTTGCATTGTCCTGCAGCAGGTCGCGAACAAAGTGGCCGACGATTTTGCTTCCTTGTCGGTTATCGGTGATTGATTTGGAGGCCGCAGCACCCTTGAGTCGCACGGCGGCGGCATCAAGATGCTTCTCCACTTCACGCTGGCGGTCGACCTTTTCCATCATCTCCTCGTGGCGCTGCCGCTCCAAGATGGCCTCCCTCTCCATGCGCTCGAGCTGGTCCTGCATGTCGAGTATGCCCCGCTGAGCCTCCTTAAACCGCTGCGCGTGAGAGCGAGCTTCCTCCTTAGAAGCCCGAAGCTCTCCCGTGAGTTTGTCTTGTTCCACTTCAAGGATCTTGAGATGCTGGTCGGCCTCGGCGGCTCGTGTCGCCGCATTTTCGAGGCGGCGAATAGCCTGCTGTGAGGAGAGCAGGCTTGCTTCCAAGCTTTTGATCTTGGCATCAGAGTCGAGGACGGTGCTGTTGAGTATCTCGAGCTGCTCGAGCAGCTGGTTGTTCTCTTCGCTCTTGGCCGCATTGTTGGCCTCCAGTTCCTCCTTGTCAGTCTGCAGGCGTTCTATGCGGGAGTTGAGTCGTAGTCTGTCCCGTTCTGCGTCGGCCATGTAGGCTTCGTGCCTGGCAAGTAGCGCCTGCAGGGCAAATGTCAGTGGAAATTCCGTGTGATTAGAGTAGCATAGCATGGCGTTTGGTGTTGAAGATCATGTTGGAAAAGGCACTGGACGATGCATACAGGGTTGAGGGATCCTCTCGCGCCTTGCCCGCTGTGTCTGCGGACCGGAATGCACTTTGCGCGCAAAGAGACAAAGGGTCCGAGGTTTGTCTTGCGACGATGCGAGCGAACAATGAGATGGGATGAAAGGAATGCAGACAACGGAATTGAAAAAGCAGCGCGACACCTGCAGGCACGCACACCACACACACATACCTTGCCTAACTGGGCAGCTGTGTGCACATCCTTCTCAACGGCTTCGAGAATCGAGCAGTTCTTCTTGAGATGGACGCAGTCTGGGCTGCCGCAGCAGCACTGCAGAGGCGACGAGGCCGACTCGGGCTGGGGCAGATCGAGCCTGTCCATGGCGTCTTGGATACGCCGAGTAAAATAATCGTTGGTTAATATTCGATATTGATAGCCGCTGTCTCGCGCGTCGCTTTGCCGAGACTGGGAGACGGTAGCAATGCTGCAGCGACAAACATGATCCTTGGCGGTTGACGCGGACAGCCGGTTGGCCGCAAAAAAAGAGAGGCTAGTGCTGTAGGTGACGATTAAGGATAAGGATGGCGGAGGAGGAGAAGCTGGCTCAACATTGAACAGGTGGGTAGGAGTAGCGATGATTAATAGGTCGTAGGAGTAATGGAAATTGGACAGAATAAAATAAGAGTGAACAAGCGAAAAGACAGATGAAGCCGGCCAGCCAGCCTTGTTCGAAAGGAGGTTTGACTCAGGCTGGGAGAAGTAACGGTACTCGACAGAAGCGGGAACGGTCGGTGCAGAAGCGGTGATGAAATAATACAGGCGAGGTACAGGCGACTTGGAGAGGCGGAGCCACAGGAGTGCAAGGATGCGAGGACGGACGCTTCGCTTGACAGGATGGACAGAATCGGGTGTGAGCAGCTCGGGCTGAGCCAGTCTTGGTCAAAGGATCTGGTGGTTGCGCGTGCCTGCAGCAGCTGACGCGACAAACGTTCTGGTGTTGAGTCCAGCTGAAGGCGCCGAGTCGCTGATACTCGTCGACGAGCAGGGAGGCCTCGGCGCTGCTGGTACCGTGTACAGCGCTCTGCCTGTGCCTGGATTTAGTGGCTGCGACCTGCATTAGCCGGGCTGGGTCCAGTGTCTTTTAGCGCCCGGCCTGCTGGAGAGACGCGAGCGGACAGCAGGGAGGAAAAAGCTCCGCTGGCGTGCATCCAGACATGCCGCCTTTTTGCAGCTGCGTATTTGCAGCCTCATAAATGACCTGTGTAGGTACTACAAGTTACGCAATAAACAACATGGAAATAATTGTCATATCGGCTGCCTCGTGATCAACGAGCTGGCTTGTGGTTTTGTGCTATGAAACTTGGCATGTTATGCAATGGGCCGAGCTAAACTTTGTTCTCACGTGGCGTCGTTATTGCACGATCCGATTCGGATGCGCTTTGCGGTGAGCGGGTGCACCACAGACGGGGCCTCGTGGAATCGGTCTCCAGTGCCAACACATCAAAGATGGGGCGGCCAGTTTGCCAAGCCAGGGTGGGCGGACCGGGAACTACGCATTCATGCTGATTCTGACATGAGGAAGCGCAGCAATAGCGGCGGAAACCAGCGGGTGAGGCTGCCACAGCGTTCATGCTCGTTGTTACAGGCACTGCGGCCACATCACATGTTTCTTACAACATAGGGCTGGACGATGAAAGAGTGAGAGTATGAGATCTAACACAGATAAACCAACAAAGACTATCATCGCCTGGTTGCCACAGGAGCTCCGGGCGCTAGTGACGGTGCAGCAAAGCAACTTGACTCGCTCACTGCATACCCCTAATTCTAGAAGCTAGGTTCCGTCATCAGTCAAAGAAACGCTTGTATATATGACTACAAAGCAGTTGACAATGGAATATGCTCTACTTTCGACTGGTTAGGCAATGCTGCATCACAAAATATAGAGAAAGCAACGATTATCTTTCTCTATAGGGTAGCATGCAGTAATCAACTCTCTGGACGGCAAAATATTAGACCGCCTTCTCATTTCGAACAGCACTAATGTACAGCATAAGCCTTGCGTCATCCATCTCAACGTCCAATCAACATCCACCATTTTCAAAGCAGTTCTCGAAACAAGCTCGACATCTTGCCTCTACCAGCATCTGGTGGCTTGTTTTGCCTCTAAAAGTACCAATCTATCTGCATCAAATGCTTCCTCACAATCTGCTTGACCCTGCCCGGGCTTATCAACCAATCTCCGGGCCTCCAATCTCCAAAGCTCCAGCCTCCAGAGCTCCAGCTGCCATGAGCTCCATTGCTTAGATCTCACCCATTCAAATCGAAGCTTGCCCGCACGAGTCTCTCCGAAGCTCACACCATCTCGCGTCATCAATCTCTCCGGCAGAGCTCAGCTTCTATTATTACTCTTCTAGGCCATGCCGGCTTTACCCCGCAACCCCCACCTCTGTCGTTTACTTCAACCAAGCCACCATCTCTGGTCTTCTTCTGCTTCATTATCTCCGTCTCGATATTTTTCATTTACAGTTCGCGCCATGGCTCAAGAATACAAGCTCAAGGGCGTGACGTCGCTGTCACTCAAGCCCGGTCAAAAGCAGGAGGTCGAAGTTGAAGGCATCCAGGATGCCAAGGTCCTCCTCGTAGGCCTGCAAACCGCTGGAAAGGCAGAAGTGCAAGCCATTGGTGCCAAATGCACCCATTACGGCGCTCCTTTGTCCAAGGGTATCTTGACCACTGGAGGCCGTTTGACTTGTCCCTGGCATGGAGGTAAGGTCACAATCACAATCCTCACCGTTCTTCTCTGGACAGTGGCATACTGACACTGAATTCGTTAGCTTGCTTCAGTGCGAAATCAGGAGATGTTGAAGATGGGCCAGCATTGGACGCGTTGCCAGTGTTTCCTCTCACCGAGCGTGATGGGGGATTTTACATTACCGGAGAGGAGGCCGCACTCAAAGGCTCCCGAAGGAAGCCCAACTTCCAGTGCAGCGTCTCAAGTGACGCCCAAGAAAGGGTCGTCGTCGTCGGCGGTGGCTCTGGTACGCTTGGCGTTGTTGAAGGACTGCGAGAGAAGGGATACACTGGACACATCACCGTCATTTCCAAGGAAGGCTACCTTCCCATTGACAGGCCTAAGCTGAGCAAAGCACTCATCACAGATTCGTCCAAGCTAGCATGGCGCGACAAGAGCTGGTTCGACAGTGGTTCAGTCGAATGGATTGATGGTGAAGTCAACAACATCGACTTTTCTGGCCGACAGGTGGTGACTGCCAGTGGCAGCAAGGTTCCCTACACCAAGCTGGTTCTCGCAACTGGAGGAACTCCAAGGGAGCTTCCCTTGCAAGGCTTCAAGGTTCTCGGCAACATCTTCACTCTTCGCACTGTTCATGACGCCAAAAAGATTGTAGATGCCATTGGAGAAAAGGGCAAGAAGATTGTCATCATTGGATCATCGTTTATTGGCATGGAAATTGCCGTCGCGACAGGCGCTGACAACTCGGTGACAGTTGTAGGCATGGAAAAGGTGCCCCTCGAGCGTGTTCTTGGCGAGCAAGTCGGTGCTGGCATCCAGAAGGCGCTGGAAGGCAAGGGCGTCAAGTTCTACTTGAGCGCTGGCGTCGACAGGGCTGAGCCATCAGCCTCGGACCCCTCCAAGGTTGGCGCTGTCTATCTCAAAGACGGTACCAAACTTGACGCGGACCTTGTCATCTTGGGAGTGGGAGTATCTCCAGAGACGTCTTATCTGAGGGGCAACTCGGCTGTTGAGCTGCAAAAAGATGGATCTCTCCAGACTGACGAAAACTTTGCTGTCAAGGGACTTAAAGACGTTTACGCTGTTGGAGATATTGCAACTTATCCGTACCATGGCCCAGGAGGCAACGGAGGCCTGGTTCGCATTGAGCACTGGAATGTTGCTCAAAACGCTGGCCGTGCTGTCGCTACGCACATTGTGAACCCATCTGCAAGCACTACCTACTTTATCCCCGTCTTCTGGTCTGCTCTGGGGGCCCAGCTGCGGTACAGTGGCAATACTATTGCCTCGGGATGGGACGACGTGATTGTGGACGGTGATGTCGCTGCTGGAAAGTTCTTGGCCTTCTATCTTAAAGGAGAGACCGTTGTGGCGGTTGCCTCTCAAGGCCGCGATCCTAGCGTGATGCAAGTGTCTGAGCTCTTGAAGCTTGGAAGGGCACCCACCAAGAGTCAGCTGAAGAGCGGTGTAGATATCTTTAGCATTGATGTATCGGCCTAGTTTGATGTATCGCAGGTATAGCATTGATAAATGACATTGTACGATTTTAAATTTGCAGCTCAGCTTATATTGTATGTTGTTATCCATGAAGAACGCGGTTATATTTGGATGCGTCTATTGTCCGTGACCAATGTAACAGTGGTGGCACAGCTACATTTTGACAAGTTCACTCTTATCGAGCCTTCTGATTGTCTAGAAAGGCTTTATATCGGTACTCAGTAACATACAATGCACACTATTATGGCGATGGTAATGATATCGACAGCTCTCACAGTAGGAAACCGCCGAGGCTTCAGCTCTGCGATCGCGGTGAAGTCGAGGCAGCCCATGCATGCAGCTCCAGAGACCATTGCCACTTGTAAGCTCCAAATGTATATGTCCCTCCGCCTAGATTCCACTGTCAAATAGCCTCAAATACTTGAACCATACAAATGTGCCTAACTAGACATTGTTGCCGATATCTAGAGACCAAGTCTCATTTACCCAGTCGTAAAAGCGCCGCTCAACCCTCCACGACACGGATCCGATCAGCATCGACTTTGAGATCCACCTCCTTGTAGTCGTCATCATCTGGAAACTCTAGATGGATTTTGCTTTGAACTGCTGCAGAGAGTTTCACTGGAGAACCCTCCAAAGTCGTAACCTCCAGTACATGTCCGCCTCTGTCTCTCTCATCAGAAATAAAATGAAGATGATCTCCTGCTACACCGACTCCCTGCAGAAACTCTGGCGACCTGAATCCAATTACACTTCCGCGGACGTTGGTGAACTCATAGGTGGTTTGGCGCTTGTGCAACTCTCTGATGTTTTCGTGACGACAGAATTGACCGCCTGCGGTGCGTACTGCTACCACTTTAAACAGCCCGTCTACCCGGAATGCAACAAAATGATTTTTGGTCTTTGGTAAAAGATTGGATAGTGCATCTGAGAAGCCCTGTTTGTCCTTGAATTCGACGTCGGCCGTGGCAGATGCTTGAAAGCGAGTGAGCTGTGCAAAGGGCGCGATTTCAGAGCCTCCAGCGCTGTCGACTTTGATGATGGAGCCATCGGCTTTCATTTGGTAGACTTGGCCGTCGAGGGCAATCATCTCGCCATCCATTCGACGAAATGTTCCCAGGCCGTGGTCGCCGTGGGAAACGAGCTCTTTATATGGAAGGCCGAACTCGCCCAGGCCCTCCATGAGGGCGGAGACGACGGAGTATTGGTAGAGCTCGTTATACGCCATGATTTGGATCTGCTCTGCTTTGGACTGAAATCAAATGAAGATGATGAAGGTGGCAGTGAGACGATGTATGTATTAGAGGAGAGTTCCGACCGGCAGTTGGATACATGTAGCCGCCTGTTATCGGAAGCACTAGCAACATACTTGGAGTTAATTATGGGAACATGTAAGCTCAGATGGCCCAGTCGACGCCCGCCACTTGGATAGCTTTGGTGGTTACTTTTCGCGGCGAGATTGTGGTAGTGGTGGGGTCTTGGACTTGATTCATGTATCTATAGAGGTATCTATATACGTAGCAGCCATAAGCAATGAGAGTCACAATGCCAATGGAATGCTTGATCTGGGCAACTCAAACAACTAATAGATCGTGAATAGGCTATAGAAGAATAGAAGTATCAGTGAGTAGTCGCACTTCTATTGTTGCTTTGCATTCGCAGAGGCTCCGGTACTGGATAAGCACTAGCAGTAGATCGATCTGCAGTGGAGCCAGAGCCCCTAAAACTGGGAGCTCTGACAGCTAGAATGGCAGTTTTGGTGCGATTATGATGACGTTGTTCGCTAGTCTGGGTGCTAACAACTGACCTAGTTTGGAACCTGTAGCGGTATGTGAGACGAAAATCCCCGAGATGAGCAAAGTCTAGAAGCTGGGTC
The DNA here is from genome assembly GCA_026401215.1 of Trichoderma erinaceum. Classification (NCBI taxonomy): domain Eukaryota; kingdom Fungi; phylum Ascomycota; class Sordariomycetes; order Hypocreales; family Hypocreaceae; genus Trichoderma; species Trichoderma erinaceum. The sequence goes on from JALIRY010000055.1 coordinate 45,914, forward strand.
GAAGTTTCATAGATATAAGGCGATAAGAGCATAGAGTCAATTGCTTGAAACGAAGAAATGAACGAGAAGAGGTGGCTTACGTAGTATTGCGATGTAGCTGAGTCCATATTAGTAGTTAAAATGCTGGGAGTAAACGGCTACATAAGCACCTTTCATACATGTGCTACATGTGCTATATGTGCTACATCTACTATTGGCACAAGATAAAACAAAGCTCTTAAGTGTTCTCATTCGTCTTCGACAGTCACTTGTAAGCGAATGCCATTTAGATATCTCCCTACTCGCCTTTCTATGCCGTCACCGGCCTCGTCCAACAGATTCAACATCCCTTTCGTTTTCTCTTCGGCCTCTTCTATGCCTTTCGTCACCTCTTCAATGCCGTATCTGAGGTATCTGAATTCCGATTCAATGGTCCCGATACATTCCGTTTTTAAATCATCCACAGATCCATCAATTCTGCGATCCATCTCATCTGCTCTGGAGTCTAGCATATCGTTCATTTCATCTTTTAGGCGGCTTTCAGTAGCTTTGATCACATCTTTCAAATGGCTGCCTAAACGGGTTTCCGCAGCTTCGATCGTATTTTTCACATCATCTTTCAAACGATTTTCCGAAGATTCGATCACATCTTTCATGTCATTTCTTAAGCGCTTTTCCGAAGATTCAATCATCACTTTCATATCGTTTCGCAAACGGTTCTCCATATCAAGGAGGTGCTCTATGAGGCCTTTCAGGTCGCTGGATGGACGATGATAATCGGGATTGGAAGAATCGCGTTCATTTTCTCGCTCGCGTTTGCGTTTACGTAGTGGTTTTAGTTCGCGACTGGGCTCATCTGAGACCGAGTTAGTAATACTCAGATAGCATCATCAGCAAATATAATGCTTACAGTCAATTGGAGGGGGTGCCGATGATGTGTCCTCTGGTGAGGCATTGTCCACAGGGGTCGTACTTGTGTCGAAAACATGACCTCCTACACCGATATATAATGTTTGGAGGTTGGTGCGTCTATCATCTGTTCCTAGACGACTGGTGTTGGCAGCCGAGAATATTGATGCGATGTGTTGGAGATGATGGCGCGAGAATTTGCTCATGTCAGCATTGCTTAAATGTATTGTGAATTCGCTCGCATTGGCTAGCGCCCTCATTGAAAGCAAGCGAGCGTGCACTGAATTCTTGCATTCCAAGATACAGTCGCTGGGGATAACAAGACGAGAGCCGCCCTGATCCATACAGAATTGCAGCGATGGTATATCATTGTCAGCGCCAAACGTGATGGCTCGAATGTTCTCCGGATGTATGAACAAGAAAACAGGTTGCTGATCGCCCTTAAGCTGGGTCCTATTCTTGCCTTTGCCCTTGATCCAGACCCGACAAGTGAGTCTGAAAATGGCTTTGGAGGTCAGAGTGTCTATGTCGACTTTCAGAAATATATTGTCGATGCTCTGTGCTTGGCCGCTGGCATTGTTCCATGTTATAACAATATTGTCACACGATGTGTGAATCTGTATGGGTTCTTCAAGCTGTTCATCGTTATTCTGGTCGAGGTCGGAACTTCACAGAGTTAGCATTTTAGACATCAAACGGAGAGCTAGGAACCTAGTCCAGTTGGTCCGTCATGTTGAATGAAGGACAATGCTGTTAGGAGTAGTAGAAAGTCCATCCCTCTGCACTGGATGACGCTGCCCAGAAAGAGTAAAGGCGGACGGGGACCGACAAGAGAACGGGGTCACGCAATAATGGCACAAGGCCACTTTCCGTCGCCCAACACTTAATTCAATGAGTTATTCCTCTTTATCGGCGGCCTCAAGATCGGAAGGTCTTGCCTCCCAAGGACTGTCTCTGGGGAGCATCATCGAGTTCGAGCGGCACTGCTACACATAGGCGCCTGCAACCTAGAGGCGTAACGAATGAACTGTTTTACTAACCAACAGGAAGTGACAGGCTGTGTCGAGGTGCCGTCGTCTTCTGAGTCGAGATTGTGTCGACTTGCCATGGCGTGAATTGGCGCGGTGACGGCGTAAATTAATGCGGAGAGCCCAAGTTACGCTAGTAGCAACCTAAATGATGAACCAGAAAAAAAGTCACGTGCATTGCGCTTATGCTGTTAGGAATTAGAACTAGCTAACACATTTTAGGACTAGAGTAAATTGGACCTTAAAATCGCCTGATGTCGCTGTAGCTCTGGAAAGGTGTGCAAGTTGCGTGTTTTGGGCCAGTATTTGGGCCAGGTTTCTCTAGATGGGGTCGCTTTGAGAACCTTTTGTTAAAAAAAATATTTTGTATTCCGGTAGCATGCTAAGTAATTTCGCTGTGAGTGTTGGAGGCTGGTCTGATTGGTCATCGGCGATTGCACTCTTGTGGGAAAGGAATGGGCCTCTTTGTTCCTGGTTGAATACGAACTACTGCAAATACTCCAAAGAAGAAAAAAAAGTTCAAACCATCATATTCATGAGTAGATAGCTGAGCAAAGAAGAAGACCATTATAAGCTGGAAAAGATAGAAGTTGCATATCAAGTCTGGACTTGCATCAAGCTGAGAACGAACCTTAGTTCAGTCATGTCAACAAATGATATGGTTACAGATCACCTCGTCAATCACACAACGATGACAACCTGAAGTTTTGTTTAGCAAATCATAAATTGATGACGATATTCATACACTTGAGTTAACACGAGAGGATAGATAATACAGAAGTGGCTTACTTGCGGCACACGTGCGCGTCGTATCTATTGTAGACTGATGTGTAAAAGAACGCTAAATCTAGATGGTATCAGCAATCATATTCACGCAGACTTTGACATGAGATTGCGCTGCATGTTTCCTAATTAAAGTATCAAAGATAGCACACACGTAAAGCTTGAATGTAGCCACGGAAGAGCAGTCAGTGCTATGTAGATGTACTTGTTTTCTCCGTATCGGTATAAGATCGGCTATAAAGTACAGATTAAGTGGCGATTGGTTTAAGCATTGTCATTATGACAAAGCCATTCCGCTTCTTGCCGATCTACTACATAGGACAGATCCTCTAGGATTGGCCTGATATACATGTCGGGCTGCCTTTCTGAGTTAATAGAGCGCCACACCGTCAAGATGGTCGATCCAGGGGAGTATTTTACGTATAGAAATACAGTAAATGTAACCTTGTAATTCTATTTTAAATCTGGCCATGACCTCCGAAGGATCACATATAGGATCTAGATTTTATTTAGAAGAAATTTAGCCCGCGGTGGAGTTTCAGGCTAAGAACGTATGAGTACACGAATCAGAGGCAACGATATCATCCCACTGGGCCAGAGGATTATTGCAATACAACTTTGGACGAGGAGATGGCAGGTCGAGAAGCGCCTTCTTTTGTAATTGTTTCAACAGCCGAGGTAGATGCTGTGAGTTGCTTGTGCACAAGTAGTTATAGAGGAGCTGGAAACATGTATTTAAAGGGCAGAGTCTTCCTCGGAGTAAAAGCAAATTAAGAATAACAACACTCTACTATTGACTTCAAAACAACCTTCATCAAAGAACAAGTTACTATTCAATCACAATGCATTTCACAAGCTCAATCGCCCAAGCTATCATCTGCCTCTCAGTGACGGTCCTCCCTGTTGCTCAGAGCGCCATTGCCATTGGCAATCAAATTAGAGAGGGGGGTACTCACTTCAATGTCGCCTGGATTGAAGGAGTAAGCCCCTGCCAGTCTGATACAGAAATTGCACCAGAAAGCGCTCGAGAATGCAACCAGAATTTCTCACTTAACGGGGAGTCATACTACTTGGTTGGGTGCACTGATCCTAAGACGGGTTATGCTCAAAACCCACAGAGGCTTCGACGGGTCAAGGATAATTCGCTTTATGGAACTTGTGCCCCAGTTTCGAAGAAGACTATCAACTGCAAAGGGTCAACTCATGATGTAGTGAAGCGTTACATTTGCGGCTAAACCTCAAAACTTATATCAGCCAACTTGTACCGATCAAACAAGCGGATGATATGATGTTTGCTAGCAGTGTGGGACAAATGTTGAGAAACATCAGGTGTTGAAGGTGTGGGGCTTTGAGATTGACTGATATTGATATACTGCTCTTGTTCGAAATTGATCTAAAATACTTGTAGCATGAGTCTTATATATTGTTACTCTGAAGTTACTCTCTTCTTATTTACCAGTCGCTCTCCGTCATAGGTGAAGATATGGCGATGCATGTTCGTAAACAACAGTTAATACCTATTAGTAGCTGTCGTTCTAATCTCCAAGAAGATACATGTAGTATTGAAGATTCATGCCACGGTCAGTCTTTGGTCTAGGTAAAAACCGGCTAGAGTCTGTAGCCCTCGGCGCCCCCCCCCCCCCCTTTTTTTTTTTTCTTTTTTTTTGATTCTTCTATTTTCCCTCTTTCAGCTCCTACTGCAACCTTGCTCTATGTATTCTAACCTTGGGAGTAAGTCACAGCACGTGAAATTGAATTATTCTCATAGTCTTTGGTACCAGTATAATTTTAATTAAGGAAAGTCTAATGTCTATATAATTCACCGTGATATCTTCGTTGCTACCCAAAGCCCGCCATATTCCGAGTCCCACTTGTACTCCGCCATGCCAGAAATGGAAATGCTATGCTGTGAAAGATGGTATAAGAGGAAAAAAAAGAAAAGAAACCGCTTAGAAACCGCTTAGAAGCCGCTGTTGGGGTTGGGGTTGGCGCGGATGAAGCCTCCGTTCTTGCCGCCCTGAATAGTTCCGACGGTGGAAACACCAGTGCCAGCAGCAATGACCTTCTGGTTTGAGAGAGTGTTCTGGGAGTTGAAGTTCTGGTTGATAACACCGACCATGCCCATCTGGCAGTGGTTACCCTTGGTCTGGGGGCAGTAGTACCAGATGGGGCTGTTGTCGATAACAGTGATCTGATAGACGTTGGGGTTTTGTCCCTCTTTCGTCACGAAGTTAAATCCGGCAAAAAATGAAGTGCCGTCGGCGAGAGGCTTGCAAGGGTGAGCAAAGTCGGACTGAGCAATGGAGTGGTTGGCGGCTTGGAAGTGCCATTCGATGGTGTCGCCAATCTCAGCTACAACGTTCTCGGGATCGAAGTGAAGGCCACCGCGTCCAACGACCACTGAGTGAGTGACTCCGGTCCATCCTGTGCGGCTGACCAAGTCGTTTCCAGTAGTAGGAGTGCCAGCTGGAGCAGCGGAAACGCTGGCGATGACAGCGGCGAAGAGGGCGAAGGCCTTGGAAGCGAACATTTTGATGTTTGGTTGAGAGTGTGGTGTTGAGAGAAGAAAATGATATTAGAGTGTAGTAGAAGCTGTTGTTTGCTTGTTTGTTATTGTTTGTGATGATGATGAGAACGGATGTTACAGCGAGATCAGAGGTTCTTATTTATACATGCTTTCAATCAAAAGTAAGCACTTGATCGTGAACTTAACATGATGGTGGTGACTACTTTGCAGTAGTACAGCCTCTCGGCTGGTAACCCAACCGAGCAAAGTGCAATATTTTGGGTCAGTTCTCATCTTTGGCATTACCAAATCCGCCCGCCTCAGCACTAGCTTCGCCATATTCCGAGCCTCCAGCCATCCTCAGAAAATGTGTGATTGGGTAATTTGCAGAAATCCCAGTCTTAGTTGACAACCAAGTTGTTGGGTCTAAGTCGTCAGCACTATAAGGGCATTAGCTCAAGTCTGCGCCGCCACCGGTTCAAGCCAGTTCCGTACGCAAAAATAAGCTAGCCATGTCAGCCCCATGAGCTTTGCAGCTTTGGCTCCTATTCATGGCCTATTAATAGGATAGCTGGTCGTGACTAAGAAATCCAGACTGTGCCTATGAATAGGCTGCCCTACAACACTACACAATACACATGGGCATAAATTTCGCGATTACTTTCGACAAAGAAGCTTAAGCAGGCTAAGCGCATAGTGGCACCAGTCTTACAGGCACAGCTACGTGTATGGGCATTATCTTACTGACTTAGTGATGTGGCGCCGCTTTACAAAGCATTCTATCATTAGACTTATGAGGTTAAAAAATGTGGCTTTGGGTAGCAGCCCAACTCTGGTCTATGGGTAAGGTAGTACAATTACTTGATTGAATCCTCACGACACAGCCAACGGAGTCATATGTGCAACGAATTTTGCAATCCCCTCACTTTCGGTGTCTCTCCTAGCCTTATTGACGTCATATTGTCTTTTGTATTAAGCTGCCACTTTCGTGATTTTCCGAAGCCCAACTGGCTTGTTTACTTGGGGGAGCACAATGTGTAAGTGCTGACTGGCTACAGGCTTAAAAGTTTCGTTTCGTTTCATGCAAGGGGAACCGAATAAACACTGAAGCATGCGCTAAAATTCTTTTTCCCGCTTTGGGGGCGTAAAAAATAGCCCGTACTACCATGGAATGCTGGCGACCAGCCCCGGATTGACAGTAATCCGGAGAAGCTCTGTGCGGCTACGTAATTATCTTGGTAAAAATGAAGTATTAGTGCTACCATATTGCCAATTGCTCGTAGAGAGTGAGACATGAAAACGAAATCTTGTGCTACAGAGGGATAAAATATTCACAGCGAAGGATGAAGGATGAACGCCAAAAAGCAGACGGAATCTGTCGCTCAGCCAAGGCGAAATGCTGAAAAGCCTGATCCTTCGGAGAGGACGCCTTCTTCTTCGTAGCACAATCATATATTGAGATTTTTTGTGGACACTAGTCCTCTTGGAAGATCGTAATCCAAGTATTGGAGGACTACCTATGTACGATTACGGCAAATGCTAGACGCTTGCTTTTGGTCACTGGGAAGAGCTCTTTCACCGACTTCTGTTTGGTATGGCTGGAGGATGGCCACTGCTTCACACATTCAGCTAGGTATTCTACTCTAGTTATGATATGGATCGGTTAATATTCTAAGCGCCGGTGCTCACTAGCCTCTATAGTTCATGTTGTCTTACTATCATCGTCAATTCTGGCAGATTAAAGAGCTCGCTCCGTATCGCCTGGCAATAGCTGCATGAATTGTCTTTGCATAGCTAGTGGTCGGTACAAATCTTTTAAATTTTTAAGAAATGAGGCATTAGATGCGTGTCTACCCAAATATACAGGTTTGAATTGACTGCAGCTGTCATCAATAGCCCAGATGAGACTGCCCAGTAGCCGATGGCCACGTGCAGACTAATGGAATGCACATGCAGTAAGCTATCAATACATGGACACTGCATACACTCGTATATCATTATACCAATGTCAGCTGATACCTTTCAGACTGACTTAGAAACGTATCTAGTTCAACACAGCACTCGCTCACTCCAATCCTCTCGTACTGAGGGGGCTCTTCACTCGTACGGCGTAACACGAGAAGATTCGCTCTAACGGTCTCAGTTCCTTCGTCTGAATCATCAGGATCCATTTCGCCCGAAGCTGTACGTCCGAAGAGCAGACAAAAGACTTGCGAGCCGGAAGAGACAAAATGATTTCCTGGTAAATCGACTCTGTAGTCTGGACTGAATGCGACATATTGTCCGCAAATCTGCAGTCCATATTCATCTATGGCCCCCTCGGGAGCCAGCAGATGAGAAGAATCTGTGACATCGCGCGGTGTTTCCAAGGTCCTGTTCCAATTCTGACCATGATGAATGATTCCAGGAACGACATGTCCAGCGAGTGTCAACGTTCCGCTCACCACATCGCCCAAGAATGGATCACTACCGGAGGCATATTGCACGTCACTTCCCAAAAACTCGATGCCCTCCAAAGAAACCTGCCAACAGTCTTTATCCCCGTCCACAGAGGCCCATGACCACGTTGGGATCTGGGGATTGGCCCGCGCACCGCGGGGAGGCTCGGTGAGATACCAGAATAAAGTACTCTCAAGTTCTGTATCCCACAGCCCGCACAGATACTCTTCTATATCATACCCTTTCGCCACTGCAGTCGTCTTAGCAATACCACCCAGAGCTGGTAGCCTATCCGTGGCAATAGTTAGAGAGTGAGAGAGAGAGGGGGGGGGACAGGGAGTCTGAGCGGTACTTGGTTAAATATTGTAAGCCAAATCGAGGGGGATACTAACAACAACAGCACAAAGTCAAAAAAATGGTTCGAGGTTTCTATTCCCAGTTAGATATCATGTATCTCCAAATGGTCGGTTGGAAGAAGTTACTCACATAAAAACGGCACAAGGCCCGGACAAGTAGACTTGTAAATTTTCTATCTCACAATTAGACATCCATTGGTAGGGATAGCCAGGGGAATTCTTACGAAAAAAAAAAAAAAAAAAAAAAAAAAGGCAAAAGCCGGCAAATTGGAGCGGGATTCTGTTGAAGTCTGATGTCAGTTTTAGCACGTCGATGACCAAGGAGATACTAAGGGAAAAACGACGTAAAACAAATTGGATAATCTAGATATATCCACGCTAGAATAATCCAAATAAAACATTCGTGAGAGCAATAGTGGTGGAGGTTACTTGCGGTTCGGGAGCGTCAATCACGGTGAAGCTGGAGGAAGAAAGAGAAAATGAAACACTGACGGGAAGTTTGGAAATTTATATCTGCTGGCCTCTAAATGCACTTGAAGTAGCATAAATGGTTTGAGTCCTAATGTTGGGTTTGCCACCCTTGCTTCAATGAGCTTGTTGCCATATTGAATGGCACGGTGCCGTCCAAAGAGGGCGCTGGGGATCAAAAAGACGCGATTCCATCTAACAATGAATCGCGTTAGGATACATTCGAAGGGTGTGACACAGCAGCCGGCAGTCAGTAAGACGCGGTGACAGCTGAGAATTTCCAGCAACCAACTGCCAACAGGACGCGGTACAGCTGCGACTGACCGCGTTCCGAAGTCGCTGCATCTCCAAGCGGTGCATTCACTGAAATCATACATTTGTCAAACCTGAGATTTGAGCGGTGCTCACCTCAAAGACAACTGGTTTCTCGCCAGTTTGACAGCAAACGGTGATTTGATGTTATACGACCGGCAAGGATTCCCTGGGATGACTCAATGCTTGATCTCTTAGAGAAAATTTATGACCGCCGTCGTCGAAGCCATGACCGAGTGGTCGTACTTGGAGGCGGTGACGGCAATTGATGACATGATCTTGCCGGTGCCGGAGCGATGACTGGCACCTCTTTGTGGTGTTCTGGATATGTTAGTAGCTGCAACTCTCGAGAGATTGCAGTGAGCTAAGTCCAGTCAAACATGAAACAAAGAACAGTCGATTGTTCCATTCTGTCTTCCAACAATTCTGCTTTCAGGTCGCCCAAACCCATGCTAGGCGACCAGCGAAAAGGAATGCCTCAGCTCCTTCGAGCCTCACCTGGCTACAGAGAAAGCTATCTAAGGGCTCTCTCGTCGCCTTTTTCTTCAAATTCGCCACCAAATTAGTCGAGGATAGGAACAGATCGCCTAGAGCGCTTGATGTGATGCAGCTAGCCCTCAACAGCGTTTGGACGAGGTGCGATTATACAACAAGTTCAAGTCCTCAATCGCGATGTAAAATCATTGTGTAATAGTATTAGCTAACACTTTCTTACATTAGGGGTAATAGAAGGCTTCCGACGGTGCAGCCTATCTTGATCCGCAACACGAAGGGCCTGGACATCCCATGATCCCACAGCGTTGGCACGCACCTCTGAGGCAAGACACCTATCTCCTTATGTTGAGATCGCAATGAACACTCACTCCCCGATGACTATCCTCCCAGCACTTCCAACGGCCCTGAATACAAGACTTCAGAAGACAGCTGACCCAACCCAAGTCGACGTTGACGACTGAAAAATCATTCGACAAACCATAAGTCTGCAGCACCAAACGAGATCGGGATATGCTACTCTTTGGATATGCGGCCGCTATCACCAACAGTATTAGCAATGCGATATCAAAACGTGACCGACGAGACCAGGCGTCCTACAGCGCCCAATCAAGCATTGAAGACATATAGAGTCGGTCTTCCCGAAGTAGCTCAACTCCTATAGCCAATAAACTTAAGCAATCTAGAATGAATATACTCGTATAACTCGCCAGTGACCCTTTGTGGTGAGGAGAAGTCGTCTAGAGCCTTTTATTTCTCACCTGAACAATTATATACTTGTCAAACACGCTTGCTTTACACGCCTAGCGGTAAGTTCTTATAAAACGTTTTCTCTTTATTCAACAAATGTACACTCTTGTATCCCCCTTTGAACGAAGATTAGCAACAGCGTACCTACGCAAGCACACTTTATCTCGCACCGGAACCATATACGATGTGCAAAGTCGCTAGCAGTCGCAAGATTTTCACCTATGATGCTTTATTCTGCCATTATCCGCCATACACAACGACGATGAAAGGAGATCTTTGAGAAAGGACGCCGACAACCGATGATTGTTAGTTCCCAAGAAACAGAGCAAAGAAACTAGACCTCTCTTTCTTCCCAGTGATAAAATCGCCGACGACAAGCGAGAGCGAAAAACAGCTCTTACATTTGAAGAACTATCCACTCAAAAATTACAAAATCAGCGGTCGCCCGAGCATAACTATCGCAGATATGTGAGGTTCTTGAAGAAAGTGGCTTTCTCGACTATGCTCTCGCCAACGTGGAGGGTACATATACCTCAGCAGCTCTCCGACATTCCCACTCTCACTGTCAGGCTTAATCAGGCCACTAATTTATACGCAGCAGCAGATGACGGTAAACGAAAATGGCCTACTTTAACAATAAGAGTCATAAAGATCGTTCATATTTCCAATTTGCTAGAACTATCGACTCTTTTCGTCCTCCAATACACACTCTTAGTTTACCTCTCCACCCATATCCTACTCAACGTGGCATATTGTCCCAGCCAAACAATGTCATCATCCGGCGAAAGCGAGATTATGGAGCATAGCACTGCCAGTTGTAGGCACCGCCGCTACATCCCGAATAAGCGGCGCCGTTAGAATACGTTTGTTGGCAGCACCGGCTGATATCAATCCCACCATCCCAATTTCCGTTATTTGGGTTGTAACATTGCCAATCATCGCAGCCGGAGCCGGGGATCGCTTGCTCTGAACCATTGGAGTATTGCTCTTGACAGCAAGCCTGCATATTTACACCACCTAGCGTTCTGTCGCCAACAACGCCAGCAATAAGGGTAGTAGCAGCAATGGCGCTCAGGATACGTGAGGAAATGAACATGATGATAGTTATCAAATTTGTGGTTGCTTTGAGCTGGTATGTAAAGAGTCAGAGCCATTTATGAAAATACATGTAGCTAAGGGGCTCTTACCTAGTAGCCAATAGCACAATCGAGCGAATGAGAATCAGTCAATGGGCAAACAAGAGCCGAGCCTTGAATGTAGAACTGGCGATGGAAGACTATCATTTCTGGGGAAGATATCATGGTATATTTATACATGAAGACCAAGCTACTGGATATTATTTCGACCAGTTTATGCTTTGCCCTTCCAAATGCCATTGCCTCCTCGGCCAAGAAAGCAATAAAGGAGTGCGTCAATTCTGTATGCTAGTTGGATCAAAGAGGCAACGAAGGATCGTCGAATATCGTATAGTAGTGTAGTCTGGAACTTGGAGACATCCCATTAATTTGCGAAGGATTGTTTTGCATTGGATTGTAAATAGAAGCGGCGCATGAATCCGTCATATGATGCACGCTAGGTACAATGCCTCCAACTCAGCAGCCCAATGCTTTTGAGTCGGACGTGAAGCTATCTGCGAGCTAGAATTGTTCGTATAATGTCACTTTTTTATTGAGCATCAATTCATTTTTGGTTAGTTACTTTGTATTTGTAAGTATAAAATTACAGTTACCTGGAAACTCTGCACGTTTTCAACGGCCTCCTAAGAATGAGGAGTCCAGCGGTTCATCGGCATTGCCTACTAGGTACATGTAGTTTGCGGGCCATCGCCAAAGCTAGGAATTAAGTCAATTCCATTCCTGCGCTTGCCGCAGCGCGGATTCCACGTCGTATTTTGAGTATAATAATGTTGCTATTGGTTGAAATACGCAAAACAAGTCGGAAGGATGAAAGGAGTGAGGGAATCAGAAGGGACAAAAGGTCTAATGGCAAAATTAGTCAAAAAAGGGCAAGTAATCCGTTCACCCGCATACAAGCGGCGTAGCAGCGACATTTCCTCCAATGAGAACTCTTGCTTTTCATATGTAAATTTGCACATCACAAGAGTTCATGCAATAATCTGGACTGAACATGTAGAGGACACTTTGAGGTTTGCTGAATAGACCACCATGGAAAGGCTGAAATCGCAACTTCGGCTGCATTAGTGCTGTTCCTTTTATGGGTATACAACACTCGAATTGCCGAGTCTCCGCTGACATGCATGATGAACGGCGACCTTGAGGCCAACTAACGACACGTATTCCATTTGTGATGCTGGGCTTAAAATAAGCCCTACAAAGCATGGGAGATACCAAAGTTAGAGAGTGACCGTTCAAGATAGAGGCACAGACCCATCAAGACCGCGAGTCAGTGAGCAATTGATACCAACATATGAGCGTGGCTCTTTTACAGTTCCTTCCTATCGTATATAAACACATTGCATATCTCCATCGCCCCGTAGATCTCTTGGCATCGCCAGCCCTGCTTGGCAATCTCGGGTATCAGCTCTGATCACGGCCCGTCCTTGATTTAAAGCGATCGAGCCACTTTTCTTGTTCTTCGGTTGTCTTTGGCGTTTGCTTGCCGGTTAAAGTAACATCCAACAAAGGTACATACCTAAAGCGCCTAGAAAAGGCTAGCCAGTATCGGTCATTATGTACGTCTTAGTGGCTGAAATACGAGATGCGGTTTGAACAGGCTCCCAGCATTCTCAGTAAAGTTGCTAATTCGACGACCCTGGATGTAATGGTGTGCTCGATTTGGAGACATATATCCGAAGGAAGAGGATTGAACAGGGAATGGCTGAAGAAATGCTAATGGCAAGATGCAAGAGAGGCAATAGCATGAGATGAGGTGACTGAGCAGATTCCTTACGACTACCGCCAGCGTCCGAGCCGACATTGAGGAGGTATGTAATATTTGGAAATGTCAATTCAGCAGTCAATTCAGCAGTCAATTCAGCAATGTTCTCGACTGGCGCAGGAGGATATACTGTGACAATGAGACTTATTTGAAGAATCCCCTCGTTACCACGATCAACTAAAAGCATGGTGCTTGAATAGATGTAGATTCAGTGTCACACAGCCCAGCTATAGTTTAATAACATGGGTGAGGCGAGAAAGGACACGTTATAATGGTTGGCTGAGATACACTCTTCCGATTTGGTAAGGGCAACCGGTTCCATTCCCCAGGCTCTCTGTGCAGAAGCTTTGAGGTCGTTATATATTTTCTAGACCGATAAAGATAAATACGGAGCGATCTAGTTTTGTAAATATATATATTTATATTTATTAATTAAAGTAGCAGTTGTAGCAGTTGTAGCAGTTGTAGCAGTAGTAGCAGTAGTAGCAGTAGTAGCAGTAGTAGCAGTAGTAGCAGTAGTAGCAGTAGTAGCAGTAGTAGCAGTAGTAGCAGTAGAAACTATGGTAGCTGGGGTAGCAAAGTACCTAGATATTATTACTGCAAGGTTGGATAATAGAATTAGAGAGTTAGATAGTCTTTCCTAGGTCCTTATAGGTACATATCTACATTTATTCATTCCATTAATGTATATTCCTGCTTTAAGGATATATCTATAAATCGGCATCCTGAACCAATTACCGGTAGCTCTGAAGCAGGACGATGGCTGCGTCGCCATATCTCGACTTCTTCATAGTTTCACGGACAGTCTCCGCAATGTACTCATTTCCCTCCGATGGACGAACATCATGAATACAATGTGATAGTCCCATTGCGGCGAGAGTGCTTAGGATATAAGGTCGTGTCTCCGGTAAGCGTTGAACCAGCCAACTCAAGATTCGTAATTGTGCAGCGAAGCGACCATCCCCTGGAAGAAGCAAATTTGGACCAGAGCTTTCAATTAAAGGACCGTTACTGTGGTAACTTGACGATCTAATAGGCGATTCGACTAATTTCGCCGTTTTAATATTCCAAGATGCTGCTGTTGCCATGTTATCGCTGGGCTCTGGAAACACCTGGCAATGCCTTGTCCCTCCAGGCTCCCTATCGTAGAAACAGCGACATGTAGAGAAGAATGGCGCATTATAAAAGTCAATGGCGTCCGCCGCACAAGCAGCACCAGCAAGATGTTTTCGCAGCCGCCCTACCCAGATGAGGCCTGTTAAATAAAGCGCAGCTTCCTGCATCAAAGCAAAAGTTTTGCTATTTGCTTCAGGCTCTTTGCGAGTACAATCACCCAACCCAAAAGGAACGTTTAAGCCATCAGTTGTGCCCAAGTTTAGACCATAAATATCTGCTCCTGAAATTCCATGAATGCCTGGTCGATATGACTCATCACTGATTCTGAATAACGCCCATTCAAGAATATCCTGTGCGGTGGGACTATTTTCTAGGGACCAGTGGTAATTCCACGCGACCAAATCCAAGTAAATAGACTCCAGCTGCTGTTGTAGGCCAGATACTGAGTCAGGCATTTCCTTGCGAACTATATCTGAACCTGCAGCTATTTGAGAACGTTCGTTGAGAATATCGTCTGTTTTCTCGATGATACCTGGAATACCAGATATAATGTCAACCAGTTTGCTTGTATTTGTCTTCAGTTCGGGATGTAATGCCCATGGCACTAATTTCCATTTTTCTTCGCTGATAAGCGTGTCTTTTCTCTGAACAATAGCATTGGCAAGCTACAGATAATTAGTATGTATATCATTCCTGTAGGCTACAAACTTACCATTGTGAATCTTGTAGACTCAAAAACAACAGGCAAGTCCTGGAAATGTTCAGGACCGCAGTGTTCGAGAATTTTAGCTAACCCTTGATGATGTACAAAACGAAGATCATCATCGACTGCAATCTGTGATAAGTATTAGCAACAAGATCCGATGACCTTTGAATAAATGGTATCGTACTGCATAAGATCCCATGATAGATATAGGTTTGATAAGAGTAGCTAATTCGTGTTTAGATGCTGTCATTAGTGTCGATTGCAGCTGCTGAAGGGTCTTGCCGTAGATGCGCCTAGCCGTTCTTTTCAAACCCTCTACTTGGTGGTCTCGACCAAATATCCCATATGCTAGAGCACGAAGGCTGTCATAGCAGAGTTCGTCGCTTTGCTGAGCGAGAATTTGCCTCATCGGAGTATCTTGGAGAAGAATAGAATGGATGTTGATCCAGCTGTAGGCGTCAAAGAAATAGGAGAAAGTAACATTGTCTGTAAACGGCTCTAAGTTTGGCTGAGCAAGATAACTCGGTTGAGAGTATGACAACCCTAGCATTGAGTCTGTTGCCTCTGCAGTTGAGGAATCCGTGGCTGAATTGGTAGATTTGTCAACTGTCTGATGGCTGTGACCTTTCTGTTTGCGAACCTTGGTAACACGAGGCGAAGTAATATCTCGGGTCCTAGTTGGCCCGTTGACTGGGTAGGAGTTGGATTGGCCTATTTTGACCAAAGTCTGGCGGCCCGGTTGTGTTCCCAAGCCAACCCCATGGGATTCGATACGGAGTATGCGGTCATATCCAAGGCATTCATATTTTGACTTTTCGCACTGAGTGCATACAGGCCTCTTGGTGTCGCATTTGACGCGCCGTTTTCTGCAGGTATGGCAGCTTTTGCTGCTGATTTCTCGACCCATGCCGCTATGGAGGGGGGTATACACAGGCAACCTGCTTTCACGCTGTGATAACCTTCACAAGTGCGCCAGAAATGGGGCTTTTATAACGGCATCCTCACGCGCGTGGCGGCATATCCCCACTCTTTTACAAGGTTCCTTAGGGCGTGGGCATGCAAACTTTAGCGGCAAGAAATTGTGGCATTCGAGGCTCTCAAGCCGGCCAGACACTATTAGCACAGAACCTGTGGCTATCTGCATGACGGCAGCGAATGATATCAATATCGGCAAAGGTTTGTGAACTGTGAATACTGGTTCTTATCTCCGAAAGAACGGCCTTTCATTCCTAGTTGTTTGTCTATCAGCCTAAAATAAGACTTTACTAGGCTTTACTAATCTAGGTTGCCATTAACGGCGGTCTATTTTGCATCTACCATGCTCACACAAATTCTTCCTTGCCCAGCGGGTTGGCTTGATGACTGATGCCAACAGCGGCCCCTGCCGTTCGAGCAAAAGACGGGAACTCTGTTAGCATCAGTCACCTAGCCACTCGCTGGACATGCCAGTCTCCTTTTCTATTAATACATTTTCATTCAGTTTTGCGTAAATGTGCTCTTTGACCGGAGCCACGCTCCGTATTTCCACAGACAGAACATGCCAACAATGCCGAGACAAGAGACACCTGCTAATAGAGATACTCCGCCAGCAATTCCAAAATTCAAAAACATCGGCCTTGCAAATAAAATGCACGCTACAGCGAACAGAGAGCGGCATAAGTCGTTTGCTGCAAATAGTGAGGCGGCGTATTTGGGGTAAGATATGGGCAAATATACAAAGACGCTCTGGAAGATGAGAAACTTAGAGGTAATCATAATCGTAACGGCAACAAGATTGACGACCCAATGTATATCTTTTCGTACGGTCCACCCAAACATAAAATAACCGGCAGACAGTGTAAAGACTGCAAAGAGCGCGGGCACAAGGCGATGTTCGGGGGCTCGTAATCCGTTTTTCCGGATATCGGGAAGAAGATAGCAGTATTGATAGGTGAAGAAGATGACAATGCCAAAGACGCATGCTATGCCGATAGTTAAGAAGCAGAGGCCTGTTTCTCCAAGGTTGAAGTTATAAATCGTTGGATAAACGAGAGGAAAACATTCGAAAAAGGAGTAATAGATCCCATATGTGAGCGAAGTCTATAAATTGGCATTAGTATCAATGCTGTTGACTCTGCCATATTGCTGATAAGAAATCCATAATTTTGATACTTACATAGATATTGGTGAATAGCACCGCCGGATCTTTGATCATGATTTCTGTCGGCTTCACCAAGGCGTTCCAGAGAATGCGTTTGGCGCTCAATCTTTCATGAATCATATCACTCTTTGTCTTCAGATCGCTTCGTCCTGTTAGTCTTCTAAGTCTGACTGCACGATAATGAAGAATAGTATCCGGCGAAGTTTCTGGTAGTGCGAAGAATGAAAGGAGACATGAGGCAGCAGTGAGCCAAACAATCTCCCAGAGGCCAAACCGCCAGCCTTTGGCTTGAATCGCAAACCCTGCGACCACTGGACCAATTGCTGGACCCCAAAACCAAACAGCGGTCCATGACGAGAGATAGATTGGAATTTGCAGAGGAGAATAAATGTCTCCAACTGATGCGCCTCCATTTGCTAAGCAAGGACTACCCAAGAATCCTGTGACGAATCGTAGAACCAATAGTCCAGCATAGTTCTTAACAACAGCTGTCGGAATAGACAGTATCACAAAGATGAAGAACGTTGTAATATAGACCCAGTTGCGACCAACAGCTGGTATTTCACTCAAAGGTGCGAAAAGAAGTGGTCCAATGCCATATCCCAACACGTACATGGCGAGTCCCAAAGCTGCAGGAGTTTCGCCAATTTTGAACTGCGACATTACGCCCTGTTCAGCTGGGACATATATACTAGAGGCGCCATAAATCCCTATAGTATAGGCGCAGAGCTGAAACAGGACAAATCCTTTTTTCAGACCGCTCCAATTTTGGGGATTGGCCGCATCTGTGTCTGAGTACCAGTCTATCAGGATTTTGCTGTTATTGCTAACTCTGGACATCTCATCATCTGTAGTTTGTGCAGTTGCAAATGTTGGCGTAACGGCGCCTTCTTCATCTAACTGGAGAGGTGCTGGGCCGATATTCGGATGAAAGAAAGGAATTTCTTTTTGTTCGTCCAGTGCGTCCTATTGGCAAATATATTAGCGTATTTGGAAAGCTTTAGTTGAAACTCCTTTATTACCATAGATTTGAACACGAAGCCGTTCTCTTCTTCGGGATACAGCAAATACCGATTGCCAGTTGCGTATCGTATCAACTGACCGGCAATGGAATCTCTAAACAGCTCCATTGTATAGCTGTGCGGCAATCTTCAATACGTACATAGTGATTTTATTAAGTGCAATAAAATACATATTTATACAAGAGATTTACAGTCTCAATTTTTCAACCGCCACTCTTTTTACCCCTATCAATACATATTCCAACCTTCAGTCTAACAATCATTCATGTTCCAGAGTATAATCGGGCAACAACTTTGTTAATGTGACAAAGATCGTAACCCCAGCTCTACGAAACATTCCTAAATAGTGTTCACCAGCTTCATCGGCATGGCTCAAGGGTCTTATAAGTGAGCCACTGTGAGATACCATCAGCTTTTTCTCGCAGAAAAATTCCTTTTTGGGAAGAGTTGTCCGCGCTACCAGACGTTGCCAGCTCTTAAAACAGTTAACTATTTACCGCTATAAAATTAGCCAACCTTTTTACCGCTTTGGGTGCAGCGACTTAGTTTAGTGTCCGAGCTTGATAATCAACGTTGAAACTAAGCCTATGAATATGTACCGGCCAATTCGTTTTCCAAAACCAGATCACTGTGGGCTGTCCCTGCAACCGACGTCACGGTGGAGAGATCTTGCATGCAGCCACATTGCTACACTACAGACCAAGTCTCTTGGCCGGATACAAACAACTCTAGTTATTCAGAGCTCATAGATAGTTGTTACTATTCGCCTGCCATTCCGAATGCGGTCTACCCACTAATACTACTCATCTTGTGACGGCAGCATGCCTGGATACCACCAACACGCGTCTAACACAATCAACAGCTCTCCCAATGGCCCATTCCTCGCTGCTGTATCTTAGGTCACTAGCTTACTTTCATGACAATATGGTCAATGGAGATACGTGTGTCTATCAATCTTGCAATATGGCCATAGATGGTGATCTCACCGCGAGGAATATCTTGCGCGGCGCCATAAACGGTATCAAAAATTCCTCTGCTTCGTCTAACCGAGTCATTGCGGATGAGCTTTATACACTATATGACTTGAGAGAATTCGCTGATTCATATATTCGCTTCTCGCTCTGACCTATATCTTGTTGCAAGCATCATTGAGGTCGACCACAGGTTGACTTCGGCGATGGAGTACCAAACTCCATTAACGGTGGCCAAAAACATCTGATATTGGTTATGTCCTTGCGATATAGGATATTTCAGATACATCAATGCTTCAACCATGGAAAGTCCCGCTGCTCGAGATTCCACTCCAGGGCGATCACGGAAATACGGCAATATGGCCTATAATTATTCTTTAACAGGCGCGCAACTGAGTCGCGGAAACTTTCCCAATTGGGCGATAGACTAATATCGACTTCACTCCACCAGACTTATCTCAATACTTGATGTCACTCAGTTCAACTGACGTGAATTTGGTAGCTGGCTTTGTGTGCACCTCTTAACTGACTGGGGCCACAATACCCATTCTATTACTGAGCTCATTCTGAAGCATAGTCTCATAGAACACTAACGGAATTTGCCAATCGACTAAATAACTTCAACGTTTACGGAGATTAGATCATCGCTTCGAAGAAATTTCCGAAGGGCGATATTGAAGATGGGTGACGTACAGTATCCGTGAATCACAAAGTGACTGATCATGCTATCGTTCTAAATTACCTATATAGGGAACTTCCATAGAGATACTGTATATGAGAACGCGCGAAGATTAACTATATATAGTCGCCATAGTTTCACTTTATCTCAACCATCAGGGTTCAGCACAATTACAAAAATCTTCATTATAACATTAGTCATTCGGCAATTCTTACCACCATGATTGAAGACAACGAGACTTTTGATGGAACCTTTCCATTCAAGCCTCACTTTTCAGTAGCCCCGGGGTTTAGGATGCACTACGTTGATGAAGGACAAGGCCCAACAATTGTGTGCTTGCATGGTGAACCAACGTCTTCCTACTTATACCGGGAGGTTATCCCAATATTATCACAAAACTACAGAGTTATTGTGCCCGATTTTATGGGTTTCGGAAAAAGCGAGACTCCAAATGTCGAGTACACGGCGAATAGACACACAGACAACTTGGAAATTCTCGTCAACGAACTGAATCTGCACGACATTACTCTTGTTGTGCATGACTGGGGTGGCCAGATTGGCGGAGCCTTGGCGATTAGACAACCGCAGCTGATTCGCCGTATCGTGGTCATGAACACGATGCTGTCGATGGGAGAACCTCCAGAGGACGAATGCTTTGAGAAGAATGGGAAGGAGTCAGCTTGGTTTGGCTGGGCGGATCGAGCAATGGCTGATGGGACTTTCGAAGGAGTACTTCGCAATGCAGGGGTTGCGATTGTGGGATTAATGAAGTTGCTCCAAGGATTTGAGCGAGAACAGACTTCTGAGGCTTTCTTCCGGGCCTATTCGTTGCCATTCGCAACGCCAGACGAATGCCACGGTGTGATTGCTTTCCCGAAGAGCATTGTTACAGGAAGTTTCAAGCCAGAGAAGGGGAGTGCTGCATCAGTTGCGGCCGTCAAGTCCAAGCCAGCCATGATGATTTACGGCATGAAGGATAAGGTTCTGCTGGCAAAGTACTTTATTCCAGTCTTCAAAGCCGCATTTCCCAAAGCGCCCATTCATCATCTAGAGAACGCAAGCCACTTTCTGCTGGAAGATGCACCAGAGGAAATCGCAGAGCTTATTCTTTCCTTCATCAAGAGCACATAGCAGCAAGATAGGATACTCATATACCTGCTCCATAATGCCAACGCAGCTGTATTAGTTATTGACCTTTGAATCGTACCATGATTTGTGAACTAGGCTCCACTTCAAAATTTGCTCGCATTCAGAAATACCAAAACGTATCTAATAAACTCATTGACCAAACAGAGGAATTTTTTAAAGAATACTACTAGTATATAGTTAATAATAAAGATATTCCTAGCCGATGTTCTTTTCCCGATAACCCATGGCTTTAACCAAGCGAGCAGCTTTAAAGCGCATAACAGCCCAACAAATTCGGGAGCTAGACTTCATGCAGAAGGTACTAATCGGGGACTTGGTAGCTATGCAAGTAGCTGTAACAATAGTAATCGCTTTATAATAAAATCTATATTGGGGATAAATCAGCGTTGACGCTTATATCCGCTTCATATACCTGTAATAATATGCAATCGGCAGCTCGTTAAACCGACTCATTGATGATATATTACAACTCGCGGGAAATGGTCACGATTCTGGCTAGAGCAAGATGTTTTAGCCGGTTTTGATACACCTTATGATGCAGTACCTAGGCATATCAATACTTGCCATTCCCAAGCGTTTTGTCACCAGTTAGAACGACAATGATGGAAACATCTACAAAATAGAAGAAAAAGTTCCAATTACATTCATGAGATCAACTGGTTGCCATAGCAAATATTGGTTACTGTGTTCCCTTTGTGAAGTGTTGCGTCCCACACATAACTACAAATTGCTATATATCAATCTTCTCACACTATCTTACTACGCTCCATACCCCTGCCTAAGATCTATTCTTACTGCCGGACGGTCTTGTCCAGAACTAGACTTCTTGCCGAATGTTACCTATGCGTGTTGCTCTATAATAGCAGACCATCCGATGCTGGCTCTGCTTTTGTACACTTCCACCAATGGGCTCAGGATGTTGAACTAGGATCACCCGAGAAATACGACAATAACTTTATTTATAGGTTTAATCCACAAATACACATAAATCTTTCAACTATATATATTCACATTGATGACCGTTGAGCTTAAACTTTTAACCAGCCATCTCTTTCACAGTCTCTACACACTCAGTCCACCATTTTATTCATAATGATGCACACTGCCGTGTTACTCAAAGCGCTGCTTGCCACAGCTACCACTGTGTCTGCCATGTAAGCACATTACGAATCTCCACTGCCAGTTGAAATGAATTGCTAACTATCTCTGCAGCGCTCCTTTAACGGCATACTCCCAGAACCGCTTCTGCGACGCTGGTTCTAACACGCCTACTTTTACATGGGACACCTTTACAGAAAACGAATGTTATACATTCAACTCCAACATCTTGTCTCTTCAGACTGGTACCATTGCTGAGGGCTGCAGTGCTACTTTCTACCGCAACAGTTTCGACTGCACCGGAGATCATTATGTGGTCGATGATGCTGATGGCGGTAACTGCTTTGGCCTTGGAGGGGATGTATTCCGAAGTTTTGTTTTTGATAGTTGCGGTTCGCAGTAACAACGGTATTTAGCAAGCTACAATAAGGATAGAAGAACATATAAGCTCATTAGCTTTTGAACAATGCCTGTAATCTAACGATAGTCTCACGACGGGCTGGGAAGAGGGGTTGTGTGAGAGTACCTCTCGCCCCAGACATTTACCGCATAAATTCTTTGATAGATCACAGTGTTTGTCAAGAGCATTTTCGTAGATGAATCGTGTAACTAGATCAATATAATTATTCATTACGTCTAACATTATGTACATGTCGAATTGCAATGCCGTCCATGGACGCATCCCGATATCATAAGGAAACCTCTAACCATATAGAAAATGATCTAAGAAAGCAAGATTGCCATGCCAAGCGTAAAGGCACCAACGATACCAACTGACGCCGTGACAGAGCCAGCTCCGGAGCAGGTGTCTGATCGCTTGTAGCCATTACCGCTGCCCTTGCTGCTAACGGTGCATGAAGTGGTAGCCCCAGGGGCGGCGGATGAAGTGGTAGCAGCAGGGGCGCTGGATGTTGTGGATGAAGAGCCCGAGGAAACAAGTCGTCCGCCCACCGGGCCGGAACTGGGATTAGAGGCATCCTTCGCATTTTTCGCAGCATTCTTGTACGCATCAAGCGTTTGGGTTGAGTTGGGATTCACTACTCCGCTCATGCCACTGATGCAGTGGCTGAAGACGTTCTGTGAACAGTAGAAGAACATGGGGTCGGTGGAGTTGACAGTGACTTGGAAAACTTCATTTCCCTCGCCAGAGGAGACAGGTTGGAATCCAGAGAAGAAAGCATTCTTGGCTGGCTGGCATGGGTTCGCAAAGTCGCCCAATACAACACTGTGGTTGATAGGGTGGAAGTGGAACTCGAGAATATCGTTGACTTTTGCCGTCACACTGTCGGGAGTAAAGGCAAGACCATTCGCTCCAACATCAATCTTGATTGTCTCCGCACTTGCATGCGAGGCAAGTGCGAGAGCCGCGGCGGAAGTGAAAGTGGTAACACGCATATTCGCTGTAAGTGCAGATGAAACAGCTAAATTGCTGGATCTGAATCTGAAAATGAATGCTCTATTTCTCGACGAATTCAAAAAGTTTCTTCTTGAGGAACTATTTACATCTTAAATACTAAACTCTCTCTCTTGACACCGAAGACTTGGAATTCCAAATAATTGAAAATAGGAGAGGCCGCTTTCCATGATTGTGTTAGCTAACTGACACGGAATAACTCGAGATCTCAAGGAAAGACTCTCTTCCCGATCTGTTTACTAATGCCCCTGGCACATCTCTGGCTCTACCAACCACGCGGCGAGTGGACCGCACTTTCCTGCTAGCAACTCCGCGAAAAGCTCATTGTGGTGATAGTGGTAAGTGGGGTACATAGCTTTCCCGACCAAACGGGTGCCCGTTGTTGATGCTATATTAGGGGATGATACTATATTAAGCACCTGCTAGGCCACATCAGGCTGGGAAAGTTGTCACTATTGGTGTTTTGGTGGGTTTGGGTCTCGCGAAATACTTCCGACCAGGCTAGGTATGCCCGCAGAGTCGGAGCAAGAGATGCGCCGGCTTGTTGGGCGACAGCGGGGTTGCCATGGGAGCCTGAACAGCTTCTATGTCCCGAGTTATTGATTCGACGAATCCCTACGGCTGGTCAGCTCATATGCCTGTTAAAGTTGAAATGCCGCTGCACGTTTATTGTGTAAGTAATCGTCAGCATACGCTAGCAGGCCATATCGCCCCGCATAGTTCTGGCGCGGACTTTCAGCACTCTCTTGGTTATTGGTCAAGAACTGTTGGGATGAATGGGAAAGCACTAATATGTAGTACAAGTAATCGCTCAGCTAATAGTAATTCGGATCTTAATTATCAATCACATTATTATGAGTCTCTTCGAGGACGGCGACGATCTAAGTCGCGGTTCATATCTCACAGTGTCTACAATACTAAACGGTGAACTTGGCTTCAAAGTATGCTAAACAGAGGCTGAGAGAAGCTTAATCACGTAGCCCCGAATAGGAGGTAGACGTAGGTAAATTTATTTCAACTACAGCTGGACTATGCCTTTCACTTACTCAAGCAGTGTGGTCAATACGGAGATAAAAGCGAATGTGGGATGAACGTATAACCGAAAGAAGCGTTTCCGTCTTATTCGTATACGTATACGTCTAGACATTCTGATCCATACCACATGGGCTTAGACCGAGGGATAACTTCAGCCGACGCATTGCAGCGTGACGCTCTTACTAGTGTCGGTGTTGCTGCCTCCATTTTCTAAGAGAGCAAAAGTGTAAGCCCCCTTCTCCAATTCCCATTTATTTGTCCGATTAAGAATCATCAAATATCGATCCACTTCCAGCTCAAGTGTAACAGTCTTTTTCTCACCAGCATCTAGATAAACTCGTTGGAAAGCGACGAGCTGCTTTACAGGTTGTGTAATGGTGGATACACGACCTAACAAATAGATCTGGACGACGTAACTGCCAGAAACAGTGCCATTATTCTGGACAGCTACGGAAAAGTCAATCCAGTCACCCGTACCAAAGGTCTGGCTACTACCCCGTGTAGCGATACTGGAACTTTTTGGGCCGAAGCTTCTTATCGATGCCGTCAGAGAAGAAATCGAAAAGGAGGTATACGATAGGCCGTGTCCAAAGGGAAAAACTGGTTCTGATGGTATGTCAAGGTATGCAGCAGCGTGTGCGGAGGGCTTGTAATTATAATAGGCTGGAAGCTGGCCCACCGAGTACGGGATCGTGATTGGCACGCGTCCTCCTGGATTGAACGTGCCAAAGATGACATCTGCAGTTGCTTGCCCACTAGCTTGCCCTCCGAAGTGCGTGTCTAACACTGCAGCGGACTGTTGATAATGATCTGGTATGGCAAATGGCCTTCCACCCTCAAGGACGAGCACGACCGGCTTCCCGAGGGCAAAGATCTTCTTAGCCAAGGCATCTTGACTTGGGGCGAGATCTATTTTTCCAACATCACCCCCCTCGCCGTCCGAATTCCATGCCGCGCCTACGGCGAGGACAATAACATCGCTATCTTGTGCAATGGACACTGCTTGGTGGATTGCATCACCATTTGGTGATACCAGGTTCCACCAGAAGATAAGCTGTGAGTTGACAGAGTTGACATTGGCAGACTTTTTGAAGTTGTTCCACGACTGAAACTCGATACGGATCTGGTATTTGGCACCCTTCCTAAACGTAAAATCCACGCCATCTTGGGGTGGTATGGAACTGTTTTGCTGTATCCACTCAAAGCCTTCAATATTTCCCAGGACGTTGCTGGTGGGGCCATAGCCCTTGGATGCAATCAGCTTGCCATCAACGTAGAGCTTTGATGTACTATTCGGCCCAATTGCAACACCAATCCATCCATTGGCATCTATATCCGTCGGAGATTCAAGTTGGCCTTCCCAGGTAGCACTAAAGTTGTTTGAAGAAAGACCTGGCGGAGGATACAAACCCCAGTCTTGGGCGGGGACCTCTAGCCTTGATGCTTTTGGGGAAGTAAAATTGGTTCCGGCATAATATGTTGCCTGCAAACCCCCCTTTGTTCCATTT
The DNA here is from genome assembly GCA_026401215.1 of Trichoderma erinaceum. Taxonomy (NCBI): domain Eukaryota; kingdom Fungi; phylum Ascomycota; class Sordariomycetes; order Hypocreales; family Hypocreaceae; genus Trichoderma; species Trichoderma erinaceum. The sequence continues at coordinate 71,672 of JALIRY010000055.1, forward strand.
GAAGTTGATAGCAGATATCCTGGAATCACATACTGGTTATTGTATTCCCAGCTATTGGCACCCCAGCTTGATGTAAGTTGGCCACCCGAGCTGCTGTTGTTCTTCAAATAGCTTAGCATGCCTTGACGAAGAGTGTGCGCGTATTGAGCAGGGTACTGCCCCAGAGCACCGGAGTAGTCTCCAAAGTTAATTGTGTCCGCGAAAGGCCCAATTAATGCGACCTTGGTCTTTGATGGATCCAGTGGAAGGGTGTTATTGTCATTCTTGAGCAGTATGATGCTCTTGTGCGCAGCTTCCAACGCAATCTCTTGGTGACTGGCAACAATAGCAAGAGGATCAATATCGTCAGGGATGTAAGGGTTGTTAAAGAGGCCAAGATCCCACTTGACGCCCAAAATCTGTCGAACATGCGATTGAAGAGTCTTGAGTGAGACGGACCCATTGGCCACCAGATCTTGCGTGGTCTGTCTCCAATTAGCAAAAGCATCAACTAGACCATTTTACGACTGCTCACAGTTATATAGGAATCCAAATCCCAGTCATAATAGTCAATCATACCGCCAGCGTTGAACCATTGTTGCATAGCGTCTGCTTGAGAGCTTGCCACTTTGTGCTGCGTTTGGAGATTACGCAAACAAGTATCGTCCGCAATAATTATCCCTTCAAAGTCCCAATCTTTTAGAGCTTGATACAGCATCGGATGAATTGCGGAAGGCAAACTATCAATCTCATGGTATGCCATCATAACTCCCCTGGCGCCTCCAAGCTCGTAATTAGCTCTGAATGGGATGAGAAGATCTTGCATAATTTGTCGAGTTCCAAGTCCCGTAAATGGAGCTGTATTGTGGCCTGCGGCCGGGGAACCATGGGCCGCAAAATGCTGGGCTTGTTAGTTCTATATAGAAATAAAAAGTGTGAAGCTCAGAGGACTGTTGAGGCTTATAATCCATCGCTTTACACACAACTATAACAACACAAAACTCACCTTCATAATCGGAAATACGGCGTCTGGATCAGATAAAGATTTATTCTTGGATAGACCAGAAGAATAGGCAACTCCGATTTGCGATGTGAGAACTTTATCTTCGCCAAAGTTCTCTAACAGTATGTTAGTATCGCTCGTAACTTGAGTCCGAGTCCGCTTCGTAACAAACCTTGGACTCTTCCCCACCGAGGATCTTGAGCAAGGTCAAGAACTGGTGAAAAGCAGCCGTGTACCCCAATAGATCGTGCCTCTGTTCCTATAGCTCTTCCAACACGATAGACGATATCTGTATCAAACGAAGCAGCCATCGCAATATTCTGCGGGAACAAAGATTGCTGTAAAGATTTTGTTAGTTTATATATTGGAATCAAAAGGATGAAGCCCAAAAAAACCTTGAACGAGCCGACTGAATGCAAGCATTCTTCAACAAGCATCATTGGAATTTGGATATGCGACTTTTCCAATTGGAGTTTTTGAACACTGTTGAAATAAGATTTGTTCATAGGATACCTATCCACATGTGAGCTATGGCGATAGCATTGCGTCTAAGGTAGACCGACCAGTCGTGTATTACCCCAACTGGAGATTTTGGGCTGAGATGCATTGTTTGGTCTATAATGCGTCAGTTGTCTGCTCGTGTGAAGATCTTTCTGGTGTTTACCGTAAAGCTCATTATGTGAATCTTTTCCAACAATGTCGTCGGCGAACATGAGATGCAGCTGCAAGACTACATAACATTAGCCATTCTAAGTGCTCTGTTTTGTTTCACGTGTGAGCGTCAAGTTTACCCAAGTCGCTCACAGTCATCTTTGAGATCAAAGAGTCGATGAATTGATCCTTGCTAGGAGCTTGATTGGTGGTTTCATCATTGCTCCCGTCGGCCCGCTCAAATCCAGCGTCAACCTGTGAGGCGACCGAAATGGCCAAGAATGCGGCAGCTTTCCAATGCTTGAGCAGCATCTTGTGATAGCTACTTCACTTACCTTAGACTGTCTCCGCGATTGCGTTTGAAGCAAATACTTGCGATTTTCTAATTTTTATTTTCTACGGATACTACGGGCTACATAAGTTACCGCAACCGACGTTGCGAAGATCTGCAATTCGATCAACAATGCGGGGAGACATCCGATCGGGTGATTTGGCTGAATGAAAATACGTCTTTGGATAAGATACTTTTTCAAAATACCACCTCACAGGGATCTATTATCCTACGGAATATTTTTTTTTTTTTTCGAGTCAAATGCCGCGTGCATACATATAGCTATGACCCCCACCTTCAATTGACGAGCCGACTGAAAACAAGAATGTGTCAAAGTTGGTCAAAGATGAACAAGATTACATGCTAGTTACGTCGATGATCATCTGATGAATGAAATAGATAACTATAGCCTGAAAACAGTAATGCCGATTCCTTTACCGCTACATGTTGTTTGTGTGATTGGTTACGTCAAGATTCATACAGCAAAAAATGTCATAACAGAAATCCGAGGATCGTGTGTATCGCGTAAGAGTGTTCAGCTCTAAGTATCCTTGGTAAAGGCGCCATGCTTCGTTTTACATCTGTCTACAGGCCAACTTGACTACTAAATTATGGAAGTGTTGCTTGCATCTTAATCACAAGAATGCGATCAATGAAACCTATCATGGTCGCAGTAGGGTAGCAGATTATGCAGATACAGGCAGTCACTTTTGAGAGCACAAATTTCGCGCACAGCTTGTCATTCAGGTAATTGATGAGGTATTTCAATTAGTAATTAATTGGTATTTCGAAAAATCTTTCAGGAGCATAAAAGACACAATTGGTGAATATGTACGGTCGCCTATGTTTATGGTATTCAAGTTTATACTTCCGTACTCTTTGCCGTACGTCTGGTCTACTGACCAACGTCAAACAATGCAATTAAGATAAGTTTAGCATCCATATATACGCATTCAACTCATCAAATCTAGTCAAATTATCCTCTTATTCAGCAATTTATACGCCCAAGCCTTTAAGTCGGCGGAGAAATCGGGATGTTGGCTAGTTATGCCGACTTGCATTGGGAAGTCTTAGGAAACTATATGTGGCATCTGTTAATTATTGGACGTGCGGTTCAAAGAACGTTTACTAGCTATCCATTAAAGTTGGATAGCCAATGTCAGGAGATTTGGTCTCTATCCTCGGATGCGGAAAATGGCATATTATGCGCATTGTCTATATTGCTGGTAGTTAGCTCACTGACGGAGGCACCGTGATGCGAACCAAAACACACAGATTAGGCCGCAAAACAAGCCATTACACAAATTGTGTTACCACCGGAAGTTCAACGTGTAAAAGAGAAGCATGCCTGGCCTAGCTTCTAGCGTCCTGCCGCTTCAGCTGGGCAACATCTGGCTCCAGGGGCACCCGATGCAGATCTCTTACAAGCCAAAAATATGTTCATAAACTTTGGTACGAACCATTTTCGTAAGCCTCTTTCTATTGGGCGCTATCTGAGCGCTTTGATAAAATTTGAGACAGCTGAAATCTTTGTCTAGCAGGCCACGGAGTCTAAAGCGGGCTCCGGGACGCTACCTTCCTAATCAGGCAATTAGCGTTGTAACAATTTCAGTAGAAGGTGAGACCCAGAATTGAGAGAAATCACGACAGCTGCGACAATCTGACAGTTTCATTCTGATGTAGGAGATATCAACATGTCAATCCAGTCATGCATCGGTGTCCGTGCTTACGGGATATCAAGCAACCGGAAAATATAAATTCGATATACTGTTATTTATCCAAAGGCAAAGGCAGAGTACGGTACAGAAAACAATGCCAAGGCTAGAGTGTCACGTATCTTCGACTTCATGTAGTTTTTCCGTGATCGTCGCTCCAAACTGACTGTAGGACCGAATTCGCGAACATGGCTCATCTAATCATTTTCTTCTTTTTTATAGAATAACTCGTGTTATGATTGCGGCCAAATTATTTTGCGTTTCATTCAGACAGAGCGGCTACCCTTTTAGCGTAAGTTCATGCTCGTACTAGCAAAGATCGTCGTCTCAGACTGTTTTGCATGTAACATCCGTCTCATAGGGCATCTCAAGATCTGCATTGCGTGCCTTTCATTATTATAGGAAAGTTTAGAGGTCTAAAAACTCGAATGGCACCTGCCGAGTAACGTTAAGTCATCTAGAGATGAGCTCCAGTTCTGAGACAAGCAGATTCGACGAAAGGGTATATAAAATCGTGCTTATACCATGAAAGTTTGCCATATCATTGTTTTGTTGAATTGTCATTAGTAAAAACTTCACTCTTTTCTCTTTACGCTCTTTGAAAGCATTCTTTTCTGTATATATCGCTTCTTTTTACACCTTTGTGCATATATCTTGCGTCATGTTTTTCCGCAACACCGTCGCCGTAACAAGCATCTTGGCTGCGCTATCCAGTGCACAACCCTCTGGTCCTGAACTGGCCGTGTACTGGGGCGCAGAAGACGATTCAACAAGTTTGAGTGATGTATGCCAAGACAGTTCTTATGGCATTGTGAATCTTGCCTTCCTCGACACCTTCTTTGCTGCGGGAGGCTTCCCCCAACTCAGCCTCAGTGGCTTGGATGGTCCATCCCAAGCTCAGCAAAGTGCTGGTGCCACTGGTCTCAAGGATGGCAGTAGCCTTGTGGATGCTATTCAGCAGTGCCAATCTGCCGGGAAGCTGGTTCTTCTTAGCCTTGGTGGCGCTGGTGCCGATGTAACTCTTCAATCAGACTCTGATGGAGAGAAGATCGCTGATACACTCTGGAATCTCTTCGGCGGTGGCACTGAGAACCAAGAGCTACGCCCCTTTGGAGATATTAAGCTTGACGGCTTCGATCTTGGTGAGTAACTCTCATGACATACTACGATCAATGTGACTAATGTTAGGCAGACAATGAATCTGGCAACCCCACTGGTTACCTAGCTATGGTCCAGCGCTTCAAGTCCAACTTCCAAAACGATACGAGCAAGAGCTATTTCCTCAGCGCCGCTCCTCAATGCCCCTTTCCTGATGCCTCGCAGCCTCAAGATGTTTGCAGCGAATTGGATTTTGTCTGGGTCCAGTTTTACAACAACGGCGATTGCAACATTGCGCAATCTGACTTTTTAAACTCCGTCCAGACTTGGAGCAGCGGCATTGGCAACGCTAAGCTCTATATCGGTGCTTTGGCTAGTGGAGCTGATGGCGATCAGGGCTTTGCCGATGCTAACACACTATTGGGTGCCATTCAAGATGTGAAGAACATGAACCTTCCCAACTATGCTGGCGCCATGCTTTGGGAAGCCCAATTGGCTGTTCAAAATGGCAACTTCCAGCAGAAGATTGCCCCTGGTCTGTAAGCAATATAAGATTTGAAGGATTCTAGCGTACATCATAGTTGGTGAGTGATGGAACATTGTAATATATATATAAAAAGCAAAGTTTATCCGCAAAAGTCGATTGTATATACACACTTGTCAAAATTAAGACGTTAACAAATCTATATCCGGATTGCGCGCACTTGCCATCGACGGTCCACTTACCTAATTTCCTGTCTATAACGGACATGTAGTTTAGACGAAAACGATACGTACAGAGTAAATAGTTTCAACAAAAAAGAATGTAGTATCAGCAAAGTACACGTATACCAACATAAACGCATTAAACCAACCATTGTCACGGATATCCAGGCCTGTTCTCGCTCAAGCTACCAGATACCCACTTGTCTGTAAGACGGGCCTTTTCCGAGGCTAATTTAATACGTCGACAGAACCCTGTAACCTCATCAATGGGCAGGGCCTCCAGATTGGCCCGCCGATACTATTCAGCGAGGCTTACCACATCGAATTCTACGACTTTTCAACTCTATAATACTGCCTACTCACACGAGAATAATTGCATGAATTTTAGTCTTCAACATCTGCAGCATACATATGCCAGTTCTCAATACGCTCAACTATCAAATGCCCTATTTCGATATATCCCAGGTATAGGCTGAGAGACGACTGATGAAGAATTATTCTCTACCCCTCTAATTTCTTAGGTCTGAGGCCTCTTCAGTAACCCCGCATCCAGCGTTGTGACTCAATCTCATTGGATAAACGCCAACCAACATCGGAGGTCATGCTAGACTTCATCAAGTCAATGGTACGAAAAGGAAAACGACAGTGGTGCGGTGTCTGTCTCTTCGAGCTCAATCCGACGGCTAAATCACTTCCGTCGGACATAGACGAGGGATGGGAATATGCATTTGCGGAATCGGACGATCGCGAATTCAAAGTTTCGGATCTTGTCCACTCCTCTGAACGTGGGTGTAACCGGTGCACAGCCTTCATCAGAGCCTTCAAGTCACTGGAGATCGAATTCAGGGAAGCCACATGGACGCCTAACGTGAACTCTCCTGGGGGCCCACTTTTAGAAATTACAACGGCCGATGGCACGAAGCAGAATTTGGAGCTCTGCTGCAGTGAGGCGTCACTGGATAAGCCAGTACTATTCGCAGACGAGCCATCGCCACATGCTGCTCTGTGTAGAGGCTATAAACTCTCACCCTCGACAGGAGACGATAAATCTCTCAGTCAAGCGGCAGCTTGGTTAGCCGCCTGTCGAGACTCTCATGACGAATGCCACGCCTATGATGCAGCGTTCGTGCCAACCCGACTTCTCTACTTGGGAACGGAGCAAGTAGATGGTCAAACGATCGAACTGGTCGAGAACTTGGATCATTCTGTGCCATATGCTGCCTTGAGCCACAGGTGGACACAGGAAACGCCAACAAAGAGTCTCCTGACAACTAATTTGCTGGATCGAAAGCAGCATGGTATGCCTATGGCAAGCCTACCAGAGATGATGCAGGACGTCGTGTCTGTACTGCGGCGACTGGGCATCGAGTATGTATGGATCGACTGTTTATGCATAGTGCAAGATGACAAAGACGACTGGAAAAAAGAGGCATCTTTGATGGCATCAATTTATACAAATGCGGAGCTTACAGTCGCGGCCTCCTGGTGCGACACGGTCGGGCAACGCCTTTTCCGAGATCACAGCGCACCTCACGAATCGGCAGTAGATGTTGCCGAGATTGATGGCCAGTCCATCTTTGTCCGCCGTAGGAAGCCTCATTTCAACTGGATGGGCAACGAATCAGCCTGGTTCGGCCATACAATGACAGAGGATATGGAGTGGCCGACCTTGACCCGAGGCTGGGTCTATCAGGAACAGCTGTTATCACGTCGAATGCTCCATTTCACGCGAAATGAACTCGTTTGGGAATGTTTCGAGACAACTCAGTGTGAGTGCGGGTGGCTTGATAATAATAATGTCCGTCGTCAAGGGGTTATGGGGTCCTATAAACGAGCTACTAGCGACAAATCATGGGCTGAGGTGATTAAAGAATATGCCAAACGTCCTCTGAGACTGTAAGTATCTCCCCTTGGCCTGGTTTACACCGTCTGGCTTTACTGCCTAGATTCTCCCCGACTCTCTCCCTCTCTCTCAACCGTGAGTATCTCCCTTTATCCAATTAGGTAACATCGCATTGGCCGAATAAGAATATAGATGGCGGACGAAGTAATCCGCGTATTGCGAGCAGCGGAATCACTTGTCCGTGCCAAGGGTGCTGGCGATGTGGCTGGGAGCGGTGCTGGTGGCGGCGGTGGTGGACGTGGGGGCCGAGGAAGTGGTACGTTCTCTCATCCATTATAACTCCCGTCTCAAACCTTGAAAGCTTACAACTAGCAGGCCGTTTGGGTGGCTGCGGCGGCGGCGGTGGGCGTAGCCGGGTGGCTAGTAAGTCTCGGCCCCGTTGTTATCTATCGGATCTTTGCTAACATCCTGAAGAGAGGGGCCCAGGATGGCCGTGGTGCTCGACGCCAACAACAGCAGCAGCAAGAGGAGCTGGTCGATGCTCTGGTGCAGCAGCAGTCTCAGCAGCGGCGGTGGCGGCGGCGGTGGTGGTGGTGGTGAGCATCACCTGAGAAGGAGAAGAAGAAGAGAAAGAGGAAGAAGACGCTGAGTGCATGTAGCATTATCGCCACGACTCTCCATACACATGCAATTCAACTCTTCTGCAAGCAGCGACATCTCGAACAAAACCACTTCAAATGTCTACCGTGATACAGCGAGGGCGTGAAAGAGGACGTACCCTCAGCGAAGGATGTCCCTAGGATGTGCAAGATATGATGGAAGAGGACAATGGAGGGTATCCACGAGCACAATACGCATGCGGCAGTGGCAAGCTGATACTTACCTTACCTATACTACCTAGGTACTGGTACTATCAACTGGGCATATATATACGTGTTCTACCGTTAGGTATCTAGGTACTACTAGTAGTACTACCGCCACAGCTTGTATCGCTAATGTTGCTATCGCCTTTTGCCTCTACTGCTGGCAGAAGGTATTCCTTCAAATCACTCCTCCTGGCCTAAATCTTTTTCCAACCGCGGCTACTGCTACAGCTGCTACAGCTGATACTGCAGCTACTGATTCTTGTTTCTTGCTTCTACTGCTAGCAGAGAGCAGTCCATGGTCCGAATCCCCCCCAAAACATCTCGGCCCATTCTCATCCTCAACCACTGCCACGGCTAAACATCACCGTGATCGACGCTCATGGCGTGTAAGTACCCTCCGTGACTATTCCTCCTGGGAATACTTCTTCCTGCTTCTCTCTTCTGACTCATTATTTTTCAGGCACACCAATTTCTAGTTTCTTTCGTTCGTGGTTTGCTGGCGATGCAGTTTCTAGATAAGGATATAGGTCCATTTTGTCTAACTTATTCAACGAAGGGCTTGGCTTCTGCCCTTTGAGGCCTTTCCATATATCTTTTTAATGTACCTAGCTATCTATCTATTTCTTGACTCTTGAATTATAACGGGCCAAATTGCAATTTGTCTCTTTCTACAGATCGTGCTGGTGTGCAGGCACAGTGCCTACAATTTCTTCGCTCAGGCGGTCCTCTTCAGGGGTTGATGGTGTAGCGCTTGATGAGCCTGTTGCGCTCCTCGGACAAACATCAATTCATTTCCGGTCTGGTGGTCTAGTGGTATGATTCTCGCTTAGGGAAAACCCCAAGTTATTCTGCGAGAGGTCCCGGGTTCAATCCCCGGCCAGACCCGTTTCAAGAATCGTTCTTGAAGATTTTCTTTTTGGAATTCGCAAGTAAGCATGCAATTTTACTCTTTTTCACAGGCACTTTCGTTATATCAGAGTGCAGGCAACATCAGCCCAGTGAAATCGACTCTGAATGTCCATTCCTACCTATCTCAATACATCAATGTACAGTAAGTACTGCTCGTCAAAAAAGCACGCTCACTATCTGAGACGTCAAAGCATTCACGCCACGTGTACCACCAACAAAAAGATGTGCACTCACGAGAACACAAGTTCCGATCAGCGCAGTTGCCAAGAGACGTGACAGCATTCGAATAAGACGCAGTCGCCGATAACAACTAATCTCCACCGTCGACAGATTCAAGACAGACATGCAGCGCGCGAAAGAGGCCGTGTTCGGAGCAAAGAGCATGTACTCGGGGAGAGAGACCATTGGAAGGCACTCAGGAGGGCAATGATCAGGCGGCAGGAGCGAGCTGACAGTAGGGACAAACATGTATCTACTGGGCACGTTAGTGCAGACAGATACATGTAGTCCTCTTCTGACATCACAGCCAGCGTCGCTACTTGCTGTTACTGCCTCTATTGCCTGCTATTGCCAGCTACTGCTCCTTGCCTCTTGCCTCTACTGCTGGCGGAGAGTATACCAGGATCCGGGTTTCCCCCAAAACTTCTCGGCTCATTCATGTTTCTTCTCCGGTCTCATCTTCTCCAACATGATTGTTCAAGCCAACCTCGTCGTCAGCCTCATAAGAGGAGCAACCAATCACCTAGCCAACGCCGTTACTCTTGTCACTCTCGTCGCGAGAAGCACAATTCTCCCGCAGTCCAGAACCAACGGGTGGCCCACATACTTCAGGCTATTGGACATCAGTCACGATGTTCTGCTTACGGCAATCGTTTATTGAATCAGTTCTGCGCATCAACTGCTCCATTTTTAACGTAACTACCTCCCCGTTCTCTAGTCTGGCACGTGCAGTTGTCACATTAGCTGACGAAGCAGATAGATGACGAACTCAGACCTGTCGCTTTTGTTGCGGGTTATGGGGGGGCTGGCCAAACAAACTGGTGGTGAGTCTGCGGGTCACGGGGACGGCGGTGACCGTGGTGGCCGTGGCGGCAAAGGTACGTTCTCTCATCCGCGATAACTCCTCGTCTCAAAGCTTACGACGAAAACAGACCGTCTGGGTACGGCGGTGGCCGTGGTGGCCGCGGTGGCCGCGGTGTCACCAGTAAGTCTCGGCTCTTTTCCCCGTTTTCTATTGTCTTTTTTACTAATACTCTCGCGTAGAGAAGAAGAAATCCAACGGTGCGCAATGCCATCCCAGCCTTGGGCCAGGAGGAAGGCCAGGCTGGTAGGACCCAACCTCGCGAGGGGTAGGTCCGCGGCGGCATCTTCCGGCTCCCCGGCCATGTTGGTTGGGGGAGAGACGGTCGTCTCTCACACCGGGAGGTGGAGATGGCGCGAGCCCTCTCTCTGTCTCTGGAGGAGGACATCCCTCTCTCCCCGCAGCCGCAGCAACAGCAACAGCAGCACTAGCAACAGCACCAGCGGCAGCAGGAGCGCGAGCTTGCTGCCCTGGTGGCAGAATTTCGGGGGCGGGAGGAGGAGGAGCTCCGCCGGGTGCGGGAGGTGCTCTCCCGAGAGTACCAGGTGCGGGCCGAGGCCCTCGCCCACCACCACCACCACCACCACCACCAGCAACAGCAGATGGAGGGCGGTGGGGGGAAGATGGAGGTAGAGGAGGAGGAAGAGGAGGAGGAGCCCAGGGGCGAAGCCCCGAAGTAAAGGAGACGGAGAGGCGATGAATGTGGAGGAGGAGAAGTAGGGGAGAAGCAGTTTTTTTGTGTTTGGTAAAAGTTATCTAACACTCCAACTAATAATACCATACTACTAATGGTACTGATGCTGCCGACGCTGCTAACGTTAGTGATGCTACTGATGCTACTGATGCTGCCGACGCTGCTAACGTTAGTGATGCTACTGATGCTACTGATGCTACTGATGCTACTGATGCTACTGATGCTACTGATGCTACTGATGCTACTGATGCTACTGATGCTACTGATGCTATATAAGATATATGACTCTGATGCTGAGTATGGGACTCGGCCATGCTCTCGTGGAGATGCTTCGAGCAAATTGGCATGGTAGTTCAAGTTGGAAATTGCAAGAAGCCCTATCCCTGAGCGTTGGTTTAGGAATCCCACGGTAGAAGATAAAAATTTTTTGGGAAAATGAAAGTTGAGAGGATGGCGAGCTGAATCAATAAAGCTCTGGAGAGAAAAAATAATTAAGTGCCACTGCCCGCCTTCTAGAGACTGCTAGCTCGAACTTTACATGTAATGTTTTTAACCAAATGCTGGTGATACACTGAGCGGTACCTTACTCCTTTTCTCTTGTCTTTCTCCGCCGATTTGTTGACCAAGCTCGTCATACTTACAGCGTTCTAATCTTTCTACAGATCCTTACCACCATCGACGAAGGCACATAACTTACTTCTGCCGTTGTCGCACCGCCTGGTCCTGCACCAAGCAACACACTCAATACCGCAATCAACACCACGCCCAGTGCCACGCCCAGTACTATAAAGAGTCCAAAAGCTGGTACCAAAGAAACGTTGCACCATGTACAACTGAATGTAATTGCGGACTACTACGGCGTCCAAGGCCTTACCCTGCTTTCAACGAGGTTATACCACCAATTGGGATCCCGATACCTGTTTGGCTTCAGCGGTGAAGACAAGTCACTACACAACATGATGGCGCTCCTCATAACCCAGGAGCTGAAGGAGTTGATCAAGTCTGGCCAGTTGCCCAGCTTTGTTGGCGACCTTGCTGCTTTGGTCCAAGGCTGCCATACCCTTCTCAAAGCATCCCATCGGTACGGCCACTCCAATGGTACAGTCACTCCAAGCGATATTGTTTGCCAGACAAAAATACAGGTGGTCGCATACACTAACTTTGCTCCTACAGGGTTGTCAGCCATGAATCCAAAGCTCGAGACTGCCAAGGGTTAGATCGATATCCCTCCGAAAATTCCAACGACGACGGTTGCCCCTTGGAGCCCAGCTCTCCTTGAGAGCAAGAAGCCAAACCTAGAGGACTCAGCTCTTCTCGGTGGACAGACATGCCTGTTGCGAACGAAGGCAAATTGTTGGTTCCTGATAACAGCGGGATTGCTGCTGCTGCTGCTGTTGGGTTGGGAGGACGACATCATCCTCCAACAACAAAATCACATGAAATCGTTGAGCTGAATTCGTTCCCATCTCCATTTAGATTCTCTATCAGGTTCTCTGACTATTCTTCATAGATAATTACGAGGCGAACACCGCCCAATGCGACTTTCTAAGCGCCATCATGCCATGAGGAGACGGAAGCCCACGACGAGAAGGCAAGTCGTCCGAAGATATTGCTGTACGGGTCATGCCTGTCTTAGCAAATGACTATTTGATTCTACAGCCTTGTATCTGTCGATGAAAAGCTTACCCCACCTCATCGAAAGAGCTTTCACTTGTCAAAGTTCAGACCGAGTCGCAAGGAGAAAAAACACCGTTTATCTTCAAAGAGTCTTGACGAACCATTGGACATGAGATTTCCTAGTAGTTCCGTGCCTGGTGCGCTTTACGTGCTCTAGATAATGCATATAGAATGTAATCCATCTTGATACTCAAGACATGGCAATTGTTCTTCTCCAGACCTCCTCGTTAGGATCCTTTCCTTGACCTTCTTACTCCATGCATAGGCAAGCCCGATACGCTGAAAGGTTCCTGTCTCTCCTTCGACCATCTTAAGTAGCAGTATATACATACCTCTCCCATCCACATTATTCGACCTAGCACACATAGAGAACAACAATCCTTTGGTGTTTTCTTCCTCAAAGTCTTCTTGGAGAATATCGAGCACCACTCGTGGCTCACTGTTGCTCGACGACGCCTCCTCCAGGTCATTGGCCTTTGCATCGTCTAACACCATATCCCAATGGTAGCCTCCGTCCGACGTAGGGTTTTTGCGTCTTAAAGTTGTCTTTTTGAGGACTCCACGAAGGCGTAGCCAGCCACCACGAATTGCACCAGTCTTATCGCTGGTCCAATAATCAAGGTGATAGCCTTCGACCGTTATTAACGAATCTTGAATTCGTGGCACGCCGGCAGTGACCGGGCCGTCGATTGAAGCCCAAGACCAGGTGGGGGCACGATATTCTCTAGGCCGCGTCCAATGTCCGGGCTGATGGCTGCCTTGTACCATCCATAACAGTTCACCTTCTAGATACCGGCGCCACATACCAGCGACATAATCGTCCTGTAAAATTTCGGCCATCCTTTTGGCAACACCGGAACACGCAATGAGCTTATCGCTTGGAACTGTAAGCGCTGAGGCTGTATACAATTCCACAATGCGAAGCCAAAGCAAATAAGGAGCGGAATTACCGTCAGTCTCATAGCCCCTGTACCGACCTACCCGGCTAATATAGTCGGACGAATCAAGCTGTTTGAATCCGGTATCTGAGGATGCCGAGAGGGCAAGCGACAGACCATCTGGATAGACTTCTGCAGCGTCTTTCTCGCGGCATTCCCAGATGAGTTGTCGCTTGCCGAAGTGAAGAATGCGAGGGGCTAGGAAGCGCTCCTGAAGAACCCAAGCTCTCTTGTTGACAAGTGCTTTTGAGACCTCCAATTCCCAGAAGTCATAATCGGAAAGGATGAAACGCTCGGCTGCCTTTGTACTCTCGCCGCCACACAAGGCCATCTCTACCACTTGGGGGGTAATCGTATCGGGAACTCGGCGGTTGAAAATCGACTGAGAACAGTCCGAAGCATCGGCGGCGGAAATGTTGCAAAAAGAGTTAGAATATACATTACTCATTAGAGACGCCTCGCGCTGCCAATCTTGGATGTCGTCCTTGTCCTGGAAGATGCATAGGGAATCAATCCAGATGTAGCCTATTCCCAGATGACAGCAAATGGAAATGGCATCCTGGAAGATTTGAGGTAGGGTAGACAAGGGAAGTCCTTCAAGTAGCTGTGAATATGTCTTTTTTGTTAGTATTAAATGATCAATAGGGCCCCAGCGATGAGTGAGTGTCATGTATTGTCCAACAGGAGTTGTTTGAACTGTCTCTAGCAGGCGGACTATCTGTGCCTCATGCGCGTCAAAGGAGAGTAGACGGGTCGGGTACCAGGCCTTTTCATCGACGGCCTTTTTGCATCGTTCATGATATGTATCACATTCTCTAATCCAATGCTTGGCCAAAGACAACGTCTCTGGAGACCCCGTGCTCAGGGCAAGGCTCTGACATGCGAGGTTTGTACTTGCATCTGAAGTATTATTAGCTTCGAAGCAAATTCTGGAGACTATGCGTAGCCACTGACTTTCAACAGGTTCAAGAAGAAAGCTTGCTCTCCAGCAGGTTGTACTGGAAAGGAACGGAGGGGTTGTGGCAGGCCTGTTGTATGCAACCTGTAGAAGGTAGCAGCCAGGATGACCATAAGTCTTCCCATCTTCCATAGAAGTACTAGTGAGACAGTATTTAGCTGGTTTAATGGCGCGATTTGTGCCTGGAGGTTCTACTCCTTCGCCCGGTGTGCTAGAGAGGAGGTCACGCTCTTGGGCACTGAGAGCCTCCCAGAAACGATTGCAAATATAGCACCTCTCCTCAATAGACTGCTCAAGACTCTGGTAGGTCGGATGATGAACTAAAGAGTGAGATGCCTGAGCGTTGGTCGGGCTGCCTTCCATCTGGAGGCAATTCTGGCACTTGAGACAGAGCATTATGAGATGCGGTTGAAGTAGTGGAGCTCCACCTCGATGCGATATGCTCGAGGGCTGCTGAGGTGGTGGGAAGCAAAAGAACTGAAATGAAATGATTTGAACGGCTATGGACTTTGTTAGTATAATGTGGCAATCGACTCTTTACATCTTTTGGCGTTTTCGCGCCCAACAAGCATGAAGTAGCAAACGCTGGGTCTGCAAGTGTTGATTGGTTTGTGAAGCGCTGGCTCTATGGCTGGGCGCTTCGCCTCGAACCACAAAAGTTCGAGGAACCTATAAGCGTGACGAGAATCGGGGTGAGTGGATTGGTCGACTTTTCGCGCGTCTCGCCAGCCCTCACATCCCACCCTGGGCGTCTAATTTCAGCATCGTTTGTGCTCTTTGCGTCTCCTGCTTATACGCTGACCACACTGAGTCCATTTCCTGCCGCCCGGATTCGTCCCTCGGGAGCATGCCATGGGTTTCTTCGTCCATAAATGGCAGCAACGACCTTCCTTTGGCTCCCTCGCTAGCCTGCTCTCCCTCTCGTTTACTTTGTTCACCGATCCTCACGCTCATGCCATTTCTCGCGGCTGTTGTTGGCCGCCAGTCTGCTTACTTTCGTTGAATACCAAATAACTCGATGGCTACCCGCGCGACCACGGCCAGAAATGGTCTGCACCAAAAGCACGCATCTTTTCCTCGAGCGCTTCAATGCCTGACAAGCATGGGATCGGGTTGCACAGCAGAAACCCACGCTCTGCGGACTATTTGGCTGCGTCGGTACCTCTCCCTGAGGCGTTGAGAGCCACTTGATCTCTATAGATGAATTTAGTCCAATTAATATCATTCTACGTAAACTGGCTATTATGGTCTCTACGATCGTCTTAAAAGTCAAAGAAAAACCCATTAAATAGATAGTATCAAGGAAATAGCAACGTTCGCCGCATAGATCACCAACGATTATTCCATGCGAACCCGATGATGATCAACCTCTTTGAGATACAGTCCCGTATATTATCTCAGTATGGTTTTGCAAATGAATCTTATGGTCTAATGTCTCATTACACAGGCGGCAATATAGCTTTTCGCTTCATCGAAGATTAGCGAGATATAGATATTTGAGTGCGTGCTCAAATCCACGGTAAATAGAAAGGCTTGATTAACCCATGGACCGCTGGATCGGAAGGCTCAAGAGTGGCGGCCCAACCAACACAGAGAAAGCACACCTCCGACTTCGCTCTGTCTGACTTGTAACAAAGACTGGAATCACTTTAAGTGAATCTGGATAATCAGAATGGCACTGCAAATGACCGTATCTACCACAGTTGAAGCAGCGACCCTCCCGCTCTCTTCTCTCACGGCCTTCTAAGACAGTTTCTTTTCCCGCAAAACAATCCGGTGATTTATGATTCGCAGACTACATAGGTAGCAGAGAATTCCCTGCCCGTGAACTAATGATGGGCCAAACAATTCCATTCGGATCTAGCCTGCAAGAGCTTCAACAAATCTCCATAGCTCGAGGAAGCAATGTCACTTGTGTTAACCTATGACTCAATTAGAAACCGTAGACTGCCATTTGAATGAATGACGCATGTTATAACCTGCCGTAACAAGCTTTCCCATCTGTCCATAGTGATGAACAAGAGGTGGATTCAGCTCCAAAAATTCAGCATACCGCTTTCTGAACGTCTCGAGGTTATCTCCTTCACGGCCTTGATTTCTGTTGACCACGCGATCCTCCACCAAGTCTTTAGGACAGTCGAAGAATAGAACAAGCACGGGAAGTTGAAACTGCAAATGTTAGCGGCTTAGGTGGACTTTAACTGCGGATTCGCTATGCGTGCAGCAGTAGCAGTAGTATAAGAAATAGAGGTAGTAAAGGTAGCAGAAGTAATAGACGTAATAAAAGTACCTCTTTCTCAAAAGCTTGGGCTTGATCCATACTTCTAGGAAAGCCATCCACGATGATAATGCCTCCTTCGTCGATATAAGGCTTCAAAATCTGGAAGAGTAAAGTCGTAGGCAGTAGTTCTCCTCGGCGCACATATTCCGCAACTGTCTTGTCGGCGTCTGGAGATGCCACCACTCGCCGTAGGAGATCTCCGATGGAGAGGTGCTTGAAGCCATAATCTTTTGCCAAGATGGCGCTGAGTGAGCCTTTTCCTGCCCCCGGGGCACCTTTGCGGACGCGGTTAGTATCGCTGAACTGACGATGAATGACAGACAGACACACCGAGCACAAAGATAATTCCCTCTGTCTTGGGGGCCATTTTCTGATTTCTGCAGTGGTGTGTAATATGAGTTACACCAGTAGGAAATTGCGTTTATGCTTGGTTGTGTGAGAGGAGGGAGGTTTCGTGCAACATCAGGGCACGGAGGGTATTTATGCTCCTTGGAAAGATGTAAAGTGCGGCCTGTGGCCAGCTGCTTTGCTCTTTCATTCTTCGCATTCACACCGCCTCAAATTCTCTCGGCCTCACAATAAGTCTGAAATAAGTCTAAAATAAGTCTGTCTCTGTATACCTTGTGAAGAAAATTTTGACCTTTTTGGTCTTCACCAAAAGCAGACGCTACACTAGTCAAGTGCCAATCTCTGTGAACTACCATTTCTCGCACAAATTCAATAAAGAGTGTCTATTTTGCTTCCACACTGCAACCATGTCACGTATCGAGAGTATAGAAAATGCCAAAAAGGCCCTTTTGCTTCTCGAGCAAGCTGGCATGAAGAAAATCAACTTTGCGCGCGGAGAGTCTTTCTCTATTCCACCTTTCTCCGTACGATGATTCATTTCGGCAAAGACGACCTTCGTTTGAAGTCCGTCTCAATTGTTACCAATGGAAGGCTGGTGAGGGAGTCATTCCTTCAAAAGCATGGCCACAACATGGACATTCTAGCCGTCAGCTCCGATTCGTTCAACAAGGCTACGAACATAGAAATCGGACGTGGATCTGACAATCAAGTTGAAGGCTGTACGAAACTGCTGCCTAGAGCCAGAAATACAACATCAAGTTCAAGCTAAACACAGTGGTGAACAGGTACAACCACTTGGGGAATATTAATAAGCATATCAGCTCCCTTCAGCCATTCCGATGCAAGTACTTCCAAGTGTTGATTGTTGCAAGAGAGAACGATTCAACTAAAACTCTTTGCAACGCAAAAAGCCTTGTCTTTTCTGACAGTGAATTTGATCAATTCTGCCGGAGACGCAGCGACCGAAAGTGCCTGATACCAACTACAAGTTCATTGCGCCCTTTACTTTGCTGCTCTCCCCTTAATTGCTTGCCATCCTCATTCGCCAACAATTGCTGTCCCGAAGGCCCATTCAATTGTACTCTCACCGCTATTATAAAGCTGCTACTCGCTGAACTGCCGCCACTTGAATCCTTTCAATAATATTTGGTCATTGGATGACACTAATTATCATTTGAGAAATCGCAGCTCGGGAGGCCTACAACAATTAAATCCGACGTTCCCCGAGGTGAGAAAGCGCGGCTTAGTCTACCGTCAGCGCCCAAGCGCTCGAATACCGAAGCTAGATGATGAGTTGATCTTCAATCTGCTTCCTGCGGAGAAATATCCCCAGACGCGCCTCCTCAATGCATGCTCTGGAGTGGTGCTAATGTGACTAATTACTCCGGGGTAGTGCGGGGAGTTGCGTTTTCGGAGAAATAGCCGCGCTGTCTAAAAGTCTAAGCGTACATCACTTATTACTTCTTGAATGCACTCAAGATCGACGATTATTTAAATTGGCCAGAGGAGAGACTCGGTGAGCATCGCAGGTTCGATCATTCGCATTAAAAGCTTATGGGACGCGGAAATGGCCATCACTGCAACGGAGACCGCTGTCGAAAACGTTGAGCTCACTGATTTAGCTCAGGGGGCCAGCAATGAGGAGGCTGGCCCTCGTGAGATGCAGCCAGAGGAAGGGCCAAGTGAGGGTCTGAGTAAGTTGGCTTACTTGAGGATATTTTCAGCCGCGTTCTCATTCTTCGTGGCTGGAACCAACGACGGAAGCATTGGAGCCTTGATACCCTATGTCATCCGCGAGTACAATGTCAGCACGGCAATCGTATCAAGCGTGTAAGTGACGCACAAAGCAGTGCTTCTGAGTGATGCTGTGAAACTGACAGACATCATCTCTAGATATGGCGCCAATTTCTTTGGCTGGCTGTTTGCAGCCTTTGCCAACACGCACCTTTGCCAGTATCTCAGCCTCGGCGCGATGCTTGCCCTTGGGGCGCTGTTCCAGATCATTGCCCATGCTCTCAGATCGTGGGACCCTCCATTTGGACTTTTCGTTGTGACTTTTTGGCTTGTGAGCGTTGGACAGGCTTTCCAAGACACGCACGCAAACTCATATGCCGCCGGCGTCAAATCTTCTCATCGCTGGTTGGCATTCATTCATGCCATGTATGCGGCTGGCTGCTTGGTTGGGCCATTCGTCTCTACCGCCGTCGCGTCATCAGGTCAGGTATCTCGGTGGTATCTATATTACACATTTCCACTAGGACTGGGGGTTATAAATCTTGTCTTGACTTGTATTGCGTTTCGAGACACCCTTGGGTTTGTACGCAAGACCGCCGCAAGTGACAACCACGAGAATCCAGACGGTGATCAAAACGCTGAAGCAGCATCCCGGAACAAGAATGCGACTCAGCTCATCACAAAGACTGTCAGTACACTGAGTGTGTGGCTACTGAGTCTCTTCTTCTTCTTCTACCTCGGCTCAGTTCTGACGGCCAGCGGTTGGGTTGTCGAATATTTGACAAAGGTTAGACATGGGGAGCTCTCATCCATGGGTTTCGTCCCTGCTGGATTCAACGGCGGCGCTCTGCTTGGACGGTTGCTGCTGGCAGAGCCAACGCACAGATATGGCGAGCGTCGAGTGATATTCGGCTATATCATTGCAGCGTTTGTCTTTCAACTCATCTTCTGGCTGTAAGTTTTAGCCCATAACGTGCTAGCCAGGCTTATACTGAAAATTTCAGGGTACCAAACATCATTGCAGCTTCCATCGCAGTCAGCTTCATAGGCTTTTTCACCGGGCCTTTGTTTGCCACAGGGATCTCTCTCGGAAGCAAACTGTTTCCAGAAGACATTCGTTCTACTGCGCTGCCATTAGTGTTTGTTTTCGCACAGATGGGTGGTTCTTTGTTCCCAATTATTACTGGAGTAATATCTGCCAATGCTGGCGTCAAGGTATTGCAACCAATCTTGGTTGCTTTGCTTGCCACTACAGCCGTAACGTGGCTGTTGGTCCCATCGCCAAAGGCAACGCCAAATGCCGCCCTGCATCAAGAGTGATTATTGATTGCGTCTAAAAGTGCGTTACGCGTGCTATACTTTGCTAATGCAGCGATTATGAAATGCGGAGTGCTATGCTTGGACTCGTCTCACTGGTGCTGTGACTATATCAAAATATGCCAGCCACATGCAGTAGTACCTTGCTTGACATACTAGGCAGAGAACATGTACATTTCGTAGCATAGAGATATGCAACAAATCTTTATATGCGGTTGCTAGCGCCAATCGGAGCACGAATGGGAAATTACCGTTATTCATTGCCAAGAGACGGTACGAAGCTTGACATCCCTTGCATATCGTGACAGCACCAACGCCTCCCCTTTCACACGCCAAAAATGAGTGCTGTGGACGGGCAATGCTTGACCGAAATGTATGTATGAGCAAACTAGCCACCAAAAGTGTTATAATGTGCTTGATGCAAGGGTATGCATGTCTCGTTATGTGTGTCTCAGAGCTTTAGAGAGCGGCTCTTGTTCCGCGTCCGAGATACAGGTAAGATTTCCGCACACACAGTCATACGGGTGACAAAAGACAGGAAACAAAGTTTCTCGAGCTCGTATAAGAGTCACTATGGCCGTTATTCCGAGACAAAAACGGGATCCCGGTGTTACAGTTGGCGTTGGCTCATACTGCCAGCCATTTCCAACTTCTCAGATCTGGGAAATAACGTGGACTGTCAGGCTCTGTAAGAGGAAAACAAATTGAACAATAACAGCAGTAGTCATGGGCTTTGAAAGCGTGCTACATGACCATAGTTATTCCTCAGAACAGTACGGTACTGGTATGTAACAAAGACCGCAGTGCTATAATCCTTACGAGTGACTAGCTTTTCCTCACTTCTGTAAGAGCAGTCCGCCTTTTGGAGTCTTCTTGATGTGGCGGGACGGAATGTGGCGTGACGAGATGGGCTATCACCACGTATACTCACTGGTGCCTCATGTAGTAAGGTGATGAGACCAGCCGTATCAAATTAGACTTCCCATGGTGGTCGCTAGCCTTTCATAAAAATTTGGCTACTGTAAGTCTTTCTTTGGAAATTAATGCCGTAAAATAGCTACAGCGAACAGAGTCAGGAAAAAGATGGCAATGTACCACTCGCCTGGGCTGAAGGAAAGCGTTTACATGACTATATACTAACGCTTGCGTGTATGTACTTTTCATACATTGGCTATAACATAGATAATTAGATCAGCTTACCTATCCGTACTGGGAGTCATCGAACCAGGTTTTAGGTATTGCTCTTAACGTTCTAATCCATCCCAGGCTCGTGGTTTTTTGTCCCCCACGCACAAAGGACATGCAGGTCGATATTCATAGTTGTACACAATAACAATGAGAGATGTATACAGGCATAGATGGTTGAGTGTGTGATGACCTTTCACCGCAATATCCGTCTCATATTATATGGACCTTAATGTCATTAGCGATGCAAGGGCAGCGTTTTATGTCTCGATGTATGCAAGGGCTCTCTGACCCGATACTGTGGTATGTCTCAAAACAGTTTCGCCCCCAAGAGCTTAAGAGAATCAGCTCTAGACAAGCGTTCAGGAGCTTGGATCTCTCGTTCTCCGGCTTAGAACGGGAAGGTTTGACTAGTAGGGATAGAGGTGCAGGGTACAGCCATCAAGGGACGTTGGGCGTCGCCAGCGGCCGATCATCGCGAGACCGTCACTGGGGCCAAAAAGCACGTGGAATTGAGCTTCATCAGTACTACTGTAAGATGCAAAGAGACTAATAACACCGCTAAGTTCATGTTGATTCTCATCTAAGCGCCATGAGATCGTGGCGGGGGGGACATGGCGCGAAAGATGAGTAGAAGCCAATGACCAACAGCTCATGCATATACATGCACATCTAAATGAAGGCAAGAGGGCGAAAACTACACCGACCCGGAAACTGGATGAATCAAAAGCCCCTTTGTGCTCAAATCGCATCCACCTCAAGCCGTTCAGCTCCAAAGCAATGGAAAGGATCGTCACGATCCACAGCACAACGTCCCGAGTGACATTAAAACTCTCCCTCCCGTCCTGATGTTTTGCTTGATCAAGTGTTGTCCCGAGCTCCAACTGCTTTCCCTCCTTTCCGCTCATAGCGACCCACAGACCGCGTTTGCAACGGTGAGCCGCGAATAGATCAGTGCAACCGCTCTCTTTTACTTTCGTGCTACCCGGACTCGTAGATCTAGTTCTTGCAAATCTTCAATTTCGCTCGCTTGCTCCCGCTGCCATTGCCACCATGGGTTCCGAACTGGGTCTTACGGCTGATTCCACGCCTAGGCCAAGGATGGACAAAGTGGGCATATTTTTCATCTGCTGGACCACGATTTGGAGCTTGCTATTGCTCTGCGGCATGTGCTTCCTGATCCGACATCGCCAGATGTCCATGTTGAAGATTCGTGGGATATGGCTGTCGCTGTCTTCTATTCTGTTCCTCCATCTCTACTGGGTATCTGTGCAGCTTGGCTATGTGTTGGGACCCATCTATCCTGGATCTCTGGAATTCTGGATTATGAGCGTGTATTTGCCTCTCGGTATTGGCCTGTTCCATGCTTCAAACACTCGGTTTCTTCACGTCGCACAACGCCAGAAGCAGTTCATCGACAAGACTGATATTCCCAATACTCCCATTTCGTACAAGTCGAGTAAAGCGTGTGACAATCTCGGACGATTTCGGGAACTCGATCACTCAGCCAAGGCTGTCGTCCTAGTCAGCGCTGGAATGTTCTTTCAGGTGAGTCCGCAATTCTTTACTCGTAGGGCAGCGTTTAAGGTTTGGGACACCACGAGCTAACAACGTTCCTCGCAGTTATTCATGGCAACTTTTATGTACCTCATCTCCCGAAAATGGCATAGCTCTTGGGGCATTCCAGGCACCGAGGTTCACGGGACGGAGATGGAGCAAAAGGTTGAGATGGGCCGCGGTTGGGAGTGGTGAGTTTCAACTGATTCGCAAATGGCTGCGTTTGCATACTAATGTGGAGTGAGAACAGGACGCCTTCCATCTTCTGGCAATTCTTCTGGGCGTGGATTGTTGCGCCTCTCACGTTGTGGCGCGCACGAGATATTCATGACACGCAAGGATGGCGAACTCAGACGATCTTGTGTGCGGTTTCTGGGTTAGTCGAGCATATAAATATGTGTCTATGAGCGTTTTACTGACAGATAAAAGGCTCCATGCCTCGCCCATGTGGCTATTTGCCTTGTATTTTCCAGATATGGAAAACGTAAACCGATACTGGATTCCTCCTCAGTGGTAGGTTCAAGAAGCATCCCCCACAGAGAAATTGCTAATTCCTGTAGGATCGCACTCTCTATTTGGCTAATGGAAATATTCACCGTTTTCCTACCGTGCTGGGAAGTCTTGTGTCATCAGGCCCTCTGTCAAGAGACATTGGATACAATTGCCCAGTGGGAGAATAACAAGACATTGGGCAAAGCCATCCGATCATTTAAATCCAAATCGACAATCACAGAGTCTATCAAAACGAGGTGGACGTCCACCAGCTCCGTCAAGACGTCTTCCGTCGAGTCTATTCTTACACTGAGCGCTCTCGAATATGTGCTAGCGAGGAACCCCGAGCCTTTACAGCAATTCTCCGCGCTGAGAGACTTCTCCGGAGAGAACATTGCATTCTTGACGAGCGTGGCAGAATGGAAATCTTCATTTCCCGCTTCGGTTCGCAATCGCAGCAGCGACGTATCCGAAGAAACCAGGCGGGAGCTGGTTCGAGAGCGATTCAACCGGGCTTTGCGCATCTACACCGAGTACATAAGCGCTACTGATGCGGCATTTCCAATCAACATTTCATCGGCAGAGCTCAAAAAGCTGGCATCAGTGTTCGAAGAGCCTGCGCGTTCCATGTATGGCGAAAAGCAGGCCGTCAATCCTGCAACACCCTTCAGCTGTCCTGAGTGGAATAAGCCTGGCTCTGCAGACTCATCTTCCGAGGGCCCCAGGTCGGTTTCTGAAAACGACAGCTGCAGCGGCGATGGCGTTCAATATTGGGGTGACATTCCGGAGAGCTTCGACCAGACAGTTTTTGAAGACGCAGAGAAAAGCATCAAATATTTGGTGCTGACTAACACTTGGCCCAAGTTTGTGCGAGCTCGACGAGAGTCCATGGAGTCCTTTCAGAGTGGAAGCACAGAGGAGGGCAATTCAATGTGGTTTTCAATTCCGTGTAAGCAATAGGTAATCAAGCATCTTGCCGCATAGGTACAGGCGTTTAGGTGGGCAATCAGGCTTATCCGGTTGTATACATAATAGTCAATTGAACATGTGGCGTAAACTGCTGGGTACTAGTAGTCCCGAAGGATTATCGGGATGCTCTCGGACAATTCTTCGTGGCGTTGGTGGTAATCTGGGCTCAAGGGACCGGACGAACGTCCAAGTGGCGTTTTCTTGTCTACGAGTCAGGCTTAGGCATGTCAAAAATGTCAATCCCACGCCTTAGTGCGGACATTTGCCTTACAGACTGCATGTGGGGGGTGGAAGTGATTAGAATTGTCCGTCGATAGTACGAAGCACATCGTACATTTTGACTATTCAATGGCTTTTTTTTTTTTGCTGTACTGAGTCACTTATAAGAGAAGCGTTCGCTCTTTCGGATAACATAGACAACAAGCCACTTTACGATAGTTACAGTTGCACTGCTATTCTGTTGTCTGTTTGTTGAAAAAGGCCACTTTCGTTTTAACTACGCAAACCACCCACCAATCAGACAATCAATCTAAATGGCGCCAATCTCACTCACAATCCGCAAGGCCGAGCCCGAAGATGCTTTAACTGTCCTCGCATTAGTGCGCTCAGCATACCGAGGCGAGTCCAGCCGCGCTGGTTGGACCACCGAAGCAGACCTCGTGGATGATCAGCGCATAGATGAAACCGGGTTGCTCACAAAGATCAATGAACCATTCGGAGCAGTTCTTGTTGCCCACGATGCGACTGGCGAACTGATTGCGTGCTGCGAAGTTTTAAAGAAAGACGACACTGTTGGATACTTTGGCCTGTTTGCCGTAAACCCGCTGCGTCAGGCCGGGGGCATTGGACGCATTGTTTTGGCCAAGGCAGAGGAGTATGCCAAGCAGACCTGGGGCCTGTCTGAGATGCAGATGACTGTCATTTGGACACGTGAGGAATTAATTCAATATTACGTTAGAAGAGGCTATACGAGAACAGAAAAGAGGGAGCCTTTTCCATACGGCAGCTTGGTGGGCGGCAAGGCGCTGAGAGACGACTTGTATTTCTCGGTGTTGGTCAAGGCTCTTTGAGATATGGATAAGCGTGATGCGTTATGAGACTATGAAACGATGGCATTCATTAATGATCAAGAGATCAAAGCGGTAAATGTCGATTTATTTGGGAGACGATTGAGCAGAGCGGGGAGTTGATGATATTTTTGTACATAAACTTCGAGTTTCAGATTTAGCCTCGGAAGAATACATGGTATAGCGTCTTTAGACATCGCGCAAAACAGCAAGCTGACTATAAGGGCTCCATGTAACACAGGTTCAAGATGCTAATCGCGTGAAATGAAATGTTAACAAGACAACATAATGTCGTTTGCCGGTTTAGTATGAGCCGCCGATCTGAGGCCGATCACAGCGCGGCTGCTTCCTTTCATCAGGGCTGTGGAAGCAATCAAGGTATCCAATCGACTTGCTCTCAGCCCACTCTCTGAGATCGAAGCCCTCTTGTCCTGGATCTATCGTATGTCCATTGACGCTGAGATATGAGCCCTGATGAGGGATCCCTTCCGTCAGCTCTACCGGCTTGAGCCTCCAAGCCTTGACAGACACAGATTCATCATCAGAGCTAGATGTGCCAGGCAAAGCAATTGCTCTTGGAAGACTAGCCTCGACGACTTCTCCCTCGCCGTGAATGGTGAAACATCGCACAGCGCATGTCTTACAAAAGAGATTGTGCAGCGTCTGCTTATTGCACAGATAATCGCCCAAAGTATTCAGCGGGTCTAGCGGAGACAGCAGGAAGAAGTCGTCGAATGCAGACGCAGGACGGACATGCAGAAATCCCGACTTGTGGCACACCGTGCAGTTGCATCTGTAGATGCGCTGAACTCCTCGCGATGGCGGCGGCTTGGTAACACCGACAAGCGATGCAGGAGGGAGAGTCAGGAAGACGACGTAGCGAATATTGCCGCAGTGACACGAGCCTGTGTAGGGTAGACGCCGAGGCTGGTCTTTATCCGCAGGTTGATGACTCATGATTAGGATAGACGCTGCTTGTATGACCTAGTATCTGTCTGGACAATGAAGTGAATACAATATGACTGAACCAAGGAATATAAACCGTGCGCGCTGGTTCATAAGCTGCTGGTGAAGGATTGACGGTGCTCCATGGGTACCACTAGTTCAACCTTGGTTGATGTCTGGCCAATAGGTTCATAATTACTGGAAACCCCAACAAACCGAGCAACCCATATCACAATAATTGTTGGTTCGTTGAAGTTTTAGGTTGCATTTGTTGAAACTGATACCAACTTCACCATCACTTACACACTGCCTAGGCAGATCACGAACGTGAGGAATGCATGCAGCCGAGTTATTCATTCTGTACTCCACGAGTATTGCTGTCTTCCCCAATCCCCAATGTCAAACCGCCTCTTTAGGCTTAGGCTCTTCTCCGCCCACCTCCAAGGAAACCATCGCCGAAGCTTACTAAAAGAATGGGGAAGGCCTCTCGTTCTGGAAGCCCGACCTTTGCCCGAATCAGGCTGTCTTCGCCGGCAATCGCTTCGCCCTCATTCATTTTCAGTCCATCCGCCCACTCTCCAGACTCGTCGCGTCTTGTCGACTCATAGCGGCCTCTCATAGCGGCCTCTCATCAGCTGTTGCAGGCTCCTCTATCAGGTGTTGCGGGCTGCTTTCGTCAGGCCAAGCCAATAGCGGGAAATCTGGTGAAGTGAAGCCGCCGGGCTTCCTACAACTAGATGCCTGCAGTAAAGCATCCGTGCCTCCAGTGCAAAGGTCTGTGGCCATGTCCCTGATGATTGCAAGCTTGAAATAGACGTTAATAAACTTTGGTTCACAGAAAAGCACGTCAAATGTGAGATTTCACTCTCCACCCATTTCTCCACACTGCTTGCCGTGTCTTAGCATGCGCTTCAGAGGGTCCATCCGTGTACATGTACAATGAAGCATATCTGCGTTGGAGCTGTATATCGACCTTTGAATGGCGAATAGATGGGATTGATGGCCTTTAACTTGGCGGCATTGCTAACAGCTTGCCGTAACTGGCCACCGTAGGTGACGAGGAACGCCCCAAGTGTCGTCGTTGTCAGAGCAAGCTCTTGCCCTGTACGCGCCCAACTAAGAGGACCGTTTTCCGCCATGGCTCAGTCGTCAATTTCTCCAAGGAGCAGAAATGGGTCAATAGCGAAGTAAAGCACTGTACGTAGGATGACTCCGTTGCTATTTGATGCTTGGACTTTCCATCTTCTTGCTCTCCACGCTGGTGTTGAGCATAGGGATCCGTGATATCGGTTGCTAAATCACAATGCAGTTCGTTTCCATTCCCAAGGAGGCGGCTCCTCAGTCGTGAGCCAGGAGAGCCCTGATCAGCGTGGAGCATCTGAGGGATGGGCTGCGGTGTCTCCCGGCACTAGCCAGCCACCATATCATGTTGCGTCAAACGCGGGTCCTTCGCGTGGTTCACCTTCGACTCACTCCCCTCATCTCAGCAATCATTCCGGAGAGCAAACCCCTGAAGCTGCATCGTTCAGAGCTCAGGAACATCCATACGACGAAGGGCCGTCGCCTCAATATGGGCCCCACATCCGACCTCGAGGATATAGGGAGGCAGACCATTTTTCTTCCGTGGCACCCGCAGCATACCCTAATGATGAGGCTTCTGCTTCATACGCTTCCTTGTATGACCGCTATGTGCCGAGTGTAATATCATCGCAAGAAGATGAGACCCTTCAGCGCCGCTTTCCCCTGGAAGATACCCGAGAAGCCTGCCTTTTTAGGTATTTCATCGAAGAAATTGCCCACTGGGTAAGTCTTTCCCACATCTATTGGACACGATGGCTTATTTGGCAATGTATTGACTTGACCAGTTTGACTTGTGTGACGAAGATCGCCATTTTCAGCTTGTTGTCCCTCGGCAAGCTCACCATCACCCCCATCTTCTCAATGCAATATTTGCTGTTGCTACTCGCCATCTCAGTCGTCTTCCCCAGTACAGGACCCCCAATGGGATCTCATATCATGGACAACTCATTCCCAACCTCAGCGAACACGACGCTGTCGAGTATATGCTCAAATGCATCCCTGCGCTCCGGCATTTTCATGAAATAGATGACGATGATTACCGGGATAGCATTATCGCCACTGCTGTCATACTTCGTCAGCTGGAAGAAATCGACGAGGAGGAGGATGATGCTCCGGTGACTGCTGGAGGCAGCCACCACGCCGACACTCACCTACATTCCAGCAAAGTGAATTTCCTCCCAATCATTAATTCTGTACTGAGGAGCTCCGCATCGCAAACGTTATTTGGTCGAAGGAGTCTGATACAGGCGGCATATTGGTTTGCTTTGAGACAGGAGATTTTCAACGCATTTACTCGAAAACAACCTCCACAGCTGTTTCCCTCGATGGAGCTATGGCATAGCGCGTCAAAGGCGAATCGAGCCGTCTTTCATACGATTCAATGTGCAAAGTGGCGCTGGGAAGACGGATCTGAGCGCGAATGGAGTAAGTTATGAGAAGTTTAATGGCAAAGTACCGATACTAACACAACTGTAGCGAGGCTCATGGATCAGCAACAGTATCTCGAACGCGAAACTCTCGCCAACTTCCGGCCCATCTTTAGGAGGGAAGCAGACAAGGCTAAGGGAGAAATCTTCCCTACCATCTGGTACAAATCAACTCTCGAAATGACAAGCATCCAACAGAGCATCATGGCCAAGTCGGTACTGGTCGCCGAGAGTCCTCTTCTTAAGTATGTCGATCCGAGATGCGTATCCTGTCTGTCGTGAATCGATTCTAACTTGTACTCTAGAAGGCCAACAGCATCCCGCGCGGATTGGAGAAAGGCTGAAAACGACGTCCGTCTCCTGCTGTTAGATCTGTGCGGCATTGCACTCTGTCATCCCGCCTCACCACCGGCACTTTTGAACGCCGCCATTGGCATTCAGCTATACGGCGACTTTTTTACGGATAGATATGAGCGACAAGCGCTTCGAGGCGTAGTAGAAAAGTATCGGGACGCGCGAGCGTGGCCGGTGCAGAAGTTGCTGAAAATGTTTAATGATGATTGAAGCTGGGCGTATCGTGGCCCGGGATAGATGGCCGCTGTATATACAAGGAGTTGCTACCAGGCAGATGGAGAAAGCGTCACTGTAGCGTCGAGATTTGGAAGCGTTGGATTTTGCGAGCGTTGTAAATAGATTTTGAGATTTAGGATGCGTCAACGGAAGAAAGACATGTTTTGAATAGAGTCGTACATATACTTGGAGATTTGAGATGCGTGATGGAAGAAGAACATCACGCACCTTGCACGTGTGCCGCAGTAGCATCGCGCTGTTGAACGATTACAGTACGCTGCCCAGCGCCGTAGCGCCTGTTAGTATAGCGCCCCTTTTAACGCTGTCAACTTCAAGCTACTTCATGTTAATGATTCTAAATTGTACACAACTCAATGTCGCAGATTTCACTTACTTGGCTTTTGTCTTTGAAGCTACATATGACTCTCCTATACACGTTTTGGCTGCATTGAATTGGCATCAAGAAGAAGAATAGTTTTCAATTGAGATTCTCGCTTATCGTGCATTCTTGCATCAGTCAGTCAGCGACATATTCACGGTGGTTTAGACCCAGATGTGTGCACCAGCGTCCATTTAACAAGATTCATTCTCTAATTAGCTTTACAGTAGCCATTCTCGCCAACTATTCAATTAGACAGCAATGACAACTCGAAGACTCACAAGGGCAGCCAAAGCTGCAGCGGAAGCAGCATCTCTTCCAGTATCAACCGCTTCAACCACCAGCCTGCCAGCCAAGTCCAAGCCCATCAAAGCCACGAAATCACCACAGCCCAAATCAAGAGCACGATCAAAAGTAGCTGCAAAGCCAATCTCAGCATCCGAAGCCCAGACCATCAGCTTCCCATCCGCCTCCCATTTCGACGCCTGGCTCCTCCAAAATTCCTCAACCCCCTCCGGGATCTGGCTGCGCTTCAGCAAAAAGGCCATCCTCGCCCAGGTCCCCTCTGTCAGCTACCTAGAAGCCGTCGACGTCTCCCTCTGCCATGGCTGGATCGACGGCCAGCGCAAGGCCCTTGACGAAAATTTCTACCTTCAGCGCTTCACGCCTCGCCGCCGCCGAAGTCTTTGGTCTCAGCGCAACGTTCAGCGCGTCGAGATGCTGACGGCAGAAGGAAGGATGAAACCTGCGGGAATGGCAGAGGTGGATGCTGCAAAGGGGGATGGACGGTGGGAGAAGGCATACGCTGGGCCGGCGACCATGGAGATTCCCGAAGACTTGGCGATTGCGCTAAAGGACAATGATATTGCGAAGACGGCCTTTGACGCACTGAGCCGGGCAGAGAGATATCCGTTTCTTTGGAGTATTGCAACGGTCAAAAAGGCAGAAACAAGGGAGAGAAAGGTTAGAGAGTTTGTGAGCCTGTTGTGCTCAGAACAAGCATAATTGTATATAATACCCGTATATCAGGCGATTGATAGAGTATCAGCAATAAAAAGCAGGCTGCTACATGAGCCGTGGTATTCAAGTCTAAATTTGTGCATGTGTTCCCGATATTGATATCCCAGTTCAATAATCCAAAGCCGTCCAATTGATCAAAGTCGTTTCCTCATAAAAGCCATTAGTAACCCCCAGAATCATCCGATTCATCTGCATAACCGTCAATAAGTCCCCCGCCATACATTTCCTCATCCTCATCCTCATCCTCATCATTGTCCTCATCGTCATCGTCATCATTAATGTTGTCACTGTCCTCTTCACCATTGGAGTCTTCATCTGAAGATGGATGACTTTCCCGCACCTTTCGAAGTCTGGAGGCCAGACTCAACTGCCTTACATCCATAATTTCCTCTTCCTCATCTTCCTCAACCTCCTCCTCGTCTTCATCGTCTTCATCGTCGTCCGTTTCTAATCGCCTGGCAGCCTGCCTTCTATTTTTCCCTTTTCCATCATTTTCTTCCTCTTTGTTGGTCGTTTCACGGTCTTCAGGCTTGCTACTGAATGCACCGCCTCCATCTTCCTCGTCGTCATCGCTATCAATAACAGCTGCACGCTTCCGAGGCCTCGAAGCACCCTTTTGTACGCTAAAAGCATCCTTTGCACCTTCACCTGGTTCGGTGAAGCTTCCGGTACGAGCGTGCTTTCTTCCCGACCTCTCAGATGTGTCACCGTCCTCATCATCCGAGTCTAATACGATGCGTCGCTTCCTCGAGTTTGACGCACCACCAGCTTCTTCTGGCTCGGGCTCAGGTGAGGAAAAGACTGGCACAATTTCCGCTTCGCCAGCGCCACTGTAATCATCATTCTCAGAGTCATACTCTTCGTCATAAATATCGTCTCCAGAATCATCGTCGTGGCCACCGTTCTCTTCAATCGGGGAATCGTCGATTCCTTCGCTTTCATACTCGTCAGGTTCCGATTCCTCTTCTTCTTCGTCTTCGTCGGAGGACAATTCTGAATCAGATGGCACATTGCCTTCCGTGTAATTGCGTTCCCACTTCTTTTTTAGCTTCTTCAAGAAGTCTAAGCCATATTTATCCTCAAATATGACCATCGGAAACAGCTCGATACCACGTGTTCTTAGTAGTGGCAGAGCTGTAGCTGGCAAAAGGTGTGTGACGGGTTCGCAAACTTGGTTTCTTGTAAAGTCGTCGTACTCGTCCACATTGGGCCAGCACCATTTTGTCCACAATGGCTCATTTCGACCGTCTGTGATCATGCTGGTGTGCACGTAAATGTAATTCGAGCCACACCACATTAAGTCTTTGCCAATGAACTTGTCGGGCGCTGAGAGAAGGAATAGTCGCTTGAGGTTTTGGAACTGTTGGAGGGCAAGGGTGAAGTAGTCGCTGGTGTCTTCGTCTTCGTCGAAAAAAGCGTTGTAGTGGACCACAAGTTGCACCACGTTCTCTGCAAAGCCGTCGAAATGGTAGATGAAGTCTTGAAACCTTTCTTCGATAGGAAATGGATGCATGACATCGTAAGTGTAGCCGCTCAGCTGGACAATGTCTCGATTGCGGTCGAAATGCACGATTCCGTCGCCTACTGGAGTTCTGATCTTGAGAGTGTGTGGAAGCAATTTGAGGGCAACGTCTCGGGCCTCTCTATTAGTGGCCATGATACTGCGGTTGAGTTCGGTGGCGCGCGCAAGGCTGGAAGAGCCATTGACGGTCCAATCGCGATAACGACGAGGACTCGTCATGCCCCTCTCGTCTGGCACCAGGTCACTGGGATCTTTTCGAACAACGTTCTTGAGGCTGAATTCGAGAAGCTGAGGCTGAGTTAGGCCAGCGAGCCCAAGCCCCCAGATTTTGATTCGCAGCTCAGGTGGCAGCTCAGCAAACTTGTGGAAGACGCGTCCTTTGTAGGGATTCTCGTCCCACGGATCTTGGCCATTGTAAAATTCGTCTTCGACGGCCGAGTCGTAGCTAGATTCTTCATCGGAGCACTCTGCGTATCGAAGGAGCAGCTCCGACGGCTTAGCCATCTTGGAGCTTGACAAAGAAGGCACAAGAGATGGAAGTGCCCAAAAAAATGCCAGCACTCAGAAAGTTGAAGGAAGGGAGATGCGTGAACTGAAGCACGATGTCACAGCAGACAAGGCTGAGGTTAGCTGGGGGCGCTAACTCAAAAAGAAGAGATTCAGGGTAACTGATAAGATAAGGCTGCATTGCACTAAAGTGGTCTACTTTAGGTCGGCTTCAGAGCCCAATTGGCGTCAATCGCCCTGTAGCTTGGTGAATTTAATCAACAGACATCAAGTTCATCTTCTTGCTCAGGGAGACATTGCTTTTTAAAGATTCAACAAGTGCATAGGCCTTTTTCAATTCTAGTCATCTGGGGCCTCATTTGTTGCCTTTAAGACAATGCAGATCTTCTATGGCTCTATCATATCTCATGCTTCTTGTATTGCGAGTCAATCCAATCGCTTCTATGAGTCCACTAAAATGCTTCACCACTGCTACCGAATAGGGGAATCCAGCTCACCTGGCGCTACCCCTCAAACTGACATATTGCTTGCCCAACTTCGGCCCGACGTCATTTGTGCTATCGCCAGCTATGAAGCTATGAAGCCACTACTCATTTGGAAATCGTTAAAATAACTGGAGCAGCAGAGAAAGCAGTTTAGTAGAGGTCTTCATCTACATACGATAGTTTAATTGGCATCTCACAACGCTGGTTTACAATGGCCTCTATCCAGCCGGATGGACTGTCTGATGGCCATGACCAAGAGACCACCACCCAAGTCATCATCATCGGCGGAGGGCTGAGTGGCTTACAAGCTGCTCACGACCTCCAAGAGTCGGGCGTGTCTTGCCTCATTCTCGAAGCTCGTGATAGAGTTGGAGGGAAGCTCTGGTCGGTCCCCTTGGGTAAAGGTTATGTCGACCTTGGGGGCGCTTGGACAAACAATGAGAACCAGCCCAAGGTTACTGCTCTCGCTGAAAAGTTCGGGCTGCAAATGATCAGGCAGAATATTATAGGTGATTGTATCCTTGAAGACTATGGAAGATTTCCTTACGGTAGCGATCCGCCGGTCAGTTTAATTTCACGTCTTTGAGCCTTATTCCACTAGGACTAACTTTATGGACCAATATAGTTATCTAGAGAAGATAAAGTAACACTCGCCGAAGTCAGAGCCCGAGTAGAAGCTTTATGCCACACAGTCACCATCGCGGACTTTGACCAAGTTCTGGCCGAATATGGCCACATGAGCATGGACGAGCTCGTGATCTGTATGGGAGCTACCGAAACTGTCCGCCGATTGGTCAATATCTGGACCATAGCCATGCTGGGCGTTGAGTCGACCCAGATCAGCTCAATATTCTTCTTACACTACTGCCAGGCTGGAGGGGGCCTTCTGCAGATGCGATCCGACGACACAGGTGGTGGCCAACATCTCCGATTTCGAAATGGATCACAGTCGCTGTCTTACGGGCTAAGAGATGGCCTCGAGCCAAATACCGTTATATACTCCGCCGTTGTGGAACAGGTTGAGCAAGATTTGCGCAGCGGATGCCGAGTTACAACACGAGATGGCAAGAAATTTCGTTGCGAGCGCGTTATATGCACTGTTCCGAGTCCTTTGTTGAAACAAATTACTTTTTCGCCCTCGCTTTCGGCAGACAAAATCTGGCTCAGAACTCATAGCAAGCTCGGATTTTACGCCAAAGTGTTCCTCATCTACACGGAACCCTGGTGGCGCAAGCTCGGTCTCTGTGGTCTGTCACATGGATTTCATGGACCCGTATCCTTGACAAGAGATGCTTCGAATGACCAAGATGGGCTGTTTGCTTTGATCTGCTTCGTAGTAGGTCAAAGGGGAAGAGAGTGGGCGCTGAAAGAAGAGCCCGACCGCTTGGCAGATGTGATTGCTCATGTGGATCGCATTTACGGGGTGAAAATTCCGCGTCCTGTCGAGACCCGAGAACAGATATGGAACCAAGAGGAGTTCTCCCGGGGCGCTCCTTGCCCTGTGGTTCCTGCTTATTGTTTGAGGAGCTTGAGTCAAGACCAATGGAGGCCAGAAGGATTTATCCATTTTGCAGGGACAGAGACCAGTACTGTGTGGAAAGGATATATGGAGGGAGCTCTGACTTCGGGTAGCAGAGCAGCAAAGGAAGTTTTCGATATCTTGTCTACAAGTTAAGTTACAAAGATGGAATGAGAGGGCATGTAATGTGGGGTGATGGAATAAATAATTCCTTGCAAAAAGTATGATTCATACAAAAGCACAATCGAAAAGTAAAGCAAAACAAAAGATAGCCCCTTAGAAATAACTAGTTGTAGCAGAATAGCATACGTAAATGCTGTATAATGGGCGTAATGATTTTCGAAGGGATAATCTAATTTGCATCCACGAAGAGCTGATGCGGCTGATTAGAGCCCCGCTGGTTTCATATGATAAACTGCTGACAGCTCCGAACTAGAGTCAAGTGTTAGCAGGAGACACCCGGCATTGAAATCTCTGCTAAATATGACAGCTCGCCGGGTATCCACAGCGTTGGAGTTGTACGACGTGGAGCACGCTTAGAATGCCGCTTCGGGAATATGCCGCTTGGAGATGGCATTCAAAGAAATTGATGCCATGGCTAGCGGCAGCCTAGCGCCGAGGCGCTTAATGAGCTGGATAATTTTACGTGGCGCTTGGATTCTATTTTAAAGGCCTCAAAGAACAAGTATATAGGTAGGCGATCCAATCATCTCGAGATAATCGTGAGCGTTGAGGGCTCTAGAGATGTGTGAATGAGAGTTTGTTTAAGCTTGTTGGATGAGCGTAGCGCTACACTGACGTAAGGTGAGGCAAACCACTGCTTACCAATAAATGGTATTCTATCAGAATAGTTTGGAGTAGCATATCTATTTTAATCCAATAATGATCCATCTGCTCATAGCCAGAAAAGAGTATGCTTGATAATCGTACTTGAGAATGACACTTGATCAGTCCTACATGTGTACATTGTCCCTGTATGGATTCACTTATAGGGCATTGGGCAGGCCAATCATGTAATGTGAGCTTAAAGGCTACAGTTCAAGTTAGTTGCGCATGATAGCCGGATTACTGACAATAAATAGAATATTTTAGCATCTGCTCTAGTTGGCCACCACCAGTGAATTAATATAAGTAGCTTTCCCATTGAAGTAGCAGACGTAGCGAGGCATTCGATCCGTGCTAGTCCCTGCTAAACGGTTGAGTCTCTTTAGGCAATTTGTACCGTTACAGTAACTGCAACAATTACGAATATAGGCCTACTGTTTGTCTTATAGCTTAGGAGTATAACGGATCGTTACAGCATCTATTGTGCATTATGATTTCACATCAGTTGCAGTAAACCTTGTCTCTATTATTTTGACATCAGACATTCATATCGCTGTTCTTTCAACGAGGTCATCACTTCTGTCTCAGTTGTGGAAAGTATAATAACAAGAAACGTAATTCACCAGAAGACTCGAGATACTAGCTCTATACGTAGTACATATGGATCTAGAACACTGCTTTGATAAGTCTAGTGGCGATTTGATATGCCGAACGAGAAGAGGATAAAGCATATTCTTGGGAAATAGTAAACTTCCAATTACACCGTGGCTTTTGCTTCCTTTTACTAGAAGTAAGAACCGTCTGTGTCTGCAGCGAAAGATGTTACTTCATGGCCGGTAGGTATAAAGTACCTAATAATTTGGCAGGGAAGCTGCGGCTTTTATATAATGAATCTGCTGCAATATTTCATCTCAAGAGATAATGACAAAGATTGGAAGTCCTGTGATTGTTCAGTCAGCATGAGTTTGATATTTCTTCTTTACCGCCCTTTCGCAAGGTATGATAGGCCAATATGTAAGAGCTGATAACAAGCAAATAAATCAACTCTCGTGATTTGAGTCTTGCATCATAGCTTGGATAAACCGGCACCATGCGCATCTATTGGAGTGGAGCCGCGATGATTGCAGCTTAGTACGCAGAAACGGTCCGTTTACGTTCATTCTTGGGTTTCAATCAAAGCCCGATGAGAAGAATCTTGGCGTCTAATTGTCAGCAGCATGCGTCACATATCGAACGTGGTCTTGATTCAAGCTCTTTCATGTCCGAGCTCCCCGAACATTCCATTCGGTAGTTGATATGCGGTCGCCACTCGCACAACCTGCTATATGGTCGTGGCGACACAATCTATAGCGTTGATCAGAGGATTGACAGTGAGAACCAATTTCGAAATTTGAACATATTTGACCAGAATGGTTGCAGTTCTTCGGGACTAATAAAGTATCGGCTTCTCCCAGTCTATAACGAGTCAGACACATATTCACTCTACGTAAAGCTTGATTTTACAGTCAATAGCGTGAAGCTTTGAGCTAGAACAAATCATTGATGGCTTGGTGCGCCTAATGATATCCCCCATGTCTGTTCGCGCGTATAGGTGAGTTTTCGTATGGCCGAGGTTAATGTTTGTGTTACATTGCAGGTGGCACACGCAGCGGCCGGCATGGGGCACACACGTAAGTATACGAGCATCTTGTATACTGGCGTGCGGAACTTGGCGTCTAATATTAATACGCTAGATATATTTTGTACGACGCTGAGCACCTGTCAGGCGGAGTTGGCCTACATGACTGGAACCCAAAAATCATTCACTCTCCTCTTTGACTCAATAGCAAGAATACGTACCGTACCAACTACCAACTGTGATAGGATCTTGCGCAAATGAGTGCCAATAAAAGACTTAAATGTATGGAATAAAAAGCTAGGGGTTCTAATAAGTGCTAAATTGAGTAATTAATTTAACTACCTTTTGCCTACAATAATGGCAGAGATGCAGTAGAAATACTTATTGGGTTCCATACATTGACCGTCGGATAATATTGCGCCATTGTCCTGGATATTGGAACCCCGGCCTCTGCACTCCAGAAAATGCTACCGTAAGCTTAATGAACTCCGCAATTAGCCACAGCAAGACTCAATCGTCGGTACTTGGCACAGAGCAACACATTGCTTCTCTTGGGTAGATAAACAGGCAGACAGCCTAACCTCGCGGAATATTTCTACAATTAGGTGCTAGTCTTAAATCCTAATTCCATCTTTTGCCATCGTTAGTCCACTCAAGCTAAACCAAAAGACACGGCAAGCCGATCAAGCACGGCATATCTGATTCGCGGGGAAATGCCTAAATTCAAGTGCCTGGGTCACGGTCCCTTGCTGTCTCCATCAAGTTAATATACCTAGACGTCGCACTAGGTAATAGGTCCGACTCTTCCCTGGCAGCCATCAACCTGGGGCACAGACCCCATGCACGACACTCCGAACGTTCTTTGTCTCTACCGTTCAAGACTAACATCGACCGCGATGCCTTTGAAATCTGGCTATGCATGTGCCCGAAGCAGATGAACTATCCCAAAGATGGGCGGCCGATCACCCCCGTTCCGCAAATCATACCGAATCTGGAGTGCAAATGAATGCTTAGCGATAATCCGCGAGCGATGCAGCCTCAACGCGTGGATCGAGCACAACCGCATAGCCAAAGAAAGGGTCAGCGGCTAGGGGAAGTGCCGATCATCCCCGTACGCGTTCAGTCTGTAAGATGAAAGGACAGTAGCCCGGGTGTGATCGCACCAGGTAGATAACGCATGATGCTATGGTATTCATGATCCGGAAGTTGCTTTCTACAATCGAATGTTTGTCAGAAGGTGGCTCTAATTATAGGTAATGAGAGTGAGAGTAAGAGTAAGACGGTCAAGCTCTACTCGAATGAAATACCTCCTGATTAGGGACGAACTGTAGCCAAACTATACTACTGATGGTTCTTAACAAGGTTCTAGAGAAGCTTCAATGCTTACCATTTTAGCTGGAGGGCTACGGAATGTTGACCATTGGTAGGAAAAGTGGTGAATATGGGTCACTTCACTACCTTACTGCGTATTCGCCTACCCGATGTCATGTGCAGCCTCATCGGGGCCCAACGTAAAATCCGAGTAACCTCCAACGACCTTGCAACT
Source organism: Trichoderma erinaceum (assembly GCA_026401215.1). NCBI lineage: Eukaryota > Fungi > Ascomycota > Sordariomycetes > Hypocreales > Hypocreaceae > Trichoderma > Trichoderma erinaceum. The sequence continues at coordinate 110,513 of JALIRY010000055.1, forward strand.
ATCATTCTTGGCCAGAAAGCAGTACGCACATGCTCGCAACTGATTGGTGGGCTGACCTGCAGCACCTCTCCCAGGATGAAGCTGTCACAAATGCCACGAAGCTCCACACACTCCATCTTCAATGCTTCCCAATGCATACCCCAGACTTTTTATATAAGTCAGGATGGCTCTGTCCGCATTTAGCCCCCCTAGCAGCTGCGGCCATAGTGAGCCAACTTCCAGTATCCTACCACAACAAATGTCCTAAACAACCACGCGGCAATGCTTCAGAGCCGCCGCTCCCCTGTTAGCTCTGGCCTATAGAGATTTGTCGTAACCCCGCCGCATCTTCTTCTCCGGCCTTCTTGTTTTGTTTCTAGCTGCACAGTAGACTACATGTAGCCAGTCCTCTCTCTGCCCACACCAGCGTATTCGGCGCATTGCTCGGCCGGCAACTCCATCAGATGATAGGGCAGTCTATGAGAAAGCCAAGCATCCTTCGTCGTTTGAACTTGAGAGTTGCATTCAAGACTCTGTGGGCTCGGACCGAATCCGGATCTGCAGGAGGGTGCTGAAGATGCGCCTGTCCCCGATGAAGCTCTCCAGGAACGGGAATAGCTTGGCCGAGTACTGGATAGATTCTGCGAGTACACTATTCCTATTGCGATGACTAAACACTTTGTTTCGAAACATGTCAGCTCGCAAGAACGACGAGGTTATGAGTGGATATTGGTTACATTGGAGATAAGACAAACACGAGGAGCCCAGGATCCTCTTCCATTGATATATAAGACATCATGAGTCCCCGGAATTTGGACTCTCGGTTACCAGGTCATCCCTCAGCTTCAGTCCTCAGCTTCAGTCCTCAGTTTCAATCCTCCTCGAGTTGTCTAAGAGCCAATTCAGTCTTATCCAAACACTTACATCATGACTTTGAAGCAATCTGCCCTGGCCGCCCTGGCCGCTGCTGCCGGAGCCCAGGCTCAACTGTTCACTGTCAACTGCGCTCCCCTGACCCAGTTCCGAGGTGATCCCATTGTCTCTCCCGGCGTGCTGTCTTCTCACGTCCACGCCGTTGTTGGTGGCACTGCTTTCTCCTTCAGCACGACCCCCGCTCAGGCACGAGCTGCCTCTGCCACAACATGTGACAAGATCCTCGATCAGAGCAACTACTGGCAGCCCCAAGTTTACCATCAGCGAACTGATGGCCAGTTTGAGCTAGTCACTTTCCAGGGTAGTGTAAGTTTTCGAAATTGTTCATACCATAAAGGATTATACTTATGAAAAGTACAGGCTGCCTACTATATCCAGCGTGCTTGCGACTATGCTCCTGGAAGAACGAACTGCGATAGTGCTCCCCCTCCCATTGCCCCTCCTCAGGGCCTCATCATGTTGGTTGGAGATCCAAACCGACGGTGCGTGATTGACATGAGAACTCCACTCCTCGCTCATCCCAGTTCTAACATGCTACCAGCGCTTACAACGCCTCGAACTTCGAAGACCAGGCTCTCTCGCACGTCTGTCTCGATCCCAACCCTGTGCCTGACTCCAACACCTTCCCTTCCAAGCAATGCCAGCGCATGCGTTCTGAGACATTCTTCCCATCTTGCTGGGACGGCGTCAACTTGGACAGCTCCACTCACAAGTCTCACGTAAGTAAACCCCTTGATTCCATTCGTGGGGTTCCTTTATCAAATTACAATACTAACAAGACAATAGGTTGCTTTCCCCGCCATTGGTGCCTATAATGGAGGTGTCTGCCCCCAGTCACACCCCAAGGCCATTCTCTCAGTCTTCTACGAGTTCTTCTACGACACTGGCTCAATCAAGAACTACAACCGCCTTGTCTACGCCGACGGTGATGCTACCGGTTACAGTCTCCACGCAGACTACCTCCAGGGCTGGACGGACCAGAATGCTCTCAACAACGCCATCGCCACCTGCACGGGCCCCAACGGTGTTAACGACAAGGGATGCAGCTTGAACGTCGGACCCAACGGTACTCCTGGTTCTTCTGGGCCCCAGAAGCTCCAGACTGCTGCTCCTACCGAGAACATTGGACTTAACGGCCCACTTTCTGCCCTCCCCGGCAACAACCCTATCCACTAAATGGGATACCGAGACCATTGCAGCTTCGATTAGCCGAGAAGACAGAAACAAAAGACAATCGATCGAAACATGGCTCTGGCCATCGGGTGCTTTATCGAAACAGCAATGAGGAAGGGGGCTGCAGTTTGAAAACAATTGTTATTGAATGAACGAATGATGATAAGGAATGATACGTGTCCACCACAATGGCTTCGTTTACACCATTACTCTGATTTGGACAGAGCGACTCCGATCAGGGTTTTAATCGTGCACATAGTTAGCATTTACATACGCAATAAAGAACGATGTACATAACGAAGATGCTTCCGCACTTGTGTCAGTCTTAAATTCTAATACCATTGACTGACTATAGAGTTGTAAGATACGACGGCAGTCTCCAAACGTATTGATGAGTGAAATAGAACGTGTTAAAAAATTAGAAATCAGAGAAACGTAACTCACGCAATAAAAGATGGGCAAATCTCCAACGAAGGACGCCAAAACAAAAATGTAAAGAATGAATCTCAGATGCTTATGGACGAACGGGGAATCGAACCCCGGACCTTTCCCATGCGTTTCAGTAGCTAAAGCCGCTTGATGCTAAGGGAAAATTATACCACTAAACCATCCGCCCATTTGAGCCTTCTGATTGGCTGGCGAGTAAAGCGAATATTTCCTTCATGAATGCTTCGAATCGCGATGCATAATGATAGACAACTCTGTTACCCTAAAGTAAATAGAATAAGATGTATAGCTAGACTTAACGGTAAGAAACTATGTTCTATATGGATTAATAAGTTCATGACTCTGGTCGTTATTCATTCCGACAAATGTCACTAGGATACACAGAGTTTAGTCAGCTTTACGCATGAAACAACTATTCTAACCAGATACCATAAGAATGGAATTGAAAGCTAGGCTCACAGCTTCTAATCTATATAAATGGCAAGATTAATTGAGAGTCATACTTCCCACCAGTGTGGATTGTATGATGACCAACATTTTCATTGTTGTCATATGCCGGCTTGATCCTGTCTGTATCCGGATAACACATGTCATATCCTGCCACGCGCAGCATGATGCCCTCGCCCGGTGCAAATACCATACCCATTGGCCATAGAGTGATTTCAAGGTCTACAACTTCGCCCAAAGGAATAGGTTCCCTCCTATCATGTTTATAAACCACCTCTTGAGCTGTTGATAGTTTATCATCTTTGGTCACTCGGTGTGAGGCGCGGAGGAAACCCTGAGGGCCAAGGCATTTTGCGATGTTGTCATTTCTAACCTTTGAAACCGGCAAAGGGCAAGGATAATTGAGATGCTCGAGCAGTCTACCATCGGTTGAGATCTTGCGGATCTGAACGGCGACATCGAGGTCGTCATGCTCCATGCATGATATCCACAGCTTGACTTTTGCGTATCCGGCTATTTCCGTATGCTGTTTAAAATGGATGATGAAATTCTATTGAGCGTTAATCCAACTCCAACCAGTGTAACATGAGCCCAGAAGATTGGGCAAATTTTGAGAATGACTTACTGAGCTATCTGTTAGACCTTCGGCAAAGTGCGTGATTGACCCCTCTGCAGCCGGTTTATCCCATACGAGCTCCTTTGATGCAGAATCAAGGTACAATGTCTTCAACTCTTGTCGAGCCAAGGGCCATTCATTCTCAGGCCGTTCTTCGATAGATTTGGTGAGGCTGCCATCTGCTTCAAATCCAAGAAGGGATAAGCGAACAGGAGGAGTATCCTTTTCCCAGCCATTTTGGATACCTTTCAAGAACCGATCGTAGAACTTCTTGAGATCTGCATTTGCTTCTGGTCGGTATAGATCGTACCATTCTTGGTAGCGATGGACTCGAAGCCACTTTTGTGATGTCTTGGCTGTGCGGAATGTGTGGAAAGACCCTCGAGTATGGAGCTGGGAAGAGAAGGAGCCCAGCAAGTAGATTGGGACGTTGATATTCTCTGTATGTATGTACTTGCTCTCCCAGTAATCATCGAAAAATGGTCGTTCAGAGAACATCTCTGGCATATTCTCTACTGAATTTGCACCCGCAAAACCAGATAAAAGAAACTTATGCAGACCGGGGTTGTGTCTTCTCCCACCTCTGCCGAGAGTATCGCGATAGACATCATGTCGGCCTTCCCAAGGGGCCAAGGCTTTAAGTGCTGGATGCTCATGGCGTGACGCAAAGTTGATCTGCGAAATGGCTAGCCACGAGTTGCCGGCCATTCCAACAGAGCCGCTGCACCATGGCTGCTTGGAAACGTAGTCAATGGTGTCGTAGACATCTTCGGCTTCCTGGGGGCCGTAGAAAACCACGTTGCCTTCAGACTTCCCTGCACCTCTTGCATCAACATTGATTATAGCATATCCAAATTGCGCCCAGGTAGCGGGGTCAGGGCCCTCAAACTTTTCGTAGCCGGAGGTATCCTCAAGCTTGAGACCAATGCGATGGGGTCCCATGATGTCGTAGTTGGGCACTCCGGTGCCCGTTTTGCCATAAGGGCTAAATGCAATGACTGCAGGGACTTTCTCATCTGCGTCTGTATTTGCAGGGCGAAAGATATCTGCGTAAATCTTGATACCATCACGCATAGGCACTGCCACGTCTCTTTCCAAAATCGTGTCGACGGGGAATGGGAGTCTGCCAGCCCAACGAGTATGGCCCTTTTCCAATAAAAGTTTGCTGTTGGGCTCAAAGCCATGCCAAGTATAATTAGGGTGTTCCTCTGGAGAAGGCAATTTCTTCCATTTCAGATCAGGGAACTGTTGCTGAAGTTTTTCAGAAGTTGTAGCCATGGTAATTAGGTCGATGATAACAGGAAAGAAGTTAAAGGCTGTCTAAATGACTTGTATTGAAAGATGAATGATGATGTGAGTGAAGATGTGACATAAAACAGCAAGACGCATAGAATATATATATGTGTGTGTACATGTATATATGTGCAATAGGTACATAATAGGCTGAACAACAGATTACTAGCCATAAACTTACCTTAGCAGAGCGCTGTAACTTCAAAGCCCATTGTTAGAGCTAGCGATGACGCTGTACGGTTGATCGGGAAAATTGAAACGTTTTGTGGCTTTGCGCCTTTGCAGGACGGCTCTGCCGGAGACCAGTTTCGGTATTATTGTGAGCTTGAAATTGGCCCGTGGTGAAATTGCACCGCGGCACACCCCAATGCGAATTGTAGCGCAATTCTATGTAATTTAATTTTAAGCTTGTAATCTAGTGGTGAAAGGTCATATTACACTTTACATTAACATAGATCTTCCGACGAGAAGCATGTTTTGCAATTAGAACGGTGCAATCGGGCCAGTTATAACGATAGTATACATTTTTCATCTGCTAGTAGCAAACCAATTATTGGCGACGGACTCGCTATGTTTAATTACCTTATCCTCGTATTGTCTTCTCGGCCTTTCTTGAGTCAGATGTGATCACAGAGTATTCATGCGTAGTTCAGCCATCTTACAACACCGCGCGATGCCCCGCGACACCCCGGAATGCCCCGGATTACCCCGGATTCACTGCCATAGTGTGTCCAAAGCTGAGAAGAATGATCTATTCGAATGGTGGCGAGATGGAATATGATGAAAAAGTTGTATAAGAAGCTGATGATATCCATCTTCAGAAACATCCACTGAAGCAATCACTCATCTTAGCAACCCAAGTTAACCGTCTACTTTAATCTCATTCAAGTATTCAATATCATCTATTCCGCCTTGAGCAAATAACATGACGATCAATAATACTTCTATTATGCCAGAGCAGAGGCCTCCAAATTGGGTACCACTGCTGGATGAACCCCTACGTCAAGAACGCAAACTTCGTGTTGTATGCGTTGGCGGCGGTTGGTCTGGAATGACCTTGGCGCACAAGCTCACACATGAGCTTAAGTGGGATCATTTCATTGACCTCCAGATCTATGAGAAAAATCCTGACCTTGGTGGTACATGGTACGAGAACCGGTACCCCGGAGCGGCATGGTAAGTAGCCCATCCAGTATGTAAACAAACAAGGCTGACTCTGTTCTACAGCGACGTTCCTGCTCGTACGTATTATTCGGATCCTGTCCCGTCTATACTGAATCTCATCCTCTAATTATTAGATATCTACGTCTTTCCATTTGAGCCTAATCCAAATTGGACCACCTTTTATGCCCAAAGCCCTGAAATCTGGCAGTACATGAAAGACACTGCTAAGAAATGGGACCTCGAGCGCCATATGTTGTTCAATTCCAAGGTTATAGATTCCATCTGGGACGAGTGTAGTGGTAAATGGCGACTGAAGGTTGATCATCAAGGGGAGATCATCCAGGATGAGTGCGATGTTCTCATTAATGCAACTGGATTCCTACAGTAAGTTAATAAACACACATCCATGGGACACAAGGCATTCTGACTCTGTAAACCTCTAGCAAGTGGTCTTGGCCCAATATTGAAGGTCTACACAACTTCAAGGGCAAGCTTGTTCATACTGCAGCTTGGTAAGTAATGGAAACTTGCGATGCACCAGATAGACAAGTACTCACATGGATTAAAGGGATCAATCACTTGATTGGAGTGGTCAGAGAATAGCACTAATTGGCAACGGATCATCTGCAATCCAAGTTTTGCCACAGGTCCAAAAGACCGCCAAGAAGGTCGTAACATACGTCCGCAGCCCTACCTGGATTGCCGCAAATTTCCTCAATCAGTTTTCTGAAAATGGTAGCAAAGTCTTTACTGAAGAACAGAGAAAAGAGTTTAGAGAAAATCCAGAGAAGCTATATCAACTGCGCAAGAAATTGGAGCATGGGTATGCTACTCCACGCAAACGTCTCTCCACAGACTAACACTTTTGGCATAGATTTAACGAGCTCTTCAAGGCCATGGTCGTCGGCAGACCAGAGCAGAAGGAGCTTGATCGCGAGCACAACGAGATTATGCGCCAGCGACTTCGCCAAAAATCTGAGTTGATTGATCGTCTGGTCCCTAGATTCACAGCGGGCTGCCGTCGCCTGACGCCTGGTGATGGTTACCTGGAAGCTTTGCAAGAGGACAACGTCAAGACCACTTGGAGTTCCATAATTAGGGTAACAGAGAAGGGTATACTTACGGTTGAAGGTGAAGAAGAAGTAGACATCATAGTCACCGCTACTGGCTTTGACGTGAGCTACAAACCCAACTGGAACCTTGTCGGGCGCAATGGCGCCACACTGAATGAACTCTGGGCAAACGATCCTCTGAGCTATCTTGGTATTGCCGCTCCAGAGCATCCCAATTACTTCATCTTTGCAGGTCCCAACACCCCGGTTGCACACGGCGTGTTCCCCGGCTCTTGTGATGCCATGGCCACTTATATCCTGAAGTGGTGCCGAAAGATTGCATCAGAAGACATCAAGTGAGTTTGACGGCTTCCACCAGGGGCTTTGTATATTTCTTTGTGTACTAACGACATATAAAATAGATCTGTATGTGTACTGCCTGAGGTAGTAGACGACTTGGACGTGTGGTCACAAGAGATGCTCTCTCGCACCGTGTGGGCTGCTCCATGCCGTAGCTGGTATAAGAATGGGAGAACCGACGGCCGCATTACTGCCCTGCATGCTGGAAGTGTCATCCATTACAGAGGTCCGATACACGATCCTGAAAAATATCTTGTTGTAAATTGAAGGGCTAACGAGAGTCATTAGAACTACTGGAGGATATTCGAGGTGAGGATTTTAAGATTGACTACCGTTCGAAAAACAAGTTCCGCTTCCTTGGAAATGGATTCACAAAGAGAGATATGAATGGGGAAGACCTCGGCTACTATCTCAATGCGCCGGTTGTCAAGAATGTATAACACCTTTCCGCGATATGGCTGAATTGTTCTAGAATTTACATGTAATTATATCGGTAGCTCTCATCTTACTAGGTCAATTTTCCACATTCACTTGAGAAAAGCCGGTTCCATGGCCTCTTTTTTTTGCCTACAATACGCTCACATCTAATGGTTTACATGTTGATGTCTTCGTGAAGAATAGTAGTATCAGCGCTGTGTAGGAGGTAAGATCCCAATAAATTCTAGACAGGATCACAACTCCTGATTCTCCAGAAGCAGACAATACAGAGCATAAATCTAACTGTTCAATCACAGCTGTTCTTCAATCCAGTTGTGAATTTAATGGGTATCTATTATTTCTCATAAGACTTTGACATCTCATATGCGATAGTCGGATTCATGAACCAACTACTGCAAATGAGACACATCCGAATTTACCCATGAGTCGTTTATGTCATAAGGGAAGAGCTGCTCGATACCAGCCATGAAATCCCCATAGTCTATGGAAGCATGGGGCTCAGCGCTATTACTAAGAAAAGGCATCAATGACAGCATGTTCGAATTCATCGAAGTATATGTTAGTGGATCAGAGAAATCAGACGACCCAGAAGACAAATCCTGATGAGGGGTCAACATTTCTAAAGTTGGAAACCCGGCTAATTTTTGTGGGCAATTATCACTGCCTTGCTTTGCAGTTAAACCTCTTAATGAGGTCTCAACTCTTGTCAATCTACGCTTCAAAATATCCATGCCGCACCAGAAAATGATTGATCGATCGATGTTGAGACAGAGCAGCTCGTAGTTCGAATCCGCCAGCTGCTTATTGAGAGACAAAGGCCCAAACATGCGGCACGCTATTTGTGCCGCCGCAGCGATCCACAGCGTATTGGTCATAAAAGGGTTGGTGTATTTGTAGTGCTCACCAGAACTATTGCGTTCGATGGTAATAACATCCTCGGAGGCCTTCATATAGTTCGACCATAAAGGATGATTGGAAACTTTGCTCTCGTCTCCCGTGTTCGTATGGTTTGCTTGAAACGGAGTCATCCAGGGGGCTTCAGCAGCAATCTGGTGTTGGAAGATCATGAAATGGACAAGTTGCGTTATTATATGAATACAGTATATGTCGTTATGATACTGACGACAGCTAATATCTTGTGGAGACTTTTTAGTGTGAAAGTCAAGAGCCTGTCCATGATAGGTGAGATCGGATGGAAGTGAGTTGGTTGTGCAGTACAGGCAGTTGGCCAAAATAGTAACATCAGCGATGTTTGCAGTTGGATCGCTTTCCAATCTATAATCCGGTAGAAGCAGTTGACAATTGTATACAAAGGAATTGATGACAATGTACCAAGCTTTCGCACTAGGGTTGCCTGACTTGTGCAATTGTTTCCAGCGGAGATTCGGATCTTCGGCGAGATAACAGCTTTTTTGAGGGCTATCGCCGAACCAGCAGCTATCAAGAACTGGCAGAAAAGTAAAGTTATAACTCCAGTTGATAGCCATAGGCAGGCGTCTAATGGCGCTGGCAAGGACATCCATCTCCCAGATGGCCCACCAAGCTCTTCTTTTCTCTTCAAGCATGGACCAATGCTTCGTGTCGACATTGAGATCGTCCTTATTTACCTGTCGCTTGGATGGAAAATCCACTCGATGAAGATCCAGCTCGTATGCTAGACGAATACAAACCCCCAAAAGTCTCCATGATTTTGACCGGACGCTTTGCGTCAACTGGTAAAAGGTCAAGAGAATATAGGCCTGAAGAAGCCAAAGTGGAGCCACTGAGTCGTCAAGTTGTTCAAGGGCTTCACTTAGGCGTTTTGAAGCGATACGAGCAAAATAAGAATGCGAGGGACATTCAGTAGGGCGAGATGGTGTTTTGAAGGAAGAGTGGAATCTTGCGGCGAAAGCGAATGTCGCCGCTGCTAAAGCTTCAGCTTCAGTTACGGTTTGCATGTGAGAGAATTTCTCCTCAATTTTATACGGTTTGAAAAGTGTAAATGTTGTCATATTGTTGAAATACGAGTCCATCCTATTGCCGCTTGTTAACACGTCAAAGTTGATCGGTAATGGCTTCACAAGCAGTCTGAAAACCCAGAGCAGGCTTGGAAACAATTGAAGATTGATTGAGGCTTACAAATAGTTGTAAAGCTCTTTGGAGATTGCCAGCCCTTCGCAGACGCGTTCCACAATACCTTCGGTGGCTGTATCTCCACAAGCAGGGGAAAGGTCTGATTGTTGCTGCACCTCATGTGAGGGATGCATGATTTGGACAAAAGTTGTCGCATTCGCAGGAGTATTTTGCTCGTCGTCACTATCCGCTCTAGGGGGAGACTGCCTTGAGAATGGAAAATTTCGAGTCGACTGTTGAAGAGGCTTCCCAGCTTTGGTCAGTGGCGTATCATCCATGGGTAAGTCGCTTCTTGAGGCGGTGGCTTCAGGCACATTAGAAGAGGAGCTTCTTGCAGGGCGTCCATTTCGTGAATTGGCGTGCCTGCGAGTGTTCTTCTGAGTGCTCCCTTTATTACAGCGTTAGAGTTTGAGTAAATGATAGCTGATTAGGACACAAGGCTTAACCAACCAATCTTAGGACCTGGCTTTTTGTTGCAAGTGGGATATTCACATGTGCCTCTCAGCCTATCGCAGAGGCCACAGATAGGTAATGCCCGATTACTGAAAGCGAATTAGATGTGTATCAAGAAGCAAAGCTTTAGTCAGCCCCAAGGTTTTGAGCACTAACCATTTCACTTTTCTCCTAAGTTTTTGAGATTGTTAGTAGGTCGATCTTCCTAGGTGATACAATTCTACAAGCGTACCTCTTACAGGCATAACAAGAAAATTCGGAAACGGAACGACCAGCTTCTTCACGCATATTCTATCCAGATATTCTGATTGGTGACGGCGTAACTTCTGACAACTCCAGAAAGACAAACAAGCGGCCGATATGAGGTATACAGGGGATGGGGAAGGTATGGTTGAATTTGAGCGGAGCTTCTCACAGTCGGCGGCATGTCTTCAACTTAAGCCGATTCAAGCTTCGCGACAAGCGTGCGAGCCGCGAAGCGCGAAGTTAGTAATCAACCACCCTTTCTGGGCGATCTTTAAGCACGAGGGCCAATTCGCGGCGCTAGCCAGGCTGACTCAACGTACTTGTGGCAAGTTCTTTGGATTAATGATCACTGTTACAGTACATTCAGATACTAATTTTGCATTTCGCGTTAACGGCGCGAATGGGCAGGCTTACGAGATTATGACAAGCTGAGTCCTGAAAAAATTACCGTCCGCGAGGTTCCGCGAGGTGGATAGTTTTAAACCGCTTCGTGGATCAGCTGCTTAAATCCATTAAGGTTATCCAGGGTTTACAGCCCCATTTTTATATACGCGACTCTAAGTACATGTAAGCAGCGGAAGAACTTCGTTGCTCGTCTTCCGTGAATTCGACCGTTCCATGTGATGTCATGCCATCCCCATCGTAAGAGGCTAACGGACAAATAGAATCCATAAGTGGTTTGTTTACTATATAACTGCCGATCTCTTGGCTTGAAAGGTTGAATAGCATCTTCTACGGAGTACTTATCCCATAAACACAGTGAGCGACACAGTTCATCTTCCACTTTAAACTATATCAACCCCTTCGACCATATTGATTTACCCGAAAATAAGCTCTATCATCATGTCTGCCAAGAGAATTATTGCAGTGCTAGGTTCAACTGGCAACCAAGGGGGCTCTGTGGCCAAAATCTTCTTGAATGACCCCAAGCTCAAGAAAGACTGGACTGTCCGTGCTATTACCCGAGATATCACCAAAGACTCTGCGAAGAAACTTGAAAGCCAAGGCGCTGAGCTTGTTGCCGTAAGTAGAAGAAGACATACCTTGTATTCAATAATATTAAGTCTGTGTGACTATAAGTACTAACAGAGAGTAGGCGAATATTAATGATGGCAGCTCGCTAGCCAAAGCCTTTTCTGGGGCTGCAGCGGTCTTTGCTGTCACAAACTACTGGGATACAATGAGCAAGGAAGGTGAAGAGCAACAAGGCAGGACAATTGTGGACGCTGCAAAGGTAAGCCCAGCTTATGTGTGATTAACTGCTTTGGCCTCAAATACTAAGAAATGGGATACAGGGTGCTCAAGTCCAGCACTTTATTTACAGTTCGCTTATCGATGTGACTAAGGGTGAGCGACCTTTTTACGTTCAAAACAACGAATTCTAAAAATAATAATAATACTGACTCGCTAAATGTGACGCAGCCACCAATGGTAAACTGGCCAAAGTTTACCATTTCGATAGCAAGGCCGCGGTCGAGCAATATGCTCGCGACTCTGGAATTCCAGCGACCTTTTTCCAACCTGGCTTCTTCATGTCAAACCTCCCTGGACAGATGCTCTCTCAAGAGTCGCCGGATAAGCCGTGGACACTAGCACTTCCCACTCCAGAAACAGCGCCATTCCCAATGTTTGACGCTGAGGCTGATACAGGAAAATTTGTCAAGGCCATCGTACTGAAGCGTGATGAGGTCCTGGGCAAGCGTGTGCTTGGTGCCACAACATACCAAACCCCTACAGAGATGCTCGCTGACTTCAAGACTGCCTTTCCCAACGCTGGCAAAGATGCTAAATTCTTCTCTCTCCCCCACGAGATGTTTACAGCAGCATTGAAGGGAAAGGGAATGCCAGACTTTGCAGCTGAGGAACTATTGCAAAACTTCCGTTTAATGGATGAGGGTGGCTACTATGCCGGGGAAAAATTAGATTGGAGCTTATCTCTTCTCGAAGACAAGCCAACCACTTGGCTGGAGCATTTAAAGACAGCAAAGGCATTTCAAGGCCTCAATTAGGGCCTTGATTTGAGAATTTGTCCTCGCTTTAATGGCTTATTTCGTGTATCAACAACTTCTTGTGGGTATTAAATCTCACGGTGGAATAGATCTCAACTTAGATAAAAGGCGTCATAAGCATTTTAAATCTCTTATTGGAGTGATTTTGTGTACGTGTAAACTTTTGGTCTTGCTGGTCAAATTTGTGGATTCCCCGATCCCGCTGTGTCCACTTGCCAAGCATCTACTATCCCTAAATACGACGTCTACGAGATCTCACTGCCTAGCGAAACCCTCGCTGCCGATTCTAAGGTAGCGAGAGCCGCTCCCGAGTTGCGATGTGTGAATCTACAGTTCAGTGGCAATGCTGGAGACGCGTCTTGATTGCCCAAAAGCATTAACTGGAGATTTTCATATAAGAAAGCTGTATACCATCACAAGTACCCATATCGAACAAAATGGATACTGGGCGATACGGCGGCTGATTTTTGAGTAATGGATTCTTTGAGTTATATAGTGCTATATCAGTTCTGTCCAATTAAGCAGACTTGCATGTTTCACTGACGTGGTCGGCAAGAATTTTACGGCGCGCCCGGAAGCTTATCACGCTTTGCAAACAGTATGTAGGTAAATCTTAGCAAAATTGAACATTACGAACAGTTAGATCAAGTGCATAAATGTTCCATTAGTGGTACAGAGCAAAAACGCGCTTATAATTAGTGACATATTATATGCAGTCGAGAATTCCTGCATATAGTGACTTATACAAACATCTGATGTCTAGGAGAGTCCTCAAGACTTGTACTAAATCCAAATCAGATTATCGTACTCAAATCTCTTGTCAATATTTAATATCTGCCTCTCTAGGCCCAAAAATAAATATGTCGCGCTCTCCGGAGCATTTCTCATGGTATGGCTTAATTAGACCGGCGGCGAGACGTGTGCGCATCAATTTCGGTTAAACTTCACCAACCTTGAGTACAGTTCGGCCGTGGTTTGATCTGTAAAAAGCAAATCAATCTATATATACCGCCTTTAGAATTATTAAATCAGCGAAGATTGGTTGAATAATTGTATGTTAAAGATCATCACTTGTGAAGTTTTTGATATCTGAAGAAAATATAATCACAGCGCGTATAACACTATCATTCGCATACACGCGGCTCACTATGGTCATCACTAAGAAAGAGAGCGAGTATGTTCTCACGAATCCTAATTTTAAGCCTCTACCAAAGTTCGGCCATTTCAGCGAACTAGATCCGGAGTACGCAAAACTCAGGCCCGTGATGAATACCATGATGGAAGGTTTGTGGCAACCTGAGACATCTTTGGAAGATTTTCGCAAAGCCTGGCTCAATGATACACCGGCGCCTGAGGATTGCCCTGTAGAGGGCGGGGATGTCCTAACTGAGACGCGGATGATCCCGACAAGGGATGGTGCCGAGGTTGAGATTAAGTTATACATGGCTAAGAATAAGAGGCCTGGCTCTGCATTAATTCTACGCTACCATGGCGGTGGGTGGGTTGTCGGTGGGCACTGCACTGAACACCCCGAAAATCTCATGATTGCTGCTTGGACGAACTCGGTGGTGGTTAGCGTCGATTATAGACAGTAAGTGGAACACAACTGTGATGCGTATAGCTCATTCTTTAACCGTATAATAGAGCGCCTGAGCATAGGTTTCCGTATGCACTCAACGACTGCTTCGATGCACTAATATGGGTAAGTACTTTAGATGTATAAGCAAGATAACACTTATGTAACCCTTGAGCTAATATGATGCAGTGCCGCGATAATGCTGCTTCCATTGGTGCTGATGCATCCAAGATTATCCTCAACGGAAGCAGTGCTGGTGGAAACCTAGTAAGTTTGCTTCACTGCGCGGCATGCAAATCATTATCATGGCTTCAAGTCTACAGGGTAATCAGGTTAACAAGCCATCCAACAGGCCAGTGTTGTCGCTCTCATGGCCCGAGACGAAGGCTTCCAGGGTATCGTAGCCCAGATACTCTCATTTCCAGTAACTTGCCATCCCAAGTTTTTCCCAAAAGAAGCGTATGAGATGGGTAGCTACCAGCAAAACTGCAATGACAGCGTTGTGACCGCTGCCCGTATGGAATGGTTTTGGGACCTGTACGTGCCAGAGCCAAAAGACAACTGGCGCTACTCACCATTGCTTGCGCAGTCCCTGAAGGGCCTACCACCAGCGTGTGAGTTATAAATTATTTGATCTATTTACTTAGCCAGCTAGGCGCAAGAAGCAATTTCAGCTAACACCACATGTTTCTATAGTAATTGTGGCTGCAGGATGCGATATTCATCGGGACGAGGCAATTGCTTATGCAGAAAGGCTACAACAAGAGGGTGTTGATACAGACTTAAAGGTATATAGGGGGCTGCCGCACTGTTTCTATATGCTTCAAACACATGCAGAAACAACGGATTACTATAAAAGAATTGTAGAATTCGTCAAGAAGTTCTCTGGCTAAGTCAGGAAGCGAGGAGTTCATTCGGAAAAAGAATGTTATACACAATACAACATTGGTCCCGATCTATATAACACACTGAATATGATAGTGTTTTGTTCTGCCTAGCGACTGAACATGAGTAATCTGTTAAACCTACAATACTAAGTGGGAAAAGTCCAGTGTGTCTTCTTCCTAGATATCACGCTTCAATTTCCCTTGGAGGCCAGCAGCCAAGTGTTTTGTAATGGTGCTACGCTGGGCTTCAGTCTTTCATGGCTACGTCACCCGTATGTAAACCGAAAGCCCGACAGCCGCAGTCCATGCGCAGGGATCTCAGAAACTGCAATACGAGGTTTTATGCGGATAAAGTGAGACACATTGTGCTCATTTCTTTTTGTAATGCGTACTCTATGCCCTCTTTCGTGCCATACAGCGCCTTCATCTGCATAATGCATCAAGTCGCTAACATATCTGCTGTGTCTCTTACTTCTGGTGCTTGATGTGTCTTATCCATTAAATTCTAGGACTATGTTGCACTGAACTTGGGGTGATACGAGTCAGTGGAGCCGCTGTCGGCATTAAGCTACATGTTGAAGAGCGCTCCCGTGTCTGCCGAGACCTATTCTCCCTACCTAACTATAACTAGTAGTAGGACTACTAGTAGTGAATTCTCCTTCCTGTACTTGCACAAACGAGGAAGCTCGAAGCGGCAGTAATAGTATTTTATCCGTGGCATTATCGCGTCACACAACAGCTAATGGATTACTATAATGGATTACTATCGTTGATATTATAGTACTCCGTAGGAGTTCTTCTTTACGTCGGCCGCCTACTAAATTTGAAGCCACATGTACTCACTCGAAGTCACTGTACGACTACGCTTTCTAATGTTCCACAATTGTTATTAAAGCATATAAAAAACCTTCGTGGCTCGGTTCAACAAATAGAGACATATTCTGCAGAGCATGTCAACGAGGATTCCTCTTCTTGGCGACTCAATACGAGTCCATTTCGGGTTCTATGTTTCTGACCGCCACACTTGTTCTCCAAGGGAGCTTTTGGGCGGTATCTCTCAGCCAAGTCTATACGAAATATTTGGTAAAAGTTTTAAAACATTGGCCCAAGTTCAGGGGGCGGTGAACTCGCGCAGCCGTGGCATTTCCCGATACGGTAACCATTCACCTATGATCTATTCATGGAATACGAGCAGCGGCAGATAAATCCCGGACCGGGCACCCCGCAATCCAGCGCATCACGAGATTACCTAGGCATAGGTAGTCAAGCCTAAATTTGCAGATCCGGCAACGTTACAGCTTAGCAATAATGGTAGCAATAGTGGTAGTACAACAAAGGCTTGTTGGTAGATTTAGCATGGAATTAATCAACACAGTTCTTGAATGCTCAAATGGTTACATCACTTTCTTCTTCTCCCTCTGATGTCTATAATTGAGACCTCGGATTGGGTCGTCACTGCTCGGTATGTGGGATAAACCCCTGCATACGTATCATGATGAATGACGTTGGAATTGGCCAACTATGTTGCATCGCCACCGCAGCGGCGGCGATTTTGCCAACAAGCTTGTTCTTTTACGAGATGCAGCAGGGGCTTTGATTCGTTGCATCTCGTAAGGCGCTCGGGTGATCGCATCCGTCGAGGAGCTCTTCCGGCGCCCCTGAACAAGGCAAGTCTAATGTGTTGAGCTGTATACTCTTTTGGCATGGGTTAAGTTCGTATCGTCTATTCTCCACTCGAACATTCTTTTTCTTTGAACTTAGAATTCTATCTATATAAGGAGTGAACAGTTCCCTCCATCCAACTGCCCTCTCTTTCATCCATCTCACACTTCGCTCTACATCCATTAAATCAATTCAATTACTATTTCACAAAAATCTCATACCAAGACACCAAAAACCTCCACCATGCAGTTCACTAAGACTTTCATCGCCGCCCTCTTCGCTGCCTCCAATGTCGCTGCTGCTCCTACTCCTGCCGACAAGTCTATGATGGCCAATGTCCCCCAGTGGACAATTGAGAACCTCAAGCGCACATGCAATACTGCCAACACTTCATGCACTTGGACATTCGCTGTCGACACCCATCTCGCTGCTGCCACATCTTGCACATACGTTGTCAAGGCGACCAAAGAAGCCTCTCAAGCCACCGGAGGCCCTGTCACTTGCGGGCCTTACACGGTCACTTCCAGCTGGAGCGGCCAATTTGGCCCTGGTAACGGTTTCACCACTCTTGCTGTTGTCGACAACTCGAAGAAACTCATTGTTTGGCCCGCCTATACCGATGTTCAAGTCCAAAGCGGCAAGGTCGTGTCGCCCAACCAGAGCTACGCCCCTGCTAGTTTGCCATAGAGAATGAAAACCAGCTATGGCACTCAATTTTGGATTTATCAATGAGTTTACAGCGATATAGACGGAGGGACATATGATTCAGGAACGACGGCATATGAAGTTTTGGAAGTTAGAAACCTTAAATTTAATGTAATAAAATATAATACATTACTCTCAAGTTGGACCAGCGCTGTCTCGATTGGCGATGTACATCCCAAACTAAGTGTTTATACGTCTTTTTTTCGGCCCTTTCGGTTGTATATGGCTTGATCCCTTCATGAATATGCTGTTAGGTGATTGGCACGGGACTTCATCTTTGGTGCGGAACCTTATCTTAAATCTTCATTCTTGCCGGGCGATCTAGGCGATCTGCCTTTATTGATCACAGTTTGACCAGGGTAGCTAAACTTTATTAGTTTTACATACCCAATCCAATGCGCTCATTGAACCAGACAGTTGGATACTTGAAGAGACTTTATTACGATAGCCTATTGCGGCGTTTTTGATCTTCTACAACTAGAACCATAAATCAGATCTCTATTACACTTTCTTCGCCCACAAAAAAGTATGTGATCAGTATAGAGTGAAATAACGGCATGTCAAGTACAGGAAAATATTGTGCTAACGCCCTGGTTTAATGATCTCAGCCTGCATACTTGAAATAATATGTTTTCTGGCCATCTATATTTATTAAGGTGCGTGGACCCTTTCATCAAAGAAAGAGCTCAAAGTATTATACTGTAGGATTTTAGGACACTTGATTAGCTTACGCTGTGTTCAAAATTAGCGTCATAAAAAGTCTGCATTGATCTATTTGTCCAATGTAATTAGAGCTATGATATGCTTGGTGCCAGTGTTAGCGATTATGGTGTATGCAGAGAAAGAATGTGTTAGGCGTGACTCGAATGTATAATCGCGCCGTGGGCCCAAATGGGAGATGATTGGGATGAGTCGTGCTGCGTTGGCAGGGATTAGAGTTTTCTTCTTTGCGCGAGTGATCCATTGTGCTAAGCTGTGCTGCTTCTAAAAAGCCATTTCACATATGTAGATTTTCTCGGGAAATAATCATTATGAGTCCTCAACTAAGACCTGCGTCACGTCTTTGAAGGCTCATAACGTCAGCGAGTAGGAGCATCTTCGCGATAAGGCTGTGTTTCCATTATTGCCACGAATGTCTGATTCCAGCCTGATTCAGTGCCGAGAGGTCCTAAAGAGTGTGAAATAGTCATAATATGAGCGTTTATCGTTTTGTATGTCCTTCGCTGTGGGGGAAGTGGCTCTTGTGCGTATTAGTCGAGTTGTTCTTAGTGACTCAAGATAAAATCGCACGCTATATCTTGATGATTTTGTTGTATTGTAAGAGAATAGGAGATAGATTGACTGTCGTTTGTAAGACAGGAGTTTATATACTTCTTGAGAGTCTTATCCAGCTTTATGAGAATTCGTCTGAGTTTCAGAGGATAGGGTATGCATGAAGCTTGACAAATCGATCACCTAGCTTTCCCAAGTCATCGCCTTGATGGAAAAAAAGTTCAATTTTTTTCAGAGCAATATTATTGAGTCTAGTTTCAATATCTAACAAGCCAACTGTCACTTAACAAAGCAATCAGCTCATATATATCGATACTCAACTGTCATGAATCCTTGAAAGTAGCAACAGTGGCAGCAACAGTAGCCAACAGTGTAACTAGATTGCTGCATAATAAGACTGGGGTGCTTGATATCCTTTCAATTATCTTAATTCTTAATGCGTCTGGAATCTAAAAGAGAGGGTGCAATTTGTCACGACTTTCAAACTGCTTACTATGATTTACCCTTTGTGGCATAACAATTGGCCGTAATACTTATTGGGGAAAACCCATCATGGTTTGACAACAGGTTTGCCGTTAGGAGAGCGGTCTTAGTCCACACTTCATCGGACGTTACGGGGGTCAATTTGGCTCCGCAGATGATCTGCCATTGGGCGGAGTTCGTCGAATTCGACTCTTAATGCAACGTGGTGCGTATGTCGTCGTCGATAGTAATCGTGACGCTAGACTCAAAGAGATGCCCGTTACGTCGATATCGCAAACGCCATGTCGAAGGCCGTACCGGAGACTGGATTCAATTGTGTTGTCTTGATGCGGAAGTCACCATATTCCCAACAGCTTTTCATACATGTGGTGACAAACATATCTTGGTCTGACTTTAGCGATCAAGTATGCTTTTAATTGTCTAATTTATTAGTATCTTATTAGTGTCTCTAATGTGCTATTATTTATTAATTACTGCAATTTTCTAACATTTGAAAGAAACTGGTCTTTACGTTGAAGAAAGACCAGGCTATGAGCAAAGAGAATAGAGCTTCGAAATATTTCAGTTTCACTGGAGAAATAGAATCACTTGAAGAGAAAGGTCCTTGTCATCATCATATATTCATATATACTTGCTATTTTATTAACGTTTAGACCACGCCATTATGTACATTTTCTTATCGCTTAGAAGTAGCAGTAAACAAACCACAAGAAACTGTTTGAGCCGCAATTAACTAGGCTTGCTTAATCTACAACTTTGGCAAGGACTGGCGGCCTATGACTTAAGCAAAGCCTGCGCTGACAACGAAGCTCACGTCGTCGTTGAACGAGGTAGGGCTGTCGAAATCGTGCTCTCCACCGTTGGCTGCGATGTAGCCAAGGGCATTGTAGTGTCGCCACCAACGTGCGGGATAGCTCCATGAGTGGAACGAGTTGCCCTGGCCGTTGAGGCCGGCCTGAGGGCAAAAGGTGGCATCCTCACTGAAGATCTTGCTGCCGTCGTTGGAGTTGAGAACCAGAGCATAGTTGGAGTGACGGATATAGTTGCCAGGAGTATCAACAGACTCGAAAGAGAAGCAAGCGCTGTTTCCAAGACCGGCGTGGACGATCCAGCTGGCCTGCTGCTTGAGAGCGGTGCTGTCAGACGACGAGACAACCTGGGTGTTGACGGTTGTGCCAGTGTGCGCAATGTAACGCGTAGTGCAGCAGGAGGTTGTAGCACGCAGAGAAATGTGAGATCCAACGGTCAGAGCTGGTCCGCTGGTCATCAAGCTGGCGTCAAATGTATACTTGGCGGCCACGATATCGGCTTGCACCGAGTTTTCGGTGGCATCAGATGGATAACCCGTAGTCATCACACCCTCGTAGAAGGTACCCTGAGCGCCGTCGCTGTTATCTCCGCCTGTGCCGAGAATAATAGCTCCCTCTTTGCTCATGGGTTGGTATCCGTTGTTGGGGCGGACGCCAGAGTAGTACGTGGACAGAGAGCCGGTGGTGGAGTCTCCACCACGGATTGCCCACTGGTTTGGCTGGCCCTTGACAATTGCGGTAACGAAACGAGATTTGATAGTCGGGTCGGCCGGATTGTTAATTGGATCAAAGCCAGAGAAAAGGCCGTTCTCCAAATCGGCCATGATCCAGGGGCCGCTGCCCGAACCCGTTCCGCGGCCCGAACCATCACCGGTACCGAAGTAGATGGCTTCCATGTGACCGTTACCGGTATCACGAGAGTTTGTCTCGGCATTTCCGTAGTCAAAACAGCATGCAGTGTTGTAGTGGGTGCCGTCAAAGACAGCATACATGCCCTCGGCAGCATCGCCAGTTGCGGTGCCATTGGCGTCGTTGTTGCGGTAGCCGGTGAAGGGCGCAATGAAGACGCCATACGCCTTTTGGCCGTTCAGCCTGACAGGGGCTCCAATTGCACTGGCCAGGTTATCAAGGCCGCCTGGCAAGGGGCCTTGTGCAGCGCCACCGGGAGGAGCCTGGGTGATGTGGTTGCCATGACCGGACTGGTCATAAATGATGGAGATGAGGCATGTCGTAGACTTGCAGAAAGTGTCCTGAGCAGCGGCATTGGCAACACCACCGGTAGATAGCGGCGAGATGTTGATTGTAGAGTTGTCAGAGCCTCGGCGAACCTGGTAGAGCGAACCGTTGTAAGATCCGTACAAGGCACGAGTTGTGCTATGTGCGGCAACACATGGCGTGCCACCGGAAGCGTAGATGTCACAGGGTCCAGCAGCAACAAGCTGGGAACCAACGGCAACTAGGCCCAGAGTGAAAACGCCAACGCGTTCGCGGATCGGTTTGGAGAACATATCGATCTGTATAGATGGACAAGGAGATGGATATGGCTGTGGTCTTGAATCGGTCGATGAGACTGATCTGCAACGAACAGAAAGAAAGGGCGATCTCTGTGGTTTTTAAGCTGAACCATGTTGATCAGTCTTAGCCAGGTCTTATATCCAATATGAGTAAATACTCTCTAGTTGTAGCTCGAAAGCAGGAACGTGTTTTACCAAACAGGCAGGAGGTTTCTCTGTAAGGTATGGGTGAACACTCCAACTATTTGGAAATACTACCCTTCAACTAGCATCCTTGTTCTCTCTAACAACAACATCACCTTACAGTAGTCTTAAGCCGTAGCTCAAAATGGCCGAGATAGTCCCGTTGGAGTGTTAACCTTGTGTCATACATACCGCTCTTCAATACCACAAGCAGCGCCGTCATGAGGCTAGATCTGGGGTATAGATCATACGGGTAGAGTGAGACATACGCTTTCTCGAGTATTAGCGTCCGCGTAGCTTGGTTCTAAATGAATACACTAATGCAGAAACAGAAGAAAACAAGGACAAAACAGCTCATCTAACGACGGGCTTGGCTTCTACCGTTTGAGTATCCCGGTTGGTGACAGAGACAGGATTTGTTTCTGGAGCCGCAGTCACCAGCAGTATTCGTATTCCTCAGCGCATAATGTACTTACCAAATCGGGAGCAAATCCTCCTTGTCATTTGTGATATCCTGGGCCTGTGGCAAAAATTGCACATAAACTTACACCCAACTGCCGGCGTCAAAAGGAGACAGTAGTTGTCTCACCAAATCGCGCTACGAGCTAACAAGATCCTACCATCTCACGCTAGGAAAAAAATACCACCATATGCAGGCTGCTAAGCTGCTGAGCTAGCTGACTCCCCTGCTTGATTGATCCATGCGGGAATATTCCTTAAGCGTGCCAATAGATGTAGACAATTGTAGCGCTGCCTGGCGTAGGATCAAATAAGTCTCCACTATTATCCTGGGGAAGCCTTGGGGAAGTCGTGTTGGGCTTGGGGTTGGGACTCGAAGACGGCATTTTCATCGTAATTTGGCGGGCGGTTATAATGTGACTAAACTCCGAGCAGTGAGTGCTAACCAAAGCTAACCAAAGTATGCTACAACCGATGAAAGCATAAACATCTAGATCGGTAGATCCTTTGTGCCTGACATGCTTACTACCCTCCATAAGCTTCCGGTCTGATCCCACTTGATTCGCAGATAGTCAAGCTGACTGCGATGAGAAAGCTTCTCTTACCGATGCCATTGTGAAACTTATTTCGAAATTTCTAAGCATAGGTACTCTGATGGATTCTTTGACAGCCATTCTTATTATATCACTAGTTTATTTATATAATGGTTGTTGATGTTTACATGGATAGCGGATAAGGTTGGCCGAGAAGTTAGTTGCTAGCTGATCGTTGTGCGTGGGAACGGCAGTATATCCCGGCGGGGACCACTCAGGTAAAAGGTAGGGTTGTGTTTGTTCATGCGCATTTTGGTAAATAGTTTGCGAGAGGGAGCTGATCCCTGCCGAAGCCGACGAGGGGTGCTGTTTTCACATGATCCTTCCGCAACCATGACCAGATGAATGCTACGATGCCCAAGCCATAACAATTACGTAGCAATACATGTGACTAGAAGCTCTTGGCACTTTGGGGTAATTGTAGAAGATCGACTCGCATGGAGGGTCGCTTTTCACAAAGAGCACGAGCTCAACGCAGCACATGATGGATCGACAGAATTGGAGTTGGTCACGGGTAAGAAAAGCGTCATTGAGTAGGCGAGTCGCGGCCGCATACGCTGATTGCCATCTAAAAGAGACTTGATCTTCTGCAGATATTATTTTAGCCTTTTCAAAAGAGAAATGAGAACTACATTCCAAGGAACATTCTCACAGCGTACTTTTGAAACGCTGTAACTCTTTTGAAGCGAAGCGGCAATTAGACAAAGCTGTTCCGCGCCAATAAGCTTCAATCAATGGCTGCCTTGATATGTAAGCAACGATTCCATCTGCCCTTCTCGGAATAATGCGTGATACTTTTCTGCGCTTACTGCATCAATCATCTCCAATTCGTGCCATTGGGCGGATATGAATTGACTCTCTTGGCCCCTTGCTGTCCAGCAGATTCTCAATTGACCACAAAGCTAGAACGCGCGAGCTCCACGCATTCTGACTTACGGTGAGAACTCCATGTCAGCGTTGGCTGCATTGATCTTAGATTGTGCTGGAGTTTCGTGATGCATGACGCGACGAGCATCTCCCAACCGATTTTACACGGTCCACCGCGCAACACCCCAATGTCTGCTTCTTTCGACGCTCGTTACGCCCGCACCGATCTTGGACACTGTGACAGAACGTTTCAATCATGAATTCACCGTCCTCTCAGACTTGCGATAAGTCGGTACTCATAGATTGCCATCTTCTCAAGCCGCAATGGAAATAAGCTGCTTGTCGTCTCACTCCATCTACTCAATATGAACGTGACATAAGAGATTCACAGCCATGAAACCAGCACCCACAGTTGCAAGATGCTAATATTGAAATCTTAATCTCTGCTAGAATAAAATCGAAAGCTCGAACCACCTTATTTGGTGTAGAATGATACTCACCGCACGATATTAGTATTCCTCCTGCACGACGCTAACAAATATTCTCCTCTTCGGCAAAAGTGCGAAATCAAGCAATATGCGTCGTTATATGTCCAACTCCTATCCCATCTCAAATGTCTTCGATCAACTCGCTTCTCACGAAGTCTATTGCTCTCTTTACAATTGCGATGCTAGAACACGATTCTTTTACGTTTAGAATCCATATAAAGAGGGGGAAACCACGCAGAAACGAAACTTGAACGGTTTGAGACGATGAAACTTGAATGAGCCGCTCTTCATGTTTAATCAAAACTTAGCAGACACCAACTTCTGCGGCCCTAATTAGATCTTATAGAAGCAGTGTACCCTGAATTGCTAACCGAAAGCGCATAAATTCTTATCGACATACAAAGCAACACAGTCCATGCGAAAAACGAAATATGCGCTCGCGAAGAGCCAAGCTCTGAAAACAGCTGTCCTAAGAAGCGAACGCGAAGCTAAAATGATACATTGGATTTCTCAAGGTGACCTTTCCAATGGCCAATCATAATCCTTACTTCTTTTCCACAATGATCCTCGCTCTGTAGCTACACAATTTGGGTTTCAAGATTGGCTGTGTTCGCTAAAAGAGCGTAATCACGCATACAAGTTATTATCTGACTTGCAACTCCTTGGTGTAGTCAATGTAAAAATTTGTGTATGTAGTGGTACTCCTGGGATTCTTAGGTAAATATTGTTTGTAGTATAATAAGAAAATAGAAAGATAATGAGCCAATAATTTCAGTTATATGAGGTAAGGGTTTTACCATTTATATACTTAGCTTTTTGCGCCTATACATATAGCCGTGTTGATCTTTATAGTTTTCTACCCTCTTGACATTGATCTCATGGAGATACTAGAGGGAGAGATTACCTGGAAGATCTTGTTGGCGAGCGAATTTGACAAGTAAGTTTAGAAAAGGAAAGGTCAGCCTCAGAATGAAAATGTGATTTCACCAAGGGTCAAAAGTAAGAATGCTTTTTGGAAAGAAAAAAATAAATTAGTGCATAGAGAGTTGCTCTAGAAGAAAAGTGAAGAGCAACGAAATGGCCCGGGTTCTCCTCCTGTTGATCAAAATCTAACTCACTTGCTTTCTCAAGCACCATTTTTTTACCCTTAGATTTACTACGAGAATCAAAGTGAATTTGTAGGGTATTCTAGCTCCATCTCATTATTTAATAGCCTGCTATGCGTTCACCTTTATCGCGGTTCTGAAACTTTCAACACAATACAGCTCTTCTGCAATCACAG
Organism: Trichoderma erinaceum; assembly: GCA_026401215.1. Taxonomy (NCBI): domain Eukaryota; kingdom Fungi; phylum Ascomycota; class Sordariomycetes; order Hypocreales; family Hypocreaceae; genus Trichoderma; species Trichoderma erinaceum. The sequence continues at coordinate 136,015 of JALIRY010000055.1, forward strand.
AGGTGACGAGAGATCTACTATTGCACTATTCTTGTATAATAGGCTTAGAAGGCTTAATAACAATCCATTTCTCGATAAGCCACAATCTAGACGTGAAGTTGCTAAGTGAGAGGCATTCCTCTATAGCGAACTGACACTGGTTAAGATTATTCTTCTTCCAAAAAGGGGCATCTGTCGTTGCATATTGGGTCACAAGGACCCGTGTTGGAAGCAGAAACAGCAATGGCAGCAGCAATGGTGGCGGCGGAGAAAGAAGAAGAAGCCAGGTCCATTGGGCCGGCAAGGCACACATAACTGATGGTGATGGGATGGTGACGGTGACGGTGACGGTGATCCTGGGCCATGTCGAGTTGTTGTCCATATAGAATCAATGCATCACTCTCGACGCTGCCACGCACGACGAAAATTCTCATTTGGGCTCCTAAAAATTGCCCCCACTATCTGGTAAGTCGGAAGCACCTGTGGATGTATGGTCAATATGCAAGCTTAGTGTATCTGTCATATCTACAACGTAAGACATGTCCAACTTACCAGACGGCGCCTTCCGCCCAAAGATCTCTACCCCTTGGCTATTGGCCAAATGCTCGACTGAGGGGCTTTTGGGGAGGAGGGGGGGATTCCTGTCCCCACGGCTTCCATCGTTCAGCAGGGGCAAAGCCCCAGCCAGACCCTTGAGGAGGGGGGAGGCGGCAGCGGCAGGGTCAGGGGCACCGGCAGTGGCAGTAGCGGCGACAGCCGGATCGTCGGTGGCAGCAGCAGCAGAGGAAGAGCAACAGCAGGAGGCTAAGTCCGTGGGGGTCCGCAAGGTACTCTTGGCCAATGGTGACGGTGGTGGTGATGGTGATGGTGATGGTGGTGGTAGCGGCGGCGCAGTTGGCGCCCGCGAGAAGACGGTCTTTTGCCATCTTAAACGCCTGTCCATTTTAGGCATGCCAGAACAACATCATCGCAATTACGATGATCATCCGTTTTCAACGGAATGGGAGCACTACGTAATCAATGTCAGCTTTGTCCTTTATGTACTACATGCATTTGGTCTCGGTAGCAACTGATCCAATCTACAACTCATTGATCAACAGACCTATCAGTTGAAGAATAAACCTCGGACAGCTACTGGTAGATAGGTATCTGCAAATGGCGGCAGCAAGAGAGTATATTCACGAGGTGTCTATCGGTTTACAATGATGGTGATGGTGACGATGATGACTGGGATGATGGGGGACGATGGCAACGATGACGACGACTATTGTGATAACGATTCATAATGAGAAATAAAGTCTCTGTGCTTCATTATGAGAAATATGAAGAACTAAAGCATGAAGTTACTATTTATCGTTGTTGTGATGGTGTGCCTGTAAAGGTCATTTCGCCAAGGAGTTGGCTGGTTCGATAGCAGGAGTCGACTAGTAATATGGCCCGACAGAAGAAACACAGTCATGGGGCAGTGAGCGTATTAACAGGAAGAGCAATGCAGCTTCGAGCTGATAGATAAACACAGTACGAATCTATATGTAACGAGTAACACTGGCCACCCACAATAGGTTTCCCTCGTCTTCTACTTCTTTTCACTAGAGGTAGTATGCAGGAAATATGCACTGTACTTAACGCCGTAGAGAGCGCAGACTTGAGCGCTCCCTAGTAGCTGATTCTGTTTTTATTTATATAACTTGCTTATCTTCTACATCTTCCATATTTCATGGAAGATAGATGGAATACCTTGCTTAAGTAGGGGTGCTCGACGATAATGATCCTAAGATGCGGCCTCTAGCAGTTAAAAGCTGGTTTGACCCATCAAGTCGCTGACGAAAAGTTGCCTGTTTAGGCTGCTCGCAACAGCCACGAATTACGCAGGTGGGGCGTCGGAATTCGGAAATCTTTTATTCATGCACAACCGATTTCCGTAACGTGAAAACAGAGGTAAGCTGCAGTTATGCCATCTTCTCCGGAGCCGTTTAGGTGATGGTAATTTTTAGAGACGGATTTTAGCGAGAACCCTGTCAGCAGAATTGCCACTTTGGGAGCATGTGGCTGACTTTCCTGCTAGTAAATGGCAGGATCAATACGTTGTGGCGCACTTCTTTCCTTTATCCTCCTCTTAGATGTACCGCTTTCATCAAGTTGAAATGAGGATGAGATATTCTTACTGATTCTATATTACACAGTAGAAGCTTTTTTTCCCAAGTATATATAGGCCAGCATATCGCTACCCATGCGCAGAAGCAACATGTATATCACAGGCATTAATTTCATACAAATCACATCCATCTGCATCTCACATCCGATTTAGAGACAAGTATACTCAAGTCTTATAAAGCTTTATTCACCCTAGACCATGACCACCATAGCAACGAGCCGTTACGCAGAGGCGCACGCCAACCAGAAAGGACCCGGCGATGCCAGGCCTACTGCTCTGCAAATCATCAAAGATGAGCAAAGAGAGGGGACTATGAAGGACAAGGTCGTGCTCATTACTGGTTGTTCTTCAGGACTTGGAGTCGAGACAGCGAGAGCCATGAAGGCTACCGGCGCAACGGTTTTTGTCACAGCTCGCAATCTAAACAAGGCGAAAGAGGCGCTTGGGGATATTCTCGACGGCGACCGTGTCCATCTCCTAAAGCTGGATCTCGAATCCTTTGATAGCGTTCGATCTTGTGTCGAAGAGTTCAAGTCAAAGAGCAGCACTCTCAATATCATTATTGAGAACGCAGGTATCCGACACGTGCCGATGGGTAGGACTTTAGATGGCTATGAAAGGCACTGGGGCACGAATCATCTATCGCATTTTCTCCTGCTTGAGCTACTGAGGCCGACTCTATTGGCATCATCAACTCCAGAATTTTGCTCTAGAGCCGTTATTGTCTCTTCTACTGCTCATAGGAATGCTCCGATGGACTTTGGAGATTTGAACTGGGAAAAACGAAAATACGATCATGCCGTTGCATACGGCCAGAGCAAGCTAGCAAATGTTTATACCGCTAGTGAGATTGAAAGACGATACGGCGCCCAAGGTCTTCACGCTTGGAGCGTGCACCCAGGCGGCATTCGAACAGGATTGCAAGCACCAAGTCAATTCGACATCAAGGATTGGATGGTGGTCATCAAATCTGGTCCTATGGCAACCCTTCACTCAATGATGAATGCTGAACAAGGCGCCTCAACGTCGGTGTGGGCTGCAGTTAGCAGAGATCTGGAAGGCCAAGGAGGAAAATACTGTGAGAGGAATCGCTTCAGCGAGCCGCTAAAGAAAGGCTGGAAAATGATTGACCCAGGCCATGCCGAGTGGGCTTATGATCAGAATGCAGCAGCAAGATTGTACGATTTGTCTTTGAAGGAGATAGGGGCATAAAGAAGCTGCTCAGACCATTAACGTTGTCGTGAGATAGTGCTGCGTCTTACCTGAGTTGGCAAGAAAGCGCGGCTCGGATTGAGAGCAGGTCGTGCTGAGAGGCAAAACAATAAGAGGAGTTACAAATAGTCAATTAGAATGCGAGCAAAGTTTTAAAGTGGAACTTAAATAGTGTATAACAGATAGAATGTTTCTAATTACCGAACACAGGTGTCAAGTTTATATAGTCAACAATACAGACGGACGATCTTTCACTAGTCGCTATATTTAGCAATGATTTATCTTATTCGGCTATCGATGTAAAAGCTTTGCGTTCGCTTCGCTTAGATCTGTGAAGGTACTACATGGATAAGGAAAGCCGCGATTTGAAAAGCTTTGCATACTATAAAGAAAATCGTTTGGCGATACGAATAAGGAAGCCTTTACAAGTTGTCATTGAGAGCTATCCAGCTATATCGTTCTTTAATTTATTCCAGCGCCAAACACTCTAACTCCCGCGGGCAATCTTCTGGAGTTGAGATAAATCTCCATTAAACACATCAGAGTCGCCACCCCAAGGAGACGAGTCGCTGTTTTGCCAAATGGTATAATAGCTCCAGCCATTAGGTAATGAGCCTACAGAGCTGGCGTATCTTGCGACAACAAGAGGTGATTTGCTACCAAACGAGCCACTGTTTCCCGTACACAACTGCCACCAGCTGGTGGAAGTGTAGATGAGAGGATATTGAGTTGTAGCGGCATGATAAGTGGTGATGAAATCGTTGATCCAGCTGACCATAGCACTAGTGCTCAATCCGTAGCAGCTATTGCCACTTGGGGCATACTCAAGATCAAGCATGCCGGGCAGAGTAATGCCGTCGGAAGACCAACCGCCTCCATTTTTAAGGAAATAGTTGGCCTGAGCCGCACCAGAAGAAGAAGCTGGTTGTGCGAAGTGGTATCCGCCACGTATGAAACCCGCTTGTGTAGCTTGAGTATAGTGATCGCTAAAGCTGGGGTCAATGTATGTGGTGCCTTCGGTAGCCTACAGTCAAGGGTCATTAGCAAGTTGAAATATCGTGAAAAGCAAAGATACGTTGTGAACCTTTATAATGACGAAACGAGCGCCATCGGAATACGCTTTGGCAAAATTGACAGTGGGCTGATAGTGGGATATATCGAAGCCCTGGACGGAGGCGCTTGCTATGGAAGCAAAGATGCTGATTCCAGCAGCAATGGACGCAACTGTCTTCATTTTGAAGCGATAACAGACTCAATTATAAGATACTGTAGATGAAGTGGGATTGAAAGTCTATTTTTGTAGAAAGCTACACGTTCTTAGAGTCGTAATGGGATGTTATATACCCGTGATTGACTTCACCGGAGGAGCGGGTGTAACCCTCTCAATTCCTTGTTTCGATACCGATAAGCTTAAGGGAGCAAAAGTTCTTGATCGTTTCTTGCTTAAATGAGACAAATATCATCAGATCTTGCGGTAGCATCCTTCCCATCACGTCGATGATTGGACGCATTATGCTTTGCATCTGCTCCCTGTGGTGCAGCTCTTGATCTCAAACCCCACTATCTTGGGCGGTACAACCACTCAGAGTCGGCTCAGGGCTGGGAGCTGAACACAATCCCTGGCTGTGAATGGGACCTTTTGCCGGCAGCTTAGACGGATTTGGTAGGTGGTACATGTAGAAAACCTGGCTGAAAGAGTGACTTCGCTATGGCCCTATTACTCGACGTAGCGAGCGTTACACAGATGCTCTTTGCCATGGGGAGAGAGGCTGGAAGTTTTGTAGGTGAAGATACCTGTATGCGAGATTTACATTTGTAAAAAGTATCTAGAAACAGCACAAGAATAACAAAATACGTGAAATCTTCTCATACTATCTACCCCGCCGTTTGCCAACCGGAGCGCGTCCTCTATCCTCATTTTCTCGCACTTGCATACTGCGCACTGCTTCCTGCTCATGGCTTAGTGTATCCGCTAAATTGCAGATCTATAATATGGACCAACCACATAGAAGAGCATCGGACGTGAAATTATCTATATCAACCAAAAAATCGTCCGAGATCACCTCTATGGACCTGCTTTTATGAGCTGTTACAGCTCACGTTGAATCGGTGAGTGCTAGTTTGTGTTATTTTAAGTTACCTTCATTGGATTCGAGTTGGTAGCGTTTGAAGATACATTTATTAGGATAACTAAAGGTCTTTAATACGAAAATTATATCATAGATATGGGGATTCAACTAGCAAGTGTAAATATGCGCAGATATAAATAGCAACTTAACTGTCATTGATTCGAATACATGTAGGCTAAATATGGTCGAGACTTTTGAGACATAAATGAGTCCCAGATCGGCCAGCACGTCAGCCAAATTGCTCTTGCTCTCTCATACGCGAGAACCAATTGCTAAGATCAATTTAACAAAGGACTTGATGTATGGAATACATGATCCGTAAGCTTTTTTGTAGCTTACCGTGCATCGCATTGAGCCTCAGGGCTCAGTAAGGTCTTACGGTGGACGACCCACGTGTTTGGATGGCGGAAATCTATACCCCCTCAAGGAAAAGGCTTCAATCGGCATTAAGAGGAGGTGAGCGACGTCGCAGGCCTTCACGGGCGCGGAAACGAAGGTTGTCGACAGCGAGAAGATCTTACTGCCACCTCGATTTATTGTCCATTTGTGAAACGAGCAAAGGTCATTGCTGCGATTACGAAGGTCATCTGCTTTCGGCAAATTGGTAGAATCAGTTAATCCTAGCGTCATGTAATAGGTACTTGAGTAAATAATTTGGCGTGGGCTGGATTTAGTTTGGCTCGGCGTGTTCGTCGACGAGAGGCAGCAACGATAGAGAAGAGAAATGACCAAGGTATGGCACAAGAGCTGCTTAGCGGCAAGAAAATCAGACGGCAAGCGCAGCTAGTCTCTCATCACCACCATTTCCTCCGATTCTTCTACAGCGTCTAGTACTTCTACTGCTTTCACTGAACTGAAGGGCCTTGCTTCGCCGTTGCTCGAAGCGGGCGAAAGAAAACGACATGCTTGGCCGACTTCTTGCTTCTGGAGGTAATTAAGCAAGTATTAAAGCGAGCTCTCTTAGGACTTTATGTGAAGAATTAGCTAAAATGGAAGCTTGTGATATGTGCAATGATAATAGGCGTAAGGTGATGTGTTGTAAAGTGTATGGTATCATGTGCGAGAATAAAAAACATCGGTAATATAGGCTACTGCACCATAACAGATCAACATTTATAAGTTGCAATCGACTATATTATTGTTGTCCTGCATTGCATAGGCTTCAAATATCGCTTCAAAATGTATAGCCTTGATGGCTAAATATTTTCCTTCTCTTTAGCAATTACATGTAATTTCTCATCTTTTTCTTCTTAAACATATGAGGAGCTATGTATGGTATAATACCAGCTGCACACTAATTTAGGGTGATGGCATCGTCAAAGCGCAAGCAATCGGGAATTCTTCTTCTTGACTCGCTATAACCACTCCATAATCTGTTATCTGTCTGTTCATGATGATTGTTACCGTGAAGTAGCAATGAATAAACTCGAGCAAGTCGTGAGAGTGGCTCTGCCTGTTATTCTCGCACCTTTCCATATAGGAGCCCATGCCCCTAGAACAGCCGTAATACCAGTGCAGAGAATCATAGGACCATATTTAGTTGCATATCCCAACGGCTCCTCTGTGAGTAGATCCTTTATCGATAAAAGCGAGCCAGAAAATGGTCCAGAGATTAAATAGCCCAGCCCTCTGCCACCAAGGAGTAGGCCAAAAACTAGAGAAGTCTCCGCAGCTCGATCATCTCTTTTAATCTCTTCAGTCATACTAGACCAAGTGGAACTGAATCCACCAGCGAAAAAGCCGTATAGGATAACAAAAGCAACCATAGTACTGAGATGACGACCGAGCCCCCACAGAAGAAAGACTGGAAGAGCACTCCCGAAAGATGAGAGAAGAACAAGTTTAGTCGCAGATAGCCTATCGCCGAGCATGCCATGAACCAATGACCCAGGTACCGAAGCCGTGGAGAAAACGGCAAGTAAGATAGGACCTGTAACAGAAGATAAACCAATAGCAGATGCATAAGACGCCACATATGTGCTTGGCATGAGATATCCAAGCGATTGAACAACTACACCAAACTGCGTCATCCAGAATGAAGTATGGCGAAGAAAGGCAAACGAGAGTGGCCGGGCGCGCGATACAGTAGACAACGGAATGCGCGGCTTGAGAAAGAAGAGAGTTGGCAACGTCAACAGCGCAGAAGCTATAGCCCAAGAAAGAATTGTTGCGCGGAGGCCGAACTTTCGTAGTAACATACTGAAGAGGAAAGGCATGGCAACACCCACTGATGACTTTCCAGACCACATAATACCGTAGGCCAGGCTTTTGCGGTGGACAAACCATTCGTCCATATAAAGAGAAATTGGGCTGAAGAGAAGCCCGCAACCAATCGAATAGAGAGCGCCTTGTGTCGCAATCAAACCTGCAATGCTGCTAACGAAAGCAGAGGCAGACAAGCTTACAACGGTGAGGACGAGCCCCAAAGGACCGCACCAACGTCGTAGATATGGATATTTGCTCAGTATCACGAATGCGACGGGCATCAGCAGATACATGATACCCATCTGCATGGACCCGACTGTGGCAATGGCTCCGGGAGAAGCGTCTATGCCATGATCAGGATTGCTGTAATACTCTTGAAAGATGCCGAAAGAGACAGAGTACCCTATCAATTCATGTCAATGTTCAACAGAGCTCATTATTATTCTTGAAGACAGTGAACCAGTACCCCAAATAGGAGCTTGCGCCGCTGTGCAACATGCGAGAGCGATATATGCACCGCGTCCATAGTCTGCTGGAGGCAGCGTTTGCTCAATGTGTGCTGGATTCCTAGAATTCTCTTCATGGTTGTGCTCGTCGTTTGTATGGACACGACTTAGCTCATAGTCGTCGTCGACAACAGACCTGGCCATTATATATCACCAAAGCCAACAGCGTATCAATAAAAAGCGATTTTACCATTTTTTGAAGAATCAGGAAAGCATTGTTTCTGTAACGAAACGGCTTCTTTTCGAATTTGGCAAGCCAGGCAGATAATAGTAGGATCTACAGAGCCACGTGCGTCAGCGGTCCGACATCGCAGGCCGGCGCTTGCACACTGGAAAGGGCACTTCCAACATGACAATGAAGCGACTATATGATGTTTAAATCCTCTGGAAAGATGAAGTTTCGTGTGCTTACTTAACCTGTTATACCAACAATTGTACTGAGGCGAATTCACTGAGAAGAATGTTTCGTACAACACGCGCGACTAGTTGCCCAACGCGGAAGTCACCCATAAAAGCAATAAAAGCCATCTCAGTTGAAAGACCTTGGATATCAATACCCAGAATTATTCCAGTTTACACCGTGATCTCTTATGAGAAGACGTGAATAATACGCCCTTGTCGGATCAGACGTTGCATCTGCTGCGTAATAGAGTAGCCGTGGTTGGATGTGCCAAAACAGCATCCAAGACACTAACATTGGGCGCTTCATGCATGAGTACCTAATGCCTTTTCAGTTTCGGGATATTATTCCACATCTGTTACATGTGTCTCGCTGCAAAGCTAGAGAGCCACATGAAAAAGAAGGCTATCATGCATGTAGCTGCGCGGGCATGTACGAAAGAGGTAGCTGTAAGTCAACCGCCGCCTCGTACCAACTACCCGGAACACATATAAAACTAGCAATAGCATTAAGAGTAAGCCAAAGACGATAATTGCTAGAAGGCTCTCATTCTATTGGTGATGTCAGAAACCCTTTTGCTCGGAACGCTGCGGCTGTCACCTATTCTTACTCCGTACTCCGCTGTCTGCAGGGTTCTAGATCCAGCGGTGACTGGACCAAGTGGCAGGGCTAAATTAGATCTGCCTGCATGAGTTCTCGCTTGCTGGGGCTGCGTAAGTTTTTCCCAAAATGTAGCGCGTGCGATCTGACTACTAGATGCCGCTAAATATGCCGCAGCGTACATATTGCTACATGCAGTTGTAAAGACGCTGGCCACACGCCGTAGCATTATCTCCGCGTTCCAACGTCTGTGCATGCGGGAATGCCGTCTCCTTGTTTGGTATCAAAATGAAGAGCGACATTTGATAGCTGACAGGACTTCTTTTGAGCCCTATTTGAGCGAATATTACGCCATGAAGGCAGTAGAGAGAGTTGAAGAAAACGATGGATGTCTAGGAACAGGGGTATGACTTGTTTTGACCTCCTCCTTTTGCCAGGCTAATAGTTTTAGCTTGTTAAACTCGTGGATCCGGTAGCAAGCGGCTCTTCTCATGCAAATAAACGAAAGATTCTTTATCAAGCTTAGGATAGATACATGTACCGAGCTGATAGATTCTCGGTGGAGGTGCTCGGGTACTCCGTATCCATACATATTTTTACGCACGGAGAAACGACCCCAAATCCAAGACATAGCGCAATTAGCCAGTATGATTTTAAGCAGTCAATAGCTGCTGTTAGTGGCCTGTCAGCCACTATAAGCGCGCTGCGTGTTGGTTGGTGGCCAAAGGATAGTCGGCATTTTGGGAAAATCAAATAGCCGAGTTGTCTATTCGTCACAACAAAAAGCCAAGGTCGTGAACTATTAGGAATACGATGCCGCAGTGTGAGCAAGTGGCACGCATCTTATACTCCAAAGCTGAATTTATTATATCTATTTTCATAAATAGCTGAAAGAAGGAGGATTGCTCGCACTTGTAGACCGAATATCAGCAGAATGAGAGGCCTAGAAAGCAGAGCGAAGCCAGTAGCGCGGCTGCTCTTACAAACAGCTCGACATGTATCAACGACATCAGCTCCCCAGATCAAAACAGCTACAGAAGCAGCGTCTTACATGATGGATCAGTTTGCAAACAAAATCACAAAGCGTCGCCAGTTCATCGATTCAAATCAGCTGCAACAACTGGCGGTGATGCTCGGCCGACCAGTACTTAACGGCCACGACATAAGCAGGATGAACGTTCCCGCAGGCACACCGATTCCTTCAGCACACCACCTTGTCTATTTTACGCCAATGGAGCTTGAGAGCCGACTTGGTGCTGACGGGAGTGACCGCACATTCAATGCACCCGCCCCGTTTACAAGGAGGATGTGGGCAGGCGGCCATATGAAGTTTGATAAAAGTAGCCCCTTGAGGGTTGGAGAGGAAGCGGAAGAACACACAAAGCTGATCAGTGCGGTAGCTAAGACGAGCAGATCCGCGGGCGAGATGGTACTCGTTGAAGTAGAAAAGAAGATTCATGGATCAAGGGGGCTGGCACTTGTCGACACAAGGTCGTGGGTTTTTAGGCCAATGTTGTCTTCTAACCCTCAGGGGGCCGTAGCGCTTAGAAGAATCGACGGCAATATCCTAGCTCCATCATCTATCACAGATGTAATAACTGACAGCAGTGGTGAGTATTACATGTCTTTCCCAAGGTTGTGCTTATACGGTGCTTACCGACTGTGACTAATTCTTTTGCCACAAAGCGTTTCCTATACGAAAGCTGTCTTGGTCTCCGGTTGGCCTTTTTCGATTTTCAGCCCTGACATTCAATGGCCATAAGATTCATTACAATGAAGATTGGACTCGTACTGCAGAGGGACATCCTGGTATAGTTGTCCACGGGCCCTTGAATGTTATCAATTTGTTGGATTATTGGAGAGACATACACGGAGGGGGCGCAGGGCCTGATGAGATCAGCTACAGGGCTATGTCACCTGTTTACGGAGGAGAAGAATACCAACTTCGGACGCTCAACATAAATGAGACGAATTCTAGTCGAGTGTACGATGTGGTAGCAGGGAAGGAGGGACATGTGATTATGAAAGCTACCATCACCAAAAGGATGTAATTGGGCGAGAATTTCACAGTTTTGGACAGTGTTTGTTCTTACATGATACCTTGAAATGAAGTACTTGACTCATGTACATAGGTAGGTATGTAGTTTGACGAAAGTATGTAAACCCCCTTTATTCAAGTGTGTCTCCCTAAATCAAGTCTCCCTGCAACACTTGGTTCCGCTGTACTGCATATAGAATATCAAATCACAACCAAATAATTTCAAGCTCTAAGGCTTAGTCGATGATACCGCATTTGTATGTCAATGAAATGCTAATAATGAGTTTTGTATATATTTAGCTGCACTACTTAGCCGGACACAGTGTCCGGCTAAGTAGCTTCTAGGCTAGATGATGTAGCTAACGCCGGCTACTCGCGCCAGGACCCTTCTTAGAGGCCTTTTATTACAAGCCATCGATCATATGAAGTGATAGCTGCGCTCTTGGATGTCAAGCGCATGATATATTTTGATCATTTCTGATATATAATCGACTATTGCCAGAAGAAACTCTGTACTCATACTATCCTTTTACATACAGACTAGCTACAATGATACTTTCTCTTGCCAAAGTAGCCCGTGCGGGGGTGCTGACTCGATTCGTGCAAAAGGTCTGGTATCCCAACTACTGCTGCATGCGTTGTTGCAGGATTCATCGGATAGATGGATTAATGCTTGGCGTGGCATATACTAATAATTCTTAGTCTTCACCTAGATCACAACTGAGATGTCTCACTTTGCACAGTTATCAAACGCAAGACTTGCTCAGAGCAGTGCGTCGACTTCGTCTGGGTCTATTAAAAGAACGCTAACATGAAATGCTTAGTCCGGCATTCCGGTCCCTCGTGGAATATTGGCGCATACGCCTCTTGAAGTTCGAGATGCTGTAAGGAGTCTGGACAGAAGCTGTATTCTACAGGCTCAAGTTCTATGGGGACACAAAAACAACCTCTCCTTTGAGACTGGGTTAAGTGGGGGGAGTCAGAAAGTTCATGATCCTGAGCAAGCAATGAGCATGGCCGATGGAATGCTCAACCGTCGGGTAGTCTCTGATGGCATCAGTCACCAGTCTATTACTGTTAATCAGATCCTGGTATCTGAAGTCATGGCCCACCAGGAGCTGTGGCATTTAACTATGACCATTGACAGAGAAAAGTATTGTCCTGCAATCATCATCTCCAAGCAAGACGACAATGTCAACATGGAGAGGAGTTTGATTCAAAAAAATCATCTGAAGAGCTCCACCTTTGTGTTTGGTTTCTCTCAAGGTATAACCAGAGATTTAGTTATTCAAATATCCGAGTTCCTGGGGGTTGCAGCTGACCAAGTGACAAACCTGGATGACATGTTGACGAAGATGTATGGCATTTTTCGGGAAAAAGATGCGACGCTATTGGAGATAGCCCCTCTTGCAAGATTAGAAAATGGCTTGTTTGCATCCCTTGATGCCAGGCTTGTCATAGACGATGATGCGGCAAAGCGACAGCCTGATATTTTCCGCCTGCGCGATACGAGTCAGGAAGTGGAAGACGAAGTCAAGGCCGAGAAGCACAGCCTGGTATATGTTAAAATGAACGGCAACATCGGAAACATTGTGAATGGAGCAGGACTGGCGATGGCCACAAACGATGCTATCGGCCTTCATGGGGGGACTAGTGCTAATTTCTTAGATGCTGGGGGCCAAGCAACTAAGGAGACAATGATTCAAGCCTTTGGGATCATTATGGCAGACGAGCGGGTAAAAGCTATACTGATTAACATATACGGAGGTGAGAAGAGGCAGACGCGGCAGAGAACCCTGAAAATCCAAGTTACCAGGGCTGAGCTGACACTGTGAAGGCATCACTAGGTGTGACATGATTGCCGAATCCATTATTGGAGCCGCGCAGGAAATGACCCTGTCGGTTCCGCTTGTCGTCCGGCTCCAGGGAACTAACTCAGTGGAAGGATTGAAGTTGGTGAGTGTCCTCATACCAGCAGATTGGTCCAGGCTGAACGGCCACCCCCCCTTGGTTCACACCGCACCTTTGTGACAAATGATCACTGCTAACTCTCGCATAATGACAGCTCGCGGATGCTCAACTGGGCCTCCATGTCGAGTCTGATTTTGGACGCGCCGCTCAGCGAGCCGTTGAGCTGGCTCGTTTATAACGATACGCTGATGGGATAGCGCTCACCGAGGAACAATCTGGCCTAGCAGTAGTCTACAAGTTGTACCTGGTATGGAATATAGCCGGCGAAATAGCGCAATTTACCAGGTACATGCCGCACTGAGCCCTTCATGCTTCGTACCGTAGCGGCGCTGAAACTCCCCACCGTCCGGATCGGCCGATGCTGCGATGGTATTCCCGAAATAGGGTTCACTATACCGACTCGTGCTTGTCGCGGTTGTTCTTCGGACGCCGTCGACATCCAATTTCTAGATCCATTTTCACCATGGCATCCTAAACAGTATGTAACGTGTAGGCGTGAGAGGGGTGAAAAAAGGGTGCTGCTGACTGGCTCCAATGCCCCGCCGCTGAGGCCCTCGGGCAAAGACCATGGACTGACTGGCTCAAACACCTTTGTTGTCGCTGGCAAAAGATAGTTTTGCTTTGGTATATTTAGTCCGAGAGCTTCTCTCTCGTCTGAGGGCCATTTCTTCCCCTCCTTTACAACTTTGCCGCGTCTGATTCAGCCACCTTCATCATCACATCACGATGGCCAGCAAAGTAAAGGATCCGGCTGCGATTGAGCACGCCAAGACACTCACCAACATCCCGTGGTGTGAGGATTACGAAAAAATGATATCAGGAATGCTGTAAATAATATCTCAACCCTCTCGTCGCCGCCGAGTAGCGCTATATCTGAATTTCCAGTGTCTGACCAACTTATTCTATTTTTCAGGTACAATTCTCAAGCCCCGGAGCTGGTCGAGGGGCGATTTCGGGCTCGGAAGCTTATCCACAAATACAACACTTATTTCCCCGACGACGCCACCAACGACACTCTGGTTGCCGAAAGAGAGAAGATCCTGAATGAAGCGCTTGGCAAAATCGGATCAAATCCCTTCATTGAGACGCCCTTCAACATAGATTACGGGTGCAACACCTCCATCGGAGACAACTTCTACGCCAACTTCAAGTACGTAAACCCCCCCTTGGCGAGCACGCGCGGTTTCGCTGGTTGAGGCTGACAAGAGCGCTTTTTAACGGGTTCAGCCTTGTGATTCTCGATTGTGGCATGGTCACAATTGGCCACCGTGTCCTATTCGGTCCTTTCGTTTCAATATTTGGCGCTACACACGAGACTGATGTGCAGTCGCGTCGCAACGGCATCGAGTACGGCGGCAGCGTCACTATTGGAGACGATTGCTGGATAGGTGGCAACACCACCATTATGCCGGGCGTGACGATTGGAAAGGGATGCACAATAGGCGCAGGAAGCATTGTCACAAAGTCAATTCCAGACTTTTCTGTTGCGGTTGGCTCACCAGCGAAGGTGATCAAGAAGGTCAACCCTGTTCCAGATCTATGATGGCGCATTGGTTTCTGGGAGAGAAAAGCTCGCTTGTATAGAAACGACATTAATGAGACAACGAATATTTCTTATCAAATCTATCTCGATCGACCCTCCGGATCTACCGAAGCTCCCACACTACCAAACGCATACTTCTGAAAGGCTTGATATATGCATGTACCCCACGACAAGAATTCCAAACGGCAGAATGATGCAAGACGCCGACATATATCGACCGATACCGATCAGTGTACTGTTTCCGCAGCATTAAAAACAGTGCTTGGTCGCCTAGCCATTAGCGAGCTCCTTGTTGATATAATCATAGCCCAAAATGGCTTGGAAAGAGAGCGTCAGCCGTGGCAGTTAAACGGGCGCTGGTACCATAAAGGGGTGCTCAACTGTGAATTATGTATCGGACAAGCCAAATAGATTCACAGATGAACATTTGACGCATCGCCTTATATCTCTGTAAGGTGGCGTATCAAAGACTTAGACTTGTGCGTATAGCTATCTATGTCTGCAGGCTACCCCTATTTGCAAGACTACTGTCAAGATGAAGATTGACGAATTATCCTGATATGTTACTGCAAATATAATTAAGAGTCAGATGGGTTGTGAGTACTGCCAGGGGAACACGCCGCGAATGCAGTCTTAGGATATCTCTGAATCCCCTTTTTCAAAGGGCTGCCAACGTAACTAGACTATCTATTACAAGGTAATCTACAAATTCTCATAGAATTAGTAGTATTTTAATCATATACGGCTGTTTTTCTCTTCGCTTGAAGCTGAGGATTGCAGCATGAATACTAAACACACATTCTTTTCAATTTACTAAGTGAAATCTTCTTTACTTTAGGATACAACAGGTATATTCTAGATCTATTCTTACAGCGGCGGGTCACTCGAGCTATTCAAGTTCCTCTGCCATCCCGAGAACTTCGGTGAAGGTATTGATAATTTCTGCCCTTGAGCGAAAGCCGCCTTCGAAAGACTGTTCAGCTGGATCCCCCCTCATTGTGAGCAGATAATAGCCCAAGTACCAAAATTCTGTACCAGCATCCTTGATAAAGCCGCACTGCTGGACTTGTTGGGGGGTCATTCCAGAGAGTGTTATGTCCCATCGAACCTTCCAGAGGGTAAAACCACTACGAAGTTGTTGCATTGATTCCCTAGATGCACCATGGCGTGTTGAGTTCCATATTATTTGAAGCATCCCTAAAAACCAAAGGTGTCAGAAAGAGAGTATTAATACATGGTCACTAGCCACAAGCGCACCGAAAAGAATAAAAAACAAACACAAAGGCCCAAGACCTTCCGGCCCAGCGTACAAGTCCGTACAATTGTGTGCAAATGCTGATATAAGCTCTGTGAGAAGATATGGTCTTGGTTTAAGTTCCTTCATTGCGGCTTCGCGACTGGTGCTCTCGGAATCTGCCATGTAAGCTTCAAGCGAACATGGAGCAGCTACTTGTAGTTCGTGGAAGAACAGACGAGGGGGGATTTTGTAAAGGATTGTGAAGGCAGTATCAAGATTGAAGATACCACCCATAAGCCTAACCCAGTTTAGGAATAGAAGCAATCTTTTTAAATGACATAGAGTTATCTCACCGTATTCTACTTTCGCTCTCACTAAAGTTGTTCCAGTCAAAAAGCTGTAATGGGTCTGTCTGATCTTCGTAAAACTTATTTCTGGTGTTGTGTAATGATATTGTTCGAGCAGCCTAAAAGTCGTTATGATAACCATTTCTACTTTTGTAAGTAGCAAAACTTACATAAACAATCTGATCAAATCGAACAGTTCGCACATATCTTCTTTTATGCACGGAGCCTTCGCGTAACTGTAATTGTGCGATAGTAAAAGCAGCCTGTAAAGCTTCCAAGGCTCGACGGCGTTCGGAAGTTCCGCCGGGAATAATGCCAGAGATAAGCTTGCAAAATATTGGATCTCGAAATGAAAGTTCTTCAGCAATATCCAGCATAGTACGAGCAATAGTAATGTCATCTTGAGAATATGAAAAAAAGGCTCCAGCTAGGGCAATGGCGAGTATCAAAGGCAAACATGCTGTGGTAACATCGAATGTTCCATGATGTACAACGGGGCTATGGCGATTCCAGTTGTGAAAATAAAGTCGGATGAATGCATGAAGTTTTGGTGTTGTAAGAATCGCCATACCGGATACTAAATTTAGGTTTAGATCTTGTTCTAGGTGCTCATGAACAAGAGATTCAGAGAGAGCTTCTAGGCGTTCCACTAATTCCCTTCGTAAATTTCTTTCCAAATTGTCAAAGTCAAACATAAAAGGCGAGATATCAGCCTGTTTACTAAAGGCCAGATATTGCTTTTGTTGGTAAGTATCCTGAAATGGCAAAAATAAGTCTGGCAGTAACCTTTCAATATGGCCAGATTCTGGCATCAGACTGGTTGTACCAAGAAATGCAAAATCCGATGATAGGATATTTGGTAGTGACAAAGGGCAAATGCCATCTACCAATAATCAACTTAGATCCGAACGCTCTTAGAGAACTTTAGAACATCATGAGCTTACCAATTGTGTTACTATGCTCGTTTTCGCTATGGAATAGTGTATGGTCATGGCTGTCAATGCTTCCACTATTGTCAATCATCTCACTCGAGTGTTCGAAAGTATCGGTGACGTGGCTGTTCGGGTTGATCCAATTTCGCAGAAACGGAATCGAGATCTTGTGATTGCTCTGTTTCGAACCAGCATGATCCTTCCTTAGCTTGCTGGACATTCTGGAATAGAGGCGCTTTTTGACGCGGTGATCTGCGTGGAGCGCCAACTCCCCATCTTCATATCTTGAGTTGGGTTCCTGTTTTTCGCTTCCGGTCCTCGAATAAGTACAATTGTAATTGAAAAGAAGACAATTCTCGCATGGAAGATCATTGTCACAAGTGACTTTGTGCCTAGCGCACGAATCACAAGCCCTCTTCCGTCTGCCTCTTGGTAACGGCCTCGGAATCTGTCGTTGGCCTCTATCAGAGCAAGAGAGATAATGGCGTCGAAGGGCATCGCTGCTCGAGGAAGACGCAGTTAGTACGGCAATCTAGGCAGTAACTATTTATATAGCATCTTTTAACAACTTACGACCGGCTGAAATTCTTATGGCAAAACTCACAGATCCTAGTACCTGTGTCCAGAGCTGGCCAGGAGACGTGAGCAAACTGCAAAATGCGGTAACCGGCGGAAAAACTTACTGCGCTGACTATCAAGCTTTGTGTGAGAAGCAGAGGAAGAAATAGATGATTCTAAGCAAAGATTATGTTCCATTCTAATTAAACTTCTAGCAAATGCATTAAGAAGCTGTGACTTGACTTTTTACGAGAAAGAGGATGAACTTGGCTTGAATCCATACCTGGAGGTACTGCCAGTGAAACTGCGGGGTACAGTAAGATTTGCAGTGCTGCAATATGTCGTAAGCTGTGTGAATATACCGACTAGCGGTAATGGACTGGCCTAACCATCCCGTGCTACCCAAGACTAGGCGTAGATCTGATTCTCCCTGAGAGAAACCCCAGCCAATAGTAGCCAACTTCTGAATGCCTAGGAATTGTGTGATTTTCCCGACTAACATGCTCGGCGAAGGTAAGCCGACACAAAGGCAAAAGCTGAGCAAAAAGGGAATCCAAGTCCTAAGCCCTGCTACGCATAGCTTCGGCACTGAGCAGTTGCTGGATTAATGCTCTCCTACATTAGCCCCTTGTCGGACCTGCGGCAGCTTACATATTCTGTGATGCATGATCTGGCCCCTGGTTTGTATGAAAACATTAAATATAATCTATAAACGAACAGCGAGGTGTAAACTTGTAGAATGCCTTGCTACTCTAGAGTGGGAATATAATTGATTGCCTGATCTTCCATGAACGTTTTCGAGGACCTGAATTACTCATAGAGTTCAATGATCTAACACATAGCTGACATACTAATTACTGTCTCAAGCCGATTGTCAGCGGGGCTACATCGTTTGTGATACCATTAGCGAGTTCTGCAGTATTAGCATCTTGAACAACATGACATCAAGACCATTTTTTAGGGTCCTAGGAGGTAGAATTAAGGAGAGTGTCCTACGATATAGACCCAAGGCAGCGTTTACCGCTAACAGTAATAAAAAAGACAAGCCAATAATAATAGCTGCCATCTCGCCAAACAATATCTAATTGGCGTTTGGATCAGGCTTAAACGGTCGGAGCCAGTAGCTATCTTGGGTGGGGTTGTTCTCCCATTCATGATCCTCATCTTCCACATATAGCCTAACCCGCCTCCCATCTGGATCCTCCACAGCCATATACCATCCCTTCATTCCTGTCAAAATTTGACTTCTCTTTACATTATTGAAGTCGAACCACGCGCCCCATTCTTCGAGATCTTTTCGAGTTCCAACACCCCACACGATGGGATCCCAACCTTTCTCTGCTTCCGAGTACTCAGGTTCGTATCGAGCCTCCACCAGCAATTTTGTCGGCTCATGTCGAAACATGACAGCAAAAAGCTTATTCTCAAGGTCGTAGTGGCTGTATTCCGGAACAGGTATGAATTGGAGTATTTTAGTATAGAACTCCTGAGTCTTCAAGATGTTTCTCGAGGCCAACTTTAGATGATGCACGCCAGTGAAGGAACGAGGCCCATTAGGCTTAGTTACGGTAGCCATAGTGCTTGGATACCAGATGAAGTGAATCAATACTTCTCAAATCTGTTGTATGGTTGAGGTTTCTAATTCTTGCCACTTGTCGACATATTTATAGCTTTGCAGTTCTGGCGCCGGCAGTTCAGACTTGCATGAATATGGTGGTATCTGCTGCTGGGTTTGCCAGCGGGAATGAACCGACTACAAGATACCGAGCCACCGTTAACTGTCCCGTATTCCCCATGTAAATTAGCGCCAAAAGCTGTGGATTTATGCCGACTACACACAACTTGCACAAGTTGACAGATTACATTAGTAAAGCCTCATATTAGCTCATTAACAAGTCGATGTGAGAACGAAAGTAGAGTACGTGTTCCTGATATGGAGGTCTTGTCACAAGCCACCCTCAATTATAATACCTAGAGTAGCAATACTTATAAGTCAATGATATTTCTAAACTAAAGTAACTAAGTAACTAAGTAACTATCACACGCCAAGCGGCGGACGTCAGGGATGAAGGAGATCCGATACGTAACCTCTACGATGCAGAACGTAGGGGTACGTGTGATGGGATCAAAAAGCTTGTATTTCTATCTGTGATACGGGCGATCGAGCTGCTATATATATTTTGGTTAGGACCTCCTGCCTTCTGTCTCTTGGGGATGTCAGGGCAAGCGTCCCCCAACAGTAACTTTGGCGCTTGATAGGTGGTTATATGGAATGTCACAAAGCCGCGTGTCCGTCTTGCAACATAATCATAATAAAATTACATTCTTTTCACTGGCAAAGAATGGTAGAATACTTTAAACAATATCTTCTTTCCCTAATGGTAGCAGCTAGGCAAACTTCAGCTTCACATCTAAACCTCCGATTCCCTCAATTTCCGCATGAATCTGGTCCCCAGGTTTCAACCAGCAACCTCCATGAGCCCCTGCTGACCCAGAGGGGCTACCGGTAAAGATAATATCACCGGGTTCTAACGTAATAACCTCGCTGATATTAACCAACATTTCCTCACAACTGAACAGCATTTCGTTCGTCGAAGAATCCATCATCCTACGCCCATTGACGTCGAGAGTGAGTTTAAGATTTGAAATATCGGGCAAAAATTTCTGTGGAACAATGAAAGGGCCACATGGTGACATGGTATCCTGGGCCTTTCCACGGACCAGGTCAACACGAATCTCGTTGTTGACAAACGTCAGGTCGCGGCATGACAGGTCTAGGCCAATACTATATCCTGCAATAGCCTGGCGCGCTTCTTCAGTTGTCGCGTAGCGAAGTCGTCTAGATACAATAACCGCCAGCTCAAGCTCCCAGTCAAATTCTTTTGTCTTTCTAGGTATCTCCACTGTCTCCCCGGGTCCGACAAGACATGTGGTTGGGGGGATGAGAAAGAGGGGCATAGTCTCCCATTTTTCGGCTGGCAGTCCCATCTCTTTGATATGTCCCATATAATTGGCCCCCCCACAAATGACTTTATTTGGGTATAAGATTGGAGTAAGGAGATTGGCCGCTGCAGCTGCTATGCCTTGAGCCTTTGCAACTTTCCCTGAGGTGATATCCTCAGCAAGTGTCTCTAAACCGACCAAAGACGAAGGCCAATCTTCGATCAGCATCTTAACGGTAGTATGCTGGAATTTGTTCGAAATCTTGGATAACTGGTAGTAGCTATTATCAACGTATATAGCAGCTCTTGGACCTTCGTGGGTTTGAAGGGTTGCAAGCGAGAATGGAGTCATTTTGAGAGAATATTGACTGAATTGCTTGGAATACTGGTTCGTATTTAATATGAAAACTATGTGTGTGCTTTGACAAATTCTTCTAACGAACAAAACTTCCCCTTATATATTTATACTATTTCACTGTACTTTACTTCTAAAATTGGTTCAAGTCATTGTCAGCCCGAGATACTGTGGTGTTTTATTCCCGGCGAGACTGTAGAAAAGACGTATACACTTTGCGACACAGCGTTCATCTTACACACAGCGCTAGACTTCACTTCAATTTGCACTGGCTATAGTTCATCTGTACGACTAATTCCCCGCTGTACCAGTACCACTGACCCATTATCCAGGTTATGTAGAGGATCTTCCTGTTTGTTTCAGACCTTCGTAGCAACTTCTAATTGTGACACGGGGCATTTGCTCCTCAAGCTTTACCTAGCAGTTGCTTACACCTTCCCCTTACCTACTGTTTCATAAAAATAAAGACCTGCATCCCACTGGTCAATTGGTGCACCAGCTGCCTAAAGTTACTGTATTTGTCGGCTTAATCCCGCAATCATTAATCCACGCAAGGATGCTGCGTCCCTGTAGGGAAGGTTCTGTATTTAGATAGTCGGTTTATTACCACACCTTCTTTTAAGTCGGTTTATTATCACACCTTCTTTTATTTTTGTGATTTAATATCAATACTCCCGTACATCTGTGGCCTACGCTCCATTTTGTATACCATTACTTGCATTTTCGATTCCCGGCGTTTCATAAATTCCCAACTCGCTCGCTTTGATCTGCAACGCCAGTAGCTGTGAGAAGCCTCGGCATAAAGCAAGATTGCCACCCATGAACCAAAAGTTCGGATGTCCACTATATCGCCAAATCTATAAGAAGTCAAGGTTAGATCAATTACGTCTTAAGAACAGCCTGTTTGAGGTCTTACCGAATCCATTTCGCCTTCTTCATCAATACCCCAACCTTTTCCTAGTCGCGAAGCAACTTTGTCTCCGAAAAGACTCTTTGCCGTACTGCGCATTGTTTGATAACCCGTTGCTAGAACCACAATGTCGGCTTTCAGCTCAGATCCATCAGCAAGAAGAAGTCCATCTGGAGTGAACGACTTAATTCCCCCTGGATTCGACTTTACTTTGACTTTTCCGTCTATGATCAATTGGCTGCACCCGACATCGATGTAATAGCCACCTCCAAGAGTAAGGTATTTACGGAAGAGGCCACCACCACCTTCTCCGTAGTCAAGTTGGAATCCGGCCTTGGCTAGCCCCTCCTGGGTATCTTTCTCAACGTTTTTTATAGCCTGTGTGAGGAGAGAGCAAAAGGCAAGAGTGACAGGAAGTGGCATGCTTTGACCCATCACATCACATTCTTCAATTGGTGGCCCGCCTTCTTCATACGTTCCCGTAAACAGCATGAAGAGTCCCTTTTTCGCAGACAAGACATATGTGCCGCCACGCTGGAGCATAGTAACCGATCCGGCGCCGGTGTTATAGAAATTCTGGCAGATATCGTGAGACGAATTTCCAGCGCCGACGACCACCACGCGTTTATTTGAGAGATCAGAATGCTCTGAAGCATCTTTGTGTTTGCTGGCATGATACACAGTCCCTTTAAAATTCTCAATGCCGTCGAAGTGAGGAATAAGTGCTTCGCCTGAACTTCCTGTCGCAAGGATAACATGCTTTGGGCTTAGGTTACGGATTGAACCGTCCGCCCTCTTGACAGCAACTGACCAAGATTTCGTCGTCTCATCAAAGGATGAACTTTGAAGCTCAGTGCTGCACCAAACGTTCAGCTCCATCAAGCTAGCATATGACTCCAACCAATCTGCAAGTTTATCCTTGGGCGTGAACATGGGCCAATGTGAAGGGAAAGGAATGTATGGCAGGTGGCAGTAGTGGACTGGATCATGTGTCGAGAGCGTCTAGGAACTCGTAAGTAGAGACTTCGCGTAGGATATGAAAGGTGTATTACCTTGTAGCGGTTGCGCCAAGTATCACCGACGCGGCCCAGCCTCTCAATGATCAACGATGGAATGCCGAGCTGCTGGAGTCTGGCCCCAATTATAAGACCAGACTGACCAGCACCCACGATGAGAACAGTTGGCTCTTCATCCAGAAACTCCTTCTGCCTCTCTCGTCGCTGCTGCCAGTTGTACTCCGAAGCATCATAGCTTACAGGTCGTCTTAGTCCAACCTTTTCTTCATGCCCTTTTAGTTCTTTGAGTCTGAAATGCATCAGGTAGCATTTCCACTCATTGCCATCCTCGCCATCCACCACTAACCGGATCGTGCCCTTTCCACGACCATGGTGTGACTCGAATTCGAACATGCTCTGAATCCATTGTATACCCGGACACGGGGCTTGAAAAGTAGGCTGGAAAGCGCCATTCTCTTGAAGATGAATGCCGCTGATGTGGGCATTATGGTTGTCTTGGAAGTAGCTGACGATGTTATCTCGATTTTGGATACAGCGAAAATCCCAGCTAAACGAGAGCAAATCGCGCATCCAAGCATCCTTGATGAATAATCTTTCTAAATCATCTTTACTATTACTTTGAAGAGCGCTCTCAAAGTCTTTCGCCCATCGCTCTGCAATAGCCTTAGCTTGCGATGCCGAGATGTCTCCTGGCTGCTTGAAAGTAGGTAATTTGACGATGTGGGCCATTTTGCCAGCACAGTAATTGTTGGAAAATTGTTGAAGCAAAGTCAACAATTTTCAGATCGTTTGAAAACACTTAACAACCTCAATTGATGGAGATTGGTATGGTTCGCGGTTGTGGACTTCTTATATAAAAACCGATTCCGGAGTAAGACGACTAGGCTCGCGGATCCTCAGCCAGGCTCCATTCAATGATTAGAATACAGATGTAGGCTGGTGGATGTGGTGAGACACCTTAGCATGATGCTACAAATTATAGGCAGCCCGTTTCATTATGTGGCTGAAGAAATCAGGTTAGCTTCCTTAGCCGGACATAATGATTATAATCATCCTGCAGAGGCGACCCCCAATACGCTTTCCAATGCCACAGGCACGAGCGTTGCACTATGATGTTGTATGACGTCCACGTGTCCAAGTTAATAAATTCCTTGCGTCCGATACCGTAGTACTCCATGCAATATAATCCTCAAGCATAGGCTATTGGCGAGATCGTCGCTATAAGGAGGGTCAACGGATGATACCGTAGCGATGGCTTCGCGGGGTAGAGAATCTAGACACGCCTCGAAGCAACTAATTATGCAGGTTACACCCTATCCAATTACCGTCCATGCAACACATGTTGAGCAGCAATTCGCTCTCAAATCTGTAGGTATACCCAAAAGTCTTAACCATGGCTAAAGGTTGTTCAGCTCACATGTACTTGAATTCATTTGGCTTAACGGGGAAGCAAACGTGCTTCCTTCATTCAGATTGCCCCTTAGCCAGGAACATGGACATATGATCCGCCATGCAGTGACATCTTCTCGGAGCCTTTATGCGTTCTGATAGACTATAGCTATAAGCTATGAGCTGGCCGGCGTTTCCTGTCGAGGTTTATTTATGGTAGGTACATGCATCATTAGTGTTTCCATAAAGCAGCTTCTGCGCCTTCAAATCATCTCCACATTACTCCGTACATCTAGCTAGACGATTGAACATCCCCGCACCCGAAATCGGCTTACTTGCATGGCCCTGAAACAAGCATTTAATCTTTACAACATCAGGACCACTTGCACACGCTGCTATATTATTTCGATGATAAGCTGATAATGTTGCATGTTGCCTTCAATTACCAGTCATAGCAAACATTGCATGTAATATGGTGATTGAAATGTCTCACTGTTGTACTAGTATAGGATTTAAGTGCACAATAGTCTAGGTACACTAAACTATGACAAGGGCGATTTAAAGACCTTGTCATTATAGGAAAGTTTCCGCGACATGAAGCGACTTCAAGATTGTGAATTATTAGACCGATTTTCATTCCGTTATAGAGAAGTTTCTGCGGCAGGACGCCTATTATTATGGTGGATTCTGATTCTAGAGTGAACAAGGCAAAGTATGATGGAGCTGATTCCAATAATGTAGCCTCCCTGTCCTAGATCTCAGATATGTAAAATTCGAGGAGTGAATGAAATTTTAAATGCGCGTGATCTCCCGTTAGAGTATCAATTCTCTACTTGTTTTTGTAGCAGCCTAGACACAGCAGCAGGATCAACAATCAAGAATATCTACAAAACTGTACGCTATGGCATATCATGTCCCTGTTTTCTAGCTTTGTTTGACGAAAATAAACAACTATGGGGAAAGCGTTGTCAGCGCACGCCAGTTATATAGCATAGGCTACCGCTACTACCGTGATTACTACCAACAGTTTCAGGTGTGTATAGCAATTGATTGGTTAACACATACGTAACTAGACTAGCTGTCTTGCTGAGCTATAGCTGTAGTGCTGGATGACAACATTGAGATGCCTGATAACTTTCCCCTAGCTCTTCAAGCCAGCGTATTCTGAACTTCCAAGCCCGAAACCAAAGCTACTGTCCATCGAGTCATAATGATCGAGGCACCAAGGATGAACTCTCAACGGCGTGAGAGTACAGATTTGCGACCCCGGAATACAGCTTCTATTTTCTCATCCTCTTGATCTTCTCTTTCCCTAGCTGCACTTCGGTTGTCCTCTTCTGTGATAATATTGAGGGCTGAGAATCGAGAATTGACGTCGCTAATTGACGGTGTTTCAGTTCTGAGAGACGCTAAAGGAGGCGGCATATCCGAAAATGAATTCGAATCATACTTCCTACCTTGCCATTTTTGAGACATGAGCGATCGTATCGCATCTGCTCTGGTCTTCACAATGACCGCTTGTAGGTACCTTTCCGTCTCAGTCATTGATTTTTCTCCAAAGACGTCTGGGACACGCCAATGAGAGTAGAGATTACTAGACGTTTCGCGGACATGGACTCTACTTGGGTGTGCCATGAAGTAGTAGTAGCAAAGGCGACATACTGGCTTGCAGGTACCGATATACCGCCAGCCACCGTAGAATTCGGCATCCTCAGTGTCCCGCAGATAACCTAACACATAGTCGAGTACAAGAATTTCTGCATGAACCGTGTGCGTCTGAGAAGAGTTATTGCATTCTCCCAATATTTTCTCATCGAGCTTGAATTCCTGTAGTTTAGCTGCCCGGCTACGGTATGTGTTCAGCAATCCTTCGTCAGAAGTCATCCTTCCGATTATTTCGCTTGCAGTCGGTCTCTTGTTGTTAAGAGGATGAGGAATTGCTATAGCCGAAGGGATTACTGTCACTTTGATATCATGGCATAGTCGGTTCCAGTTTCGACAGACACGAAGCATCGTTTGGACAGCGAGATGGTACGAATGCAAACGCCCGAGGAAGTGACGAAGTTCAAGCCACGGCACGGAGCTGTCCATTTTGCCTTCTCTGGCTTGTTCTGAAATCGAGTCTCCAAGCTTTTGCCGTTGATTTTCGTCGATAAATATAAACACCTTTTCGCATGACGCAAAGACTAAATATGCCGTCGTTAGTAGTAACCCCGGCTCTTGACTGACAAGAGGATAAGGTAGTTTACAGTGTAACTCTTGGGGCTTACCCATCCCACCTTCCTTTTCGAATTCAAGCAACTCTGTCAAATCTGAGAGCTGTCTTCTGAATCTCAATGCATCTGATGCTAAACATTATGCGGCTCTCATTAGCGTCAGTCAGTCACCACCGATATGCAGGCGGCTTACCTAGTGGAGTTTCATAATGTCGTCTGTCATAGTCTTTGATACACTCTTCCAGATATTTCACAGCGCCTGTGAGGTAGTATTCGATTCGTTGTTTGTTGAATCTTAGAATGTGCCACAGAGCCTCTCTTTGTACTGGCAAAGCCTGGTTTGCAGGCTGCTCCGTAGCCTGCGAAACAATCTTCAGTAACTGCTTTACATAAGCTTCAATGTCCTCCAATTCCGAATTCTTTCGGTTATTCGCTCCAACAATGTAATGGATGCCTTCAGGTTCTTCCAGCACCGCAATGCCAGTAACAGTAGCACCATGACCACCGCGTATATTATCGCAGACTTGGGCCAGCCTGTTAACGAAGCATTTGAAAGACTGCTCTGCACCGTCGGCATTGTCATTCATAGTGTTGGGCACATGTTGGGGGGCTGAAAAGTCTCTCGGTCGAGTCTTATTCAAAGCTGCTTCTAAGAGGATAGGCTCATAAAAGCGACGAGAGAATTTTGATCGTAATGGGATTGGCTTTTGGCCATTGGATGTAACACCTTCAGTGGAGGCGCCGAGTTAGCATGACAATAGAACCTCATCGGGCTAAATGGCTCATACTTTCAGCAGCAGGTGGCATTTTCGCGGCTGTTTAAGATAGAGTAATATTGCAACCCTTATTGGGGAAGAAAATTGAGAATCGCTGTGTATAATGTCGGCGCGCTGCGTGTCAAAGAAGGCCAATACTGTCTTTTATCATTATATTTCTTGCTCACAAACCAGTATCCACACTCAGAGCCTCTTCTTTTCAATGTCGTCATTACATGTGTATCGCACCAACAGCAAGCTCGGAGTACTGTAGGACTATCGCTTAGCCATGCAGCTCCCCTTTGGCGTTATACAATACGAGGTCTTGGGTGCTATAAGGCGGACCGTCGTGAAGGCCGCGTTTTCAGGGCAACAAGAAGGCACTCTGCTCAATAGAATGTTGCTTGACGGACAAAAGCCATGACTTCATTACTCTACAATAGGTCGTTAGGCGTTTTGGCAGCTACTTGGACAACCTTTTCGAGCGTACCTGGGCGGCCTATAAGCGGGGCCTTTGTGTCAGGCTGCGATGGAACCCACGAAATCGCATGGGCTGAATTAGATCTGATTGGACACATGGATTCAGGTGTCGTTTACGACTGCGGCTAAGGAGGGCCTACAACTCCAAGATGCTCACCTTGCATAGCCTCTTATGCAGGCGCCTGGTCTTTTTTCCAGCAGCGTGCAGGATTACATGTGTTGGCCGGTGTTTGGTTGACACCTCAGTTAGGACTTTGTAGATTGTGTTACAATTACAATCCAACGGTGTATTTCACGAAAATGCGAATTTGGGCAGACATGAGGCAGATTAATCACAGGAAAGTACCAAGTTGGTTACTCTCACGCCATTGAGCGAATTCCCAACCGAAACTTGCATCTACCTATCGACGTATGCTATGTTCCATCATTTCGGGCAATAAGTCTCCACCACCAAACTGAAGAGACTCCGCTTTGAACGATATTGAAATACTTAAGATCGTTGGCCGCCCAGGTCGATGTAACTAGGATTCGTAACTCTTATCCATACAAGCCCAGCAAACAACAGGGTACTTTACTCTTACTTCCTTGCTCTGTGGGAAACGCTTGCCTCTGTTCTCAACGGCTCATATACATGGTACATGATTTATTGACACAGCATCTCCATCCATGCTAACTTATATGTCGATACGGCGCAGTTCACGTTCTCAATTTCCCTCGAGATACTTCCAAGACAGGTTGGTTTCTAGAGTCATATTTACATGCGTGATAATACCTCCTGACCCAACACTTATTGTCAAAAAGTCTCTGTAAGACAATTATCGTAGGTGTCGTGTACCACTTGTCAGCTGCAGCATTGGAATCTTACCAGAAACAATCATACAACTAGCTTCACAATCAACTCGGAAGTACTGGAAGGGTGGATTGCATCTACCCACCGAGACCAGGTCCAAATACTTTGGGAGGCAAACGGATGTGGATCATAATCTAGTTGTACTGACCACACCAGACGAGATATCCTTGTATTGGAAGGCTTGTGACACGAATTAAGCTGGGTGTCAATGCTTAAACAGGGGCTTCACGATGACTGAAGATGGCAGTGACCCGTTTAAGCTCGGGGCTCTCGACCCCATGTTAGCGGATGAAACAGGCAGCGAATGTGGTGGCGCTGACGAAGATTCTGCTGGGCCTGTATCAGCATTCTGGCCATCCACATCAAATCATTGTGGCGTACCGGAATATGTACCTGATTCCGCCATTAATCCAAGCCTGCTACAATGGGATGGCCAGCCGTTACGCTCTCCGGTTACAGAGGCCGAAGTGTCCCCAAGCGCGGAGACCGATCCATACTCCCTGAATAAGATTTAGTCTGACGATGGCCAAACAATGGGTTCGCAAAGGGCTTGCCCGGGACGAACGAGTATTCAACAAGATCAAGCAATGGATCACATTTCTGCTAGCAACGACTCTTCCCCTTCCTACTTTTCTTCATTTTCTGATTCTTCTTCTTATGATTCTTACGATTCTAACGACGACATTTACGACGGCGGAAGCCAACCAGGACCCTCAACAACTAGGGGAGGTCGACTAGAGCCTATCCCCTCTTCCGGAGCTAACGAGGAACGGCCATCTGAGTTCCAGGATATGGTTAAACAATTCACGTGCGATAGATGTCCGAGGTCTTTCGAAAAACAACATCAACTTAAGTGAGTCATTTCTTCTTAGATCATGGCGAGCTTTTAACCCTATATGTTTCAATCGTCTTAAGAACTTAGCTAATGCTTGGTTCTTCTCTTTAGTCGTCACATTAGATGGCATGAGAAGCCCGAAAAATGTCCCAGATGCGATTACGCTGCTTCATATAAAAGAGACGTCATAAGACATGTTTGGGTCAAACACAAAAAATGGGCTGAACAAACAAACTATCCGTCTATCCAAGTCAAGTGCAAGACTTGCAAGACCGTACTGCAGAGACCGGACTATCTTCCTCGTCACATGAAAGAGGTTCACGGAGGCAAAAAGAGGCGGAGAGGTCCAAAAGGATAGAGTGTTTGTTGAATGATTGGGACTGGAGAGACTTTATCTTTGCTTTTATTTTGGCTATTATCTTCGCTTTCGCTGCTGCTTTTCATTTCATTTCTTGTTTCTTCGTTTTCTTTCTGTTGTGTGCTTCTCATTGTCCTTCTTTTCTTGTTCGCGTCTACATTCTTGAAGCCTATCATTTACTTTATCTTGATTACGTCTACTATTTAAGCCCTTTACGTCTTGAGAAGCTTCTTCATGGCCTCTCCCATAACGCCTGGATGCGGTACAATGACCGCTCCGGCATCTCCAAGTGCCCTCGCCTTGACCTCTGCAGGCACATCCCTGGATGTGAGCACTGCTCCCGCATGGCCCATTGTCCTTCCATATGGAGCTGTCTTTCCGGCCACCATTGCCACTATTGGTTTAGGTTGACGAGTTGATTTACGATATTCTCGGATCAAATCTGCTGCTCTGAGTTCTGCTTCTCCGCCAATCTCTCCAATAACGATGATGCCTTTCGTCTCTTCGTCTTCGAAAAATAATCTGAGGCCGTCAGCCAACGTAGTTCCTACAGCCATATTAGCCAAGACCCCAATGCCGTTTCATCTGTACCCTCACCTGGTAGCAAATCCCCTCCCATTCCCAGCACTATGCTTTGACCCAATCCAGCTGATGTTGTCGCACCAACAGCTTCATAGCTTAATGTCCCGGATTTGGAGACAATACCTATACTGCCCTTTTTATACTGCTTATATGGCATAATACCAACTCGGCACTGTTCTGGAGCAATAATCCCGGGGCAATTCGGCCCAACCAAGCGAGTCTTACTCTGAGTACGTAGTATCTCATGAACCCGTAACATATCATGCACTGGAATATGTTCCGCTACCGAGACGACGAGTGGAACTTCGGCTTCTATAGATTCTATGATTGCTTTCGCTGCAAATTGCGCAGGGACAAAAACAGCACTAACATGAGGCTTGACAATTCGCATAGCCTACAAATTAATCAGACTAAGGAGGCTGTTCGTAGGAGTTGAAAACCCTTACCTCGTGAACAGTATTAAAAACTGGCAAACCCAGATGTGTAGAACTGCCTTTCCCGGGTGAGACACCACCTACGATATTAGTTCCATAGGCAATGGTATCTCTTGCGTTGGCAGTCGCCTGAATACATGACCTCCCAATTAGCACGCTAAGTTATAAGAAGCATGAAATCTGTGTAATACCCACTGCCTTTCCTGTAAAACCTGTTGTATGTAAGTAAAAACGTATAAGTTTGCAACGCTATTGTACTACCTTGATATATTACTTTTGTGTTCTTGTCTATACGCAAATTGCGAATAGTGCTGTTATATCCGGGCGAATGTCGTGCAGCTGAGGTTGACAAATGCCGCCGCTGAAACGCGGGGCTGCAACGAAACAGTCTGAAAGGCGTAATGCTCATAGTTGAGGTTCAGTACTCTACATGTGGTCTTGTTACGTGTTAATTGTTCTGTATGTAATGTTTGTGAATATTCTCTCATTCGTTTTGAACAAACATTTGATGCAAGTCGGCTATGTGGCTGCTACATAACAAGTACATGTAGCCGAAGTAGTGGTTATTGGTGGACGAATCTCGGTTTCCTGTGGAAATATTATTCAGCACTCCAGTCATATCATCCAACGCTATGGCTCAGTAGGTAGACCAGTAAATACACATATCAATATTTTCAACAGCTAAATATAGTATCAACAACTGAACACAATTGCAAGTAGCATCAGCAACATCAGTAGCAAGAGTAGCCTACGCCGTGGCTACATGTAAAGTGCTGGATAACTCCCCTATGTTTCTATTGGCAGCGGGCTATCAGCAACTTTATCTATGGCGCCTATATCTCTGCCTGTGGCAGTTCACGAGGTGATTAGCGACACATGAAGGAGTTGATAAACGGAGTACGCATATGATTACAGTCCGCCCTACAAGCTGCCCGCACAAACAATTCTACAGTTGTCGTTGGGGCATCAGGCAATGCATTCAAAAAGCGAAGACAGGTAGTGCCGCTAAAATTGTTGTGCATCTTGGAGCTCTGGCCGTTCAGAATGGAAGCCATCAAATCAAGTTGGCACCTCAAATGAGATATAGAGTAAGACAAAGACACAAATGCGAAGACAGCGAGGAGCTTGAAAATGCCGCTTCGCACCATCATTGCACATCTGGTAACAATCCCGATTATCATGATTTCCCAGTTTCAGCTGCAGTAGCGGCAAGCAAATCTGAGCCGGCTTGCTGTAGCGACTTATGCGCTGGAAATTTCAGCCACCACGTCATCAGACTGGGGCGGGATACGGTTTCCTAGTTACGGTAGTTGAATACGGATGGCCGACGGCGTTTTGGCCTTGTAGGTTTGATAAGTCTAGCAATGAGGCAGAGTCGCTGCAAGTTTTCTGTGCGATTCGTGCCGTTGCATGCGAGACACGCGCGCCGACAGGTATGAACGGTATATTACATGTATCTGAAGTGTAAAAGGCCGGCTGAAGGCTGTGCTACGTGCCTGTCTTGGAGAGTGCCAAGATTCGGAATAGTTCGGGATAACATTACTCTTGCTGCGAACGCTCGTATTAATTGAAACCAGAATGCAAGGGAGCAGAGTGACTTTCTCGCCGCATGCTGAGAGCGCTGAAGATGCGCGCTTTTTAATGCTATTGATTTGTTTGATCTCGTTTTGCGCAAGATTGACGAACTATTGTGCCCCATCTAATGCTTGTAGTGGAGAGCATTCATACGTAAGTTAACGTAAGTTGAAAAGCTGTGCAGCCATCAACTGCCTTGTGTTAGCCTATGCTCAGCAAGTTACGCAGGATGTTCTGCAAAATCAAGGCTCGAACATGTCCGTGCCCGCTTGAGCGAGTCTCTCGATCATGAAAGCTGCTTCCATAGGACTGGAGATGGACTTTTCTTGGTGGATGGAATGAGTTCTTTGTAGGATCTCTCCCCAACCAACACCTACGGAAAATGTGAGTCGCCAGCAATCCTATAATATTGGCTGACCAGGCTGGAGTGCATTGCCCCCAAGCGTTCGCAAAGCCACTCTGTGGCTTGTTGCTCCCACACGCTAAACATCGTCTCACCACCCTCGGAGCCTGGCCTCGTGCCCATAGCGTCATGCCGAATGCGTCCTCGTGCTCTTGAATAGCAGGCTGCAGTGGCTATGGACTGCAGCAGAAGCATCGGTATGAGCTGAGCCGCGCATGAGACAATGGCTCGGGAGGCCTTCTTCTTCTTCCTCCTCTGATCATCTCTTTGATTTCATATATGCAAAGACGGCTCTAAATGCGCAATATTTCCTCACCAACACCAGTACAACACTCGCTACCTATCCTACGTCGTATACCGCCGTGAGATGCCATTGCCGAAACAATGCCCTTCCGATCGAGCTCCGTCAAGGCCATGGGCTCAAGCCTCTTCTCCAGAAACCGTCGGGATGATGCACCGAAAGACTTGACAAAGCCGCCGGGCGACTCAAGGCGTCGCCGGGCGTCTCTTTCGGGAGCCGAGCGGCGGACATCGGTGGCGAACGACTTCAGGCCGCATACCGAGATTCAAAGACCGACGATGCCGCCTCCAGCTTCATTTGGGAGACCGCGAAGCCCGCCACGAAGAGACTCTATATCCCGCCGGTCTGTGTCACCGCGCTCTCGCCAGAAGATGGCTGGCGGAGATGGTTTTCAAAATCGCCAGTCGCGATCGCCTCCGAGGCGCCGATATTCCTCCTCAGAAATTCCTCGACCACACGAAATGACGCCCCAATCGCCGGTGCCCTCACGATCGCGAATAAATGACAGTCACGAAAGGCGTGATCGGCCTGGATATGGAGGTGCAGCCGCCGCTGCCGAAGCTCCTCTGGCGTCACCGCAACTGGTACCGCATAAACCTGGATGGAGCGCTACATCAAGAGAGGCCAGGCAGGAAGCCCGACGATATCCGCCTTCAGCGTCATCGAATAATAGGCCACCGCCTGCTACTATACGGGGAACTTCTCCCTATCAAAGACCTACTGCAGGCGCCGAAAGACATCGCTCAGCCTCGGTAGATGGGTACGACAGGAAATCACAACCGGCGCCTGCTCCGCTGCCCAGCTCACCCTCACGTCGTCCGAAGCATGAGCGTAGAGGCTCAGATAGCTTCTTCAACAAGTTCCCCAAAACATTTGTGACTTATGCAGGAATCCGTGCGCTCTCGGAGCACGCTGACAAGGCCAAGGAATGGGTTGAATGGCTCAACAACGTAAATGACGCTCCTGATGAGATCCGCGCACTATCTGCGAGGATCACCACCGCGCGTGATACTATCCAGCAAATGAAAGACTGCTTGAAAGCAAGGCCTGACCTTATTGAGGATGAAACTGGACAGGCCCTAAAATTGCAAATCGAAGACACCATTGACAGCACAAGTGAGACATTAAAGAAGATGACGAAATTGCTGGCGAGCTTTTCTGGAGCTGCTAGGGATGATAACAACAGCTCAGCTCTTGGCCGTCTGGAAGGCTTCTGGCACTCATACAACTACAAGAGCGAAGGCGAAGAGCAGATCAAGTCCGCAGACGCTGAATTACAACAGCAGCTATTACAATTGGGCTTTTACATGTCCAATATTTATGCGTTAGTCCTATTTGCTTTACACATGAACATGTTATGCTAACAAAGGCAATAGCCGTGCCGTAATAAAACCCGCGCCATCATCAGGGTTAAACACACCAAATACGCCGACACCTCCTCTACCAACTCCCAAAGTAAACACAATACCAGAAGCCTCAAAACCGATACCGCGGCCCGCAGCTTCAATACCTAATCGACCGCCTCCATCGCCGCAATTGTCTCCCAAATCTCAAGCACAGTTCGAGCCTATAGGAGTTCATCCAAAAGCCGCCACTAACCCACCTACTCCTCCTCACTCGGAACCATCAGTCGAACAGCCTCCGTCTAGTGATTCTAATAAAGGGCATCCATCTGATGATTTTAACAATGGACATGCGACAGAATCTGACCCGGTTCCGAACCCAGGAGACATCTTGCTAGATGCTGCTTGGGAAGGCGATGTCAAACTTGTAGCCAACTGCATACGTCAAGCACCACCGAGTTCATGCGATATCAACGGCCTAACACCGCTGCATCTCGCAGTCGAGCGCGACCATATGGCCGTTGCCATGTTTCTTCTCGATCATGGTGCTGATGTACACGCTCGTGCCGATGGCGGCTGCATGCCTCTTCACCTGGCTGCGCGCTACGCTTCTGCCGCAACGGTAGAGATGCTCATTGATCGCGGCAAGGCCGATCCCAATGCTCAAACGACGGATGGGAGGACTCCGCTGCATTATGCTGCCAGGTCAGCTGAAGATGGAGTTACGGAACGACGAGAAGTGATTCGCGCGTTGCGAGATTTAGGCGCCAACCCCACGCTTAAGAATCGAAGAGGTGAATTGCCCAGAGATGTAGCTCAGAAAAGAGATTTTTGGGATGCAGCTGCGACTCTGAGAAGAGCTGAGCAGAAATGGGAGCAG
Source organism: Trichoderma erinaceum (assembly GCA_026401215.1). Taxonomy (NCBI): domain Eukaryota; kingdom Fungi; phylum Ascomycota; class Sordariomycetes; order Hypocreales; family Hypocreaceae; genus Trichoderma; species Trichoderma erinaceum. Next base: position 171,451 of record JALIRY010000055.1, read on the forward strand.
CAGCAGCACCAACGACAACAACAACAATACCAACAACAACAATACCAACAGCAACAATATCAACAGCAGCAGCAGCAGCAGCAGCAACAGCAACAGCAACAGCAACAGCAACAGCAACAGCAACAGCAACAGCAGCAGCAACGAAACCAACAACAAGAACATCTACAACAGCGACCACTAAAGAACCAATTGAAAGAAGCCAATTTAAGAGAGAGAAGTGCGAAAAAAGAAGGCAGCTGGTTACAAAGATACGGACTTAGGAAATAATGATTTACGAAGATTTGACGAAGAATTGACGAAAGCTGGACGATTTATGCAATTTTTTTTTTTTTTTTTTTTTTTTTTTTTTTTTTTTTTAGCGATAGAGGGTGCATATATGTGGCATAGGTTTTACATACGTACACGATTCTCTACATATAGTTTACTTGTAATTATTGCTACAACTCAAATTAGATTAGAACCTTTTCTGAATCTTAAAAGAACCTCCATAATGAGTCAGCGTGCTTTGTGCTCTTGAAACGACTGTAATAATGGCATGCTGGCCACATTACGAGCAGCAGAGCCACCCACAGCGCAAAGTAGATAAAGAGGTTGGTGACACCCTTAGTATTTTCTGGGTTTGTAGGGCTTGAGTGGTCAGTGTCTTGGCCAAATATGCTTATCATCAGCTGCCCTATGGGGGACATGACGATACATATGTGCACCACATAGAAGAATAGCGATGATGTGCCGTAGCTCAAAAGGAGAGAGAAGCGCTGCGCAATACGTGCTGGGATGGAGCTGAAAACCGCGAGGGCAAAGAGGTTGCCGGCCATGGTGAAGGCCCAGAACGCGACATCCGGAGGATACTTGATTATGTAGAAGAAAGATGCTGGTGAGGCGAGATATGGGTTTTCTTTCGTAGTTTGATGGTGTTGCTCAGGTGTATGTAAACAGTCTTCCGAAAGGTTTCCAATGCGGAGAAGCCTTGTGCCAACGAAAATTATTGAAAAGACGACTCCCATGGCGATGTGACCCATGACAATGGCAGACGTAGTCCATTTCCGGGCCGAGAGAATGCGGCCGTAGAGAAGTCCTAGGATGGCGAAAGAGAGCCAAGCCAGAGGAGGAAAATTTGACATGACGTGTTCGGTCATAACGGGCCAGAACCAAATGCTAAGGAACGGAACTGTTGCTGTATGGAGGCTGTCTGGTGATTCGGTCTCAATACTGCAGTGGCCATGGTTGTCAGATAACCAGATATTCCACCATATGGTAATGACGCTGAGGATCGCTAGAATAGTGTTGTGAATGTGCCAGGACAAAGATGAAGCTGTTGCCGCCCTTTCGCTTTCTCTGGCCGTGTGTCTCTGTCCTTGTAAAAGCGGTTGGCTTACTCCTTGTTCGTCATCACCTTCACCGATCCATCTGCCATAAACTGGCCCAGTGCGCTTATCGAGCACTAAAAGGCATCTTTCTAGCACAATTGCAAGTCGAGTTTCTGTCTGATTCATGGTGAGACACAAGATACCAGCCAGGAAATAGTTCAATCCCAATGCAAATAAGACCACGTTCATAAACCACAGTTGGCCTCCTGAAAATAGCCACCCCCACAATACTGTCACTGCCGTAAGTACAAATCCTCGCATCGCATAGTACTGCAGCATACGGCCTGCCGACCAGCCAAGACGAGTTCGAGACTTGGTAAGAAGTACAACGCCCATGCCGAGAAGAAACATGAATCCGGGGGCGCAGAAATGTGTGAATGTGCGGACGATGTAAGCGGTGGTGAAGTTCCATCGGTGAACAATCATTCCATCCGTCTCGCCATCTCTGTTAGTGCCGTGTTGCCAAGTGTTTATACCAAGAGCGAGGTGATCCATAGCCATAATGGCCATGAGAAGACCGCGTTGCAGATCGGGCGCAAGGAGACGGGTTGTCGGTTTTGCCAGGGAAGGAGATGGAGAGCGTATTGTTGACGACTGAACTTGAGAAGATGTGTTGAGGTTGGATATTGAGTCGTATTGGTAGCCATTTGGCCGTTGAGAAGTCGATGATGTAGAAGAGGAAGCCATAGTGACGTTGGTTTGCAGCGGGCCGTCGCCCGACTCGAATCTCAATTGATAACCAGTTAAAAGCAAGTGACAATATCAGGATTTATTCAATCAACTCCAAAAGTGTCTAATATTCATATTGGGAGACAAAAAAGTGTAAAAAGAAACAAATCCAAAATTGAAAAGAAACAAAATCCAAAATTGAAAAGAAACAAAATCCAAAATTGAAAAGAAACAAAAGACTCAAAGAAAGAGAAAAAGAAGTTTGGAATTTCAACTACCCAAAGTCCGCAAAGACTCCGCCTCCTCGACAAATGCTCCGACGCTCCATAACCCTGTTACGTATCTATCGCGTTGCCCGACTTCCGACCACAACCCAAACAACAGCCTCAATACGACCTAAGGGACAGTGACAACCCCCTGGATCGAAATCCGACGGGGGTCATCGAATCCTATGGCCCGCCCCGAGAGTCCGAAGCTAAGCAGAAATAGTGCCCATGGCTTTTGATAGAGTTCACTAAGCCGATAATCCGTGCAGACAAAGCCATTATGAATTGCTGACTCTTTGCGGCGTCAGCACCGTAAAGTGCGGTTTAAATTGGGCTTATCAATCATCTAGGTATCAGCTAAAGAGAAGCTCGAGGCTTGCGTAGTTCTCGAGTTTGTGAGGACCTGATGAGCTAGATAACTAGGGGAGGTTGAGTAATTGCTCTGGCCGTCTCGTACTGTACCCGACCTTGTGCAAACCGAAGTTGACTAGCAGATTACTATTCATCAAAGGAGATTAATATTCATTAAATGGATTCAATTCATAGCTGAATATTTAACTAACACATGCCATAGCAGTTTAAGCTCTTGTAAAACTTCTGCAACAGTTCCCCTATCTGCCCATTGTTCTGCATCAGCCACTAGGTTTCTCACACCTTCACCGATTGATTGCACGTCAACTATTCCCTTGCAAGCAACCCTTGCAGCTAGAGACGGCATTGTTGGTCCTCGGAAATCGCCCGGGCAGCTCTCTGCTTGCATCTGGAATCCGTGATGGAATAAGAGTGGAAACCCATATGTTTCGCTGAGGGTTTTAAGTAAGGACCCAGTATCGCCACGAAGAAAGAATGATGGATCCACAACGAGAGCTTCGACGTCTCGCGAGAGCGAAACGTCGCCGTGGATCTGCGCCTCGATTAAATGATCCAGATTTCGGCTTGGTAGCTTCTTGTAGTTGGCTTCTACAAGAGTTGACTTGGTCAATCCTTTAATAAGCTCTAGCATTCCCGTTGGCCTCATATTGTCTACACCTAGTGCAGTATCTCTTGTGAAGCATTCTTCCAATAAAGCAGCCAGTATTGCATCGAACTCATCAACTGTCCCTACATCTTTCGGAGCCGCTTGCGACCCACCGTAGGTAAATGTAGACCGGGATGATACTTCTGGGCGAAGCAAGAAATAGCAGGAGCCAAATCGTGGAGCCGGGCCGTCAGAGTTACGCACGAGATCTAGAGCTCCATATTTGGGCCGTAGTGCCGGATTGAACACATTCTCTGCGGTGTCTGGAACGCTGGACCCATGATACGCACCACTGAAGAGGTTGCGCTCCCAGTCATCGCGGGGACCACCCAGCTGTGTTGCTACTAAACCATTCGAGATGCCAGTCTCAAACTGGTTTTTATATCTGCCATCTTCTAGTAGAGCTTCAACGACAGTGTGCCCGCTGCGAGACGGGCGATCTGGATGAAAATGCAGCGCGATACGGGCATGCTGTGCAATGGCTAGTCGGACATCGGCCAAGGTCTCTATTGGCACGTTTGACATGCGGAAGATGTGGGATATTGTACCGAGAGCATCTGGCCGAAGCGCGACAGCTTGCGCCTTAATGTTGGCGACTGCGGCTGATTGAAATGGATGCAGCGATGGTGCAATTTCCGCTGACGACGACATATTAAACATTTACATCCAAAGGAACGCGAAGAAACAAAATTGGTATGATGATCCTCGTAGAGTTGTGATAGGTACTCGGTTTTCTTTACCAGCCAACTCGCCGCATGAGTCACAATACGCAGAGCTGGTGTCGTATCTGTAAGGTTTACAAGGTCTTGAAACTATGGGCCAATTGTGTGGCTGCTAGCTGTTTAGTTCGTCTCTAGGTGGTAGACTACCTATTCTATGACGGGTACTATTGACCGAAAGGAAGCCATTAGATGAGCCGGAATTCAGCTTACATAGCTGCAACTGCATGGCACTTTGAACAACTTTGACGAGACTACATGTACCCAGACGCAGGAAACCCCGCTGGTCGATTCGGATCCTGCAGTCTCGCCAACTCCAACAATAGTCGATATGTATATACGGACATGTCAGCTTCTCGCAGCGCCTTGAAGAACCAATCCCGTCCCTGTTCTGCAATTTCCCTAGCCCGCTGTTGACCAGATTCTGTCGACGTCAAGTAGAGGACAAGCTCGGGCAGCTCTTCTAGACTTTGACTAACGGGAATATAATGAACCCACGGCACGAGCCGGTCATCGTGCCATTCTCTTAGGAGCGTTTGTTTCAGCGGTGCTGATTTCGACGCCAGCAGCTTATAGTAGCGGCCGCTAATGCCGTTGCCGTCAAGATCAAAGACCAATCGCGAGTGAAGTGCTTTGTCTTTATCAGCCCATCCACCTATTTTGAAGGTCCTCGCCTGATCTCTACAGTATTTTCTTTCGCACTGGAATATCCGTGTAAAAGCGACATCAAATAATCGCCCGTTGAGAAATGAGGATGCAACACGCTGTATCGTTCCACCGATCAGCCGCAAGTAGTAATACCGCTGGCGCTCGGTATTTTGCACCAGACTCACGAATCTTTGTCTATGAAAAGATGGCCAGCTTGCATTTGAGGCGAATGCGCCGGTTGTGGACCCGGCCCAGTAGAGATTATTCTTCTTCTCTTCCCAGCTGATCTCTCTTGTATCGTCATATGTAAACTCTTCTTCAATATATGCTGGGCTGGGGATCAAAATGTCTCCCATTGTCGAAGGCGAACCAGTTGAAAGAGCTGGGACAAGCCCCTCGACCAAAGAAAAAGTCATTGGGCTCATGAACAGCCCATGCATGTTCCGGTACTCTGGGTGCTCACAGAGATCAGTGGAAGAAGATAAATTGGTGACAAATGGCATGCCAAATACGTCCAAGGGCATCTGTATGTCCTCTGCGTTGCCTGACTTCTTTCTCAACGAACAAAATTTCGTAACTTCATCCCAAACAGGCTGCTGCGACAAGTTTCTGAAATTGAATAGCGGATAAGAATCGACCTTTTCTACTTCCCATGTAGGGACCAGAATACGCGGTTCATCGAAATGATTGAAAAGAAATCTTATGTCAGGAAGAACGCCATTGAAACCCCATAACAGTCTATCAATTTGATATTCAATATGTCTGTCGTAGATTCGATTTGGGTGTATGCATCGTGTTTTAGCATATGCCCCGTAGAATATGCAGAACCACATTTCACTGTTAGGCGTATAATAGACTTGATTCATGATTTCAAGTACTTGTTGTCCGCTCAGTTTCCAGAGTGGAGAGATAGCCTGATGTATAACGTCAAAGTCATCAATTATAGGAGATTGACGAGCAGTTGCGTATTCATACCAGGCTTCAAATCCAGGTGGGGGCTTGACCCCATACCGACGTTGATATTCCGTAGCAGCTTGTTGATAGTTCTTAGACTGTCTTTGAAGAAGGTTCTCAAAATGAATCTTACGGCTGCGTACCAGAGCTTCAACAGGATGCTCTTGTTCGGGGCCAAAGATCTTCGCTGACTGCTGCATGTCGCGAATCATCCAAAGATTCTGAAGAAAAGGTACGAACGATAATAAGCCAAACATCCATAATAGCGATCTATATTTCGCTTGCTTTGGTAAATATGAAATAACTTGGCCAAGCGCAATGACTGCGGCTAAGACCCAAGCAGCAGCTTTAGTATCAGATGCCTTGTTGGAAATATTGCTCGTAGATGCAATTGAAAATGTGGTAATAGTGGTAGCTATCACCCAGGATGTACTTTGAGCCTAAATGATCGTTAGCAACTAGGGGAGTAATTGATAAGATAAGCGACATACCACTTTGGCAGTGAAATACCAAGACAAGGCCTTCAGCAGACCCAGAAGAAGTGCACGAGTTGGATTTACTCTTGAAAATCCAGGTAACATAGAAGATATACACAGGATAAAAAATAGAAAGACAACAGTTCGGACGGAAAGAGGGCGTATCGCGCGCTCAAAGTTGATGGATGAAAGACTCAAGAATGTTCCACCTTGTGGCAGTAGAGCAGAATATACAATGAACAAAGCAGCTACCAAAGCAATGGAGGATAAAGATACCCTAATTGCCCAATCTGAGAATGTAAATATGGTAAAAATAGATGTAAGAGTAGCTACACAAACTGAGCTGGTAGAGAGTGCAAGTGGACTAGTCGGCAACTTGGAAGTAGATCTTGAATATCTCTGAGTCGCCAAAAGAAGGGGGGTCAATAATGGCTATTGAGAGTTAAACTGTATTCTCTTTATACGGCACGCATTAATACTTACAAAGAATTGAATTGCGCCTGTTTCCATCTTGACAAATGAGAATACGGTGATGCCCGCAGCAAACGCCCAATGAGAAGATGAGGGCGATGGTAGCGTATTTGGCTCCCCATGGACTGCTGGCCCTAGCAACGACCCGTGCTCCAGTTTCTTCTGGTATCTTATCAAGAGGGGCAGAATAGCCCAACATAAGATCTCAGAATAGATCTCCAGCCCTGGAGAAGACAGCCATTGCGTCAGTGTAGCACAGAGAAGTGCCGCTCCGCCATATCCACTGAGCAACTCAGCGTTGACCGTCCAAGGAAGCCACATTGTGATGCATGAAATAAAAGAAAGACTGCAAATGCCAGATATGCTCCATATATGAGAAGGTAAGATCAAGAACGCGGCAAGATGCGCGTGGGAGTATGACTCTCCCTTGAAATGTCTCACTTCTAATTGTGGCTGAATTGAGCACGAATCCGGTAACTGTGCATAAACTCTATTTAGTGTAACTTGGTGGTATGTACTCCGTAACACATTTTATAAAGTACTGCCTTGTCAATTCGAAAACTTTATATTGTGCTAAATGATGTATGAGACAATAGCGACTCCGCCTGTTAAGCTGTTATGTGAACAGTAGCCATCACGACTCCTGCTAACTAATGTTCATGTTCGTGAGTCAAAGAAACATGTACCCATTCAGCTACCACCTAAACAAAAGCATCAGTGTCAAAGTTTCAAAGAGTTCAAGTATTTCGACTTACCGCAGCCTCCTCCGCATCCTCCAGTGCCTCCTCCTCCTCCAGCTCCTCCCACAACTCCACCACCGCATCCAGCGCCGCTGGCCCCGCAAGTCTAGAAGATTGTCAGATCTATAAATGCACGCTGAAGCAAATGACTGTGTGCGACATACCCCTCCATTGCCATTGATGCATCCTCCAGGCCCCCCGCAAGAACCAGCGGCTATGCTCCCATTGCCGCACGTATACACAGCACAGTTCGCCCATGCTCCTACGCCGTTATGCACGACGGATGGATCCCATCCGTAGTATATCCCGGGTGTAAACCATGGAGGGAAAGGGTAGGGTCCATACACTAGTACGTAGCACGTAGCATTAGATGCGAACTAAGGATTCAAACATCTGGGTGTAGGATTTAACTGAACGAGACTTACCAGTATAGTTTGTACCCCATAGGCTAAAATAATCTTCTTTAGGAGGCAGGGTTCGACCCTTCTTCTCTGCCCTCTTTGCGGCCTTTTTGTACTCTTGTTCCAGCCATTGGCGCTGGCGTGCACGCACTCTCGCCGTGACCTTTTTTCGGTCTTCTGTTTCTATCGTTTTCACAGCATTGTGGAAAGAAATATGAGCCGGTGTGCCCGACGAATGCGTTTCGGCTCCACCAGACGCATGAAACGTGTCGGAAAGTTTGTCATTAGTTGAGATGCCGAGGACCTTGCCAAGCCCTGATATCTGTGAAGATCTGATTGCTATTGTGACGATCATATTAATAGCTGAGCTTGTGAAGAGGACGTAAAGAGATGGCTAACTTACTTTCGCAATACCAGCATGTACACTCGCTGTATACTTCCCCAAACATGCTTTGGTATGTCTTCGTCGTCCACTCAAAGCACCTACTAAGCTTATCTTCATCAATCTTATCATCATGATCGATAAACTTTGCAGTTTTCGAGACTGTGTAATAATAATAATGTGAAGGCCTCAGCTGGTGCGTGTGCCAAGCCAAATCCACGTCCAGCGTAGGCACGACCATCTTAGTAGGATGCTTCCCCATGATCTGTATGAACCTGTCGTATTTTGTAATGAGTCGCGACATGGTGTCTCTTGCGTTGGGACTATGAAGCCAATCTATTTTGACCATCTTTTCAATGAAGACTCCTTGACGCATAACGGCAGCGCAAAGGTCAAGCGCAAAGAGAGAGAAGTTTTGCCAGTATCGACTCATCATTTTGCGGATGGAGATTCCAGACCAGGGATGTATTTGATAGCGACCAAAAGGTCCTTTATCGTGATCTATGATTCGGATCTTTTTATGGTCAGACAAAGTCTCTTGGATCATATTCCTCACCGCCTTCATGCTCAGCCGAGCAGGTGTCTTGCCTGCGTCTTTGTCGTTGTCTTTATCCGTATCTTTGGTTTTGGATTTGCGCTTGTTCTTGGGGGTCTTCGCTGCGATATTTCCATCATCATCAGATGGTGGCTTGATCAGTTCCAGAATCTTATCTCGTAGCTCTAATTTAATCATGCGATTCGGGAAAGTCCTAGGAAGCCTGAGACCCCATTTATTCTTAGTTACGAGCTCGGGGCGGCCAGACTTGGGGTCAAGTATCGTTCCCGGCATCGGTACGGATTTTTCTAAAAGGGTAGAAGCATCTGCGACAAACTTCGATAGTGATAGGAGCTCTTTATAGTTCTCATGTCCACATGAAGAGCACTTGTGGCTAAACTTGCCATCGCCAAAGCCGCTACCAATTAAACCGGTAAATCTGGGAACGAAAGTCAGCATACCTACTTCCTATGGTCAAAACGTTGCATTAAGCTTAGTTTACTCTTCATTGTTTGCTTCTCTGCTCGCTCCACAGGTTGTCCATGGAACTTCATTGTCCGTTTGACAGAATGGGCATTTGACTGCTCTCGTCATAGGATCTTTGCGGTTCCGCCAACGACGTCCAGTTAGAGCCGACCAGTATTTCTTCGCTTTATTGGACACATTATAGTTGAAATTTGCATCAATTGCTTTGTGAATCAACTTCCACGGCATACCGGAGGCCCAAAATGTGCCTAGGCCATGTCGGATTGCATCCTCAAGGAAAGAGCGAGGATTAAGCATGTGGGTATGAAGAATCATTAACACATCTATAAAAGAAGGGGGGAAAAATTCGTTAGAATAGCCTATTTTCGAGTATTTGGTGTAGGTTCTCACCTAAAGGCGGTAGCATCCTCTCTTCCCATATTAATCTTCGAGAAGTTGGAAACTTTTTGAACTTATAGCTATCAGGATCCTCCATATCTTCTTCGGTCAGCATGATGTTCTCCCCCAGAGACTTCCACCACGTCTCGTATCGATCGACCGCGCGGGCGACAAAAAGCGCCCATCTCTTCTCGCGAATCCTGCTGTGGCCGGCCTTTGTCACGGTTTTGGCATTGGACTTTTCAAGCATGCGAATCATTGACCAGTCGGCATCGGCTCGTAAATCATCCAGAGCCCATTTGCCGCGGTCGTTCCAGAGATTCCAGAGTCCGTCAGTGTAGCCAACTTCCTCTTTCATCGACTGAATAGCATGAAGCAGCTTGAGGTGAGCGAGACAAGCATCTTCTGAAATGCCGTACCTGATGTCAAGGTGATCCGTGACGCTTGACTCGAAAGATAAATTTATAAAGGCTGTATTTACATCTTCCGCTGCTTCATCAACAGATTCGTCAATGGTGTCTTCGTCAATGCGGGTCTCGTAGTTAATCATCATAGAATAAATCGGATGCGGGTCCGAAGCCGTGGCATCATCAGCATTAGGCCGCGTCTCAAGTTTGTCAGCTTCCATTATATGTTCTTATTCACTTTGCAAATATATTATGAGGTTTAATATTGGATGGTGTGAGGATATAAAGTCAAAGAAAGTATCTTGGGATCTTAAATAGTTCTGCCTAGTCTCAGCAGCCGAGAAACAAGACCGCAGCTGCATGAGGCTGAATCGAACTATGTGGATGAGAAATCAGTGAAGATATCCGAGCCCATGATCATCCGTTCTCGGCCATGCATGCACCGGCCAATACGATATCCAACGCGCTGCGGAGAAGCATTGCGTCCAATAAGGCTATATGGTGTGTCCTTGCCAGGGCCACCAGGTGGGATATCTAACAAAAGGTTCTCAATAGTATACGCAGTCTGGATTCTGAGATAGGTAGGATTGACTGTGTCCCCACAGAGGAATAAGGTGCTGATTAGATCGATGAGTTGGGCGCTATGCCTGTGTAGAATCATTCCAGAACAAAAATCAGCCTAGAGTTTGGGTCATGAGACCAGCCCAAACTGAGGCTCTCCAATGATGGCCCGTCAATCCAGAGATATCAAGTAATGTGAATTGATCAGAGCAAAGATACTCATCAGCTTGATCGGGAACTCCCTCTCTCTCTAAACACCAAATCGAGTAAGTGGGTACTGCAACACGAGCACTCGCCTCATTTTAAAAAGCAGGCTACAGCTATCTTATCCTTATCATGGCAATCACCATTAAAATTGTGGAATGCAAAGCTGAACGCGCCATGAGAAATGCCTACGGCGAGGCAGATTTAACGGATCGCGGCACGATTAATACAGAAGACAGCCTTGGCCACAACACCTGTGGATTAGTGGGAGCAGACGCCCTGCCTGCGACATGTCGGCTATAATTTGTCTCAGTGATTATTCCGCTGTGTTCCGCACCTAGGTCAAAAGTCCCCACGGTGCAACATCACGCATGCATCCGTAAATGGTAGCTTATTCCGACCTGTGAAGGACAAAGACCATACAAGCTTATCCTTTGAAGTATTGCTAGCCAGGCAGCTGATGTTTGATGTCATTCCCGCATGCAGATCTTAAGGGGAGCTGATACTCGGTATTATTACGTCGGAGTTTGATCGTCTTCTGCTATGTTTATATGAATACATCATGTAATAGAGCGTTGTTAGGTTTTTAACGTACAAGATGCATGTAAATTTCTGGCGTAGCGACTACACCTCAGCGGCCTCAGAATGCCCCTACCATTATACGTAGGTATCTACCTACATGCGCTTAACTATCTCTAATGCGGCAAACAGCCACGCGATCCTTCTTATCTCTTTGTATCTCAGCAGTTGCATCTCTCCGTTATGGAGCAGCGATCTAGAGAAGACATAGTAGACCGCATTGCGGGCATGCATACAGCCAATTAAAGTGGCAAAGCGCGGCAAGCTACAAGAGCTAAGCTAGCTTGCATAAACAGGTCTGTATTCTGGTTTATGAGCTGGCGTAATCTCTTAAACAAGGGACTTTATGTTGTTGAAATACCATATGTTTTCGTTCAACTGCACCTGGTCTGCTCAAGCTGTCAGAGTCTAATTGCGCCCATATGTCGTCCCGCATACCTGTTGTTGTTGGATACATCTTCGAAGCAGCTGTATTTAGTATCAGAATCAGGGTTTGGTCCATTCTTAGGCTTTCATATTGAGATTTTCTCAAGATCTTATTGTCTGAAACTTGAACCCTACACCGGTCAAGGTCCTGTTTTACACATACAAGATAGCGTAAATTCTGTAAACACCTTGAGAAACAATAATGGCCTTTATTCTATACACAAAGGGTTCTACTTATTGAGAATTAGACTTTTAGAAGGAATACTTCTAAAAGCAATGAGAGCAATTAAAACCCTGAATTTGAGAAAAAATCAACTCGCTTCTTGTACAACGCCACGAAAGAATTTATCATAGAATGGCTTGGTCACTGCGAATCTCCACGCTCTCTAGCAATTGTACTCTTCCACTCACTCTTGATTTCTTCGAGAAGCCCCTTCGTAAAGACGATATCTAGTGCAACCCCTGCTAATCCTTTCGCTACCCTCAACGCTCTCACATATGCATCCCGCGTCCCAGCAATCTCAGCAAACTCTGGGTTGTGTGGACCTTGACCTTTCGGTCCCGGTTGTAATTGAAACGCCGTGTTTAAACTCGGCATTACGTGGCTGATGTCGCCCTGATCTGTACTTGCCTGTGATTTGCCTCGTCCCTCGTCAACATCTTGATCTTCTGCGATCCTACCAGGTGGCTCGAGAGCATTGAAATAGCGCGTATAAGACCGCGCCATTGTTCGGTTCGGGATGTGGTTCTGATAGCCCCATCGCTCCGTAATAGTCACCTTAGCTCCTGTAGCCAGGGCACCGGCTCTGAAGCAGTCATATACTTTTTCCTTAAGCTCGTCGAGGCGCTTCTGCGTATCTGACCTGACAACGAATATGCCAGCGGCGTAGGCATGAATGATGTTAGGGGCGACGCCGCCATTGGTAATATGGCCCTGAATCCTGTCCTCGGGCATAATTTGCTGTCTGAGCGCGGACACATTGTTGTATCCTGCGATTAGTGCGTCCAGTGCGTTGATCCCAAGCCAAGGATTGGCTGCCGCGTGAGCCTCGCGGCCAAAATACTCGACCTTGAATTGGAGATATGACGCTGTTCGCATCAACGCCGCATCTGGGGTGATTCCAGGATGTGAAATGAGGCTCACATCGACTTTGTGATCAGAATAGGCGCCAGCCTTGAGAAGCCTGATTTTCCCTCCTCCACCTTCTTCTGCTGGCGTGCCGAACAGAATCACCTTTCCGGCAGCTTCGTATTCCTTCATTACTTGAGCCGCTGCAACAGCGCCAAGGACGGATGCTGTAGCGATGAGATTATGGCCACAGGAATGGCCAATGTAGGGAAGACAATCTATCACCAAGAGAGTTGGTTTTTTGCTCGTCTCAAGGGAGATGTATGGCGCAATTACTCACCCATCTCGGCATTGAATGACACGACGGGACCGCGTTTTCCCGTGTCAAACACAGCAACCCACGCAGTTTCCATGCCATAAGCAGACGGTGTGACGACCCAGCCGCTCTGGGAATTCATAAATCGTGTCAATACATCATGGGCGATGAACTCTTTGAATCCTCTTTCGGGGTTATCGTGAATCTTCTTGTTAATCGGCCAAAATTCCTCAAGGAGGTTGTCTACTGCCTGGCTGATAGAATCGAGAAATTGCGATTCGCGCTTGTCCTTGTCATCACGATAGCCGCTATAAGGCACGAGAATGAAGCCATCATCTTCTTCGTCGTTTAGCGCCATTACACTATTTAATCAATCGTGTTATGCTTTAAGTCAGACTAGTGGCTAGTCGGCCACCCCCGCTAGTCGGCCACCCAGATTGATCAAAATCTGGATCAACCTTAAGGGAGAAAATCAATAGAACAACATCATAAAGTCATTTTTTTCCTAGTTCTTTTTTTATAGCTGCCATTCGTGGCAGAGATCTTCAAATTCTATAGAATCTAGTGACTTAGATGCATTTTCAGGCTGTAGTTGCTGTTCCATTTGAGCTCTTGTGTTTATTATGTCCTTGATCCTAATGAACCGACTATTTAGGTTTTCTGTGACCTTCTGTTTCTTCTTTTTCTTATTTCTATCAATTTGATGCTCTAGATTTTGAATCTTTGCCTCTGCGGCGGCTAGCTTTGTGTTCTGACGGTCTAGATGGCTTCCAATCTTACAAAATAATAGTCATTAAGTCAGGTTGGCAACACCGATTGCGTTAATGACTGATTGAATCTGCTGTGACCGCCTAGGTGTTGCAAAAACGATAGAATTTGGTTCCTTCCTTTTCCTTGTTGCTGGTAACGGCATTCTTGGCGTTATTTTTGCTGCTTCTTCTTTAGAAAGGACGAATTTGCTTATTAACGGCTTCGCCATATTAACAGGCCATAGTCCTAAGCCAACCCAGCCTGCCTGGATGTTTCTTTTAGTTAGACCTTATTGGCAAGCCTTATGATAACAATAGAGAAAGACCATTTTGCTGTACGGCATGGAATCATTAGCATTAAGATAGTCTGCAAGAGCTTAACGGTAATAGGCTTTAATCAGCGAGAAAATTGAGATATTAAGAGGTTAAAGAACATAAGAGCTATGAGGCGGTAGGAATAATAAAAAGATATCGTTTTTATAGTATTTATAAAGGAAATCGTTAGTGCAGTAACTTCCGTGGCCGTTAATAATAAGTAACCGCTTTAAGGAAGTCTTTAGCTTTATCTGAGGAATAAAGATCTCTCTAAGCCACTTAAGGGCAATAGCATCGCTCATCCAGCCTTTCTCAGACGCCTCAAACATCCAGCCATTAAGGAAGTCAACTACTTCTAGGAACCATTGCTATTAAATAGTCTTCCCTTTAAATATTACCAGCAGCATTAGCGCTCACCTAATTACTAAGATGCACTCACAGATTGTAGTCTAATAACATAAATTAAGCTGCCTAATCATCATAACCTTCTTCCTTGTATACCTAAGCACTAGACCGTTGCTCCCACGGCCTTCTAGGATACCAGTCTCATCTATGTTATAACAATGCTGCGGAAGGATGTCTTTGATCTCCGGAATCTCAAAGTGGCAGAAATATTCCTTGATAATCTTAATCCCAGCTCCATTAACACAGCAGGAATCTATCGGCCTACCTCGAATGGTTTTAATTTCCAGGTTTCTTCGTAAAAATCCTTCCATCCACGCTTTTCCAAGTGGTTCATTATCGCCGCCGGCCTTAATAATATGGGCAGCAAATTCTTTAACTTGATAATGTGTTAGTGCAAACCCCAGGGCCTCTTATAATAAAATCCACTGGATAAAATGTGATTCTTAGTATTTAGAAAGGCGTTGCCTATGCTCATTTGCTTCATTTTGCGTTATGCAACTGTTTATTCTTTCTTATAGCGTTAACCATGGAATTCCCTAACGGGCGGCGGCTTTTCATTGTGAAATGCCATTTTCAACATCAGTAATAGCAGAAAGAATATTATCTTTAGAATAAGAAGGCATTTCCTATTAGAATGATATAAAAAATAAAGGAAATAAATTATAATTAAATAAAAAAAAAACGCGAGTTATAAACGCAAAGTTGGAGTTGTGATTTCCTAGAACGCGTGGCCGACTAGCGGGGGTGGCCGACTAGCCACTAGTCTGACTTAGACGCGAGTCCACAAATGCAGCCGGGTAAAAGATTACGAGGGTTCGATTGTTGTTACTACGTCTGTCTCACAGTTTGCAGGGTACGTGTATGCAGCAACTCAAGAGCCAAAAATGCCACCTATCAGACCATCGCCTCCCTAGCGAGGGGCACGATATGGGTACGTAGAGACGTACGCGGTATCATACTCATCACGTGCATCGACTCTCATTGGTGGCGGATCTTCCTGGTTGTTCAACTCGATCGAGCCGTCTTCGCAGCGTGGACTAAGAATGTTGGTAGAGTCATACCGGCTATCGTATTGTGAGCGCATTGCCCGAGGCGATTTAGGACGCGCTTAGACGACTCGGTTTCCAGTGCGCAACACATCCGAGGGTCCCTTAACTTTGGGAAAGATTTCTGGAAACTCGAGCCGCAAGGGTACCTTGAGAGAGTTGAAGAAGAACTGCTCTGTCGGCGTTGGCTGCGATTGAGTAGCTGAGCCGATTGCGACAACGGCGTGATGAGTTCTTCGCGCTCAGAACTAGACAATAGTTCGATTCAATCTCTGCAGCCGCGATAGCAGTAAGAATCAAATTATTCGCTTCTTATTTCCCCCCCTCTTTCTCCTCTTTCTGCTCCCGATTGGCGGACACAGCCTGCCACTATGCCTCAGCCCCAGCATAGCGGAAGTCCTAATCCTTCAGACGATTCATCTGTCGACTTACACGAGAGATTGTCTGAGCAAGGCTCATCAAATGGAAATGCGGTGACCCGCAAATCCAACAAGCCTCTTAGTCGCCGGGGTCATTTCAAATCGCGCCTTGGATGCTTTAATTGCAAGCGGAGGAGAGTGAAATGCAATGAAATACGACCTGCTTGTTCGCCTTGCTGTCGCCTAGGACTCAATTGCAGCTATCCAACACCGGCTTCGAATTCTAGCTCTTCGTCATCATCGTCCTCCTCCTCCTCGCTCACCCCGCGTGCTGCGTTGTCTACTCTTGCGCTGGAAGATTTGCGATTTTACCACCAATTCATCTTAGCAGCCTTCCCCACTCTACCGCTGAAAAGTAAAGATGTATGGATGGATGCTGCCGCCATGTCACACCAGGTGAGGCTATTCGCTATGCTTTGCAACCCAATTCACCTTGTGCATATGAACTTGACTAACACCAATTGCTATTAGTATGACTTTCTTGCACACGCTGTCTTGGGACTTGGGGCATCACACTTATCCCAGCACGGCAGCGCTGATTATACGTCGCAAGCCTTGCAGCATCGCATCACCGCTATGAAGCTTGTAAATGAGCAGCTGGATAAGCCGCCTTCCAAGCCAGCGGATGCGGATGCACTACTTGCAGCAATAATATGTCTTATCACGCAGTCATCTCTCTTGCCGGATAGCATGGTTGACTACATTACGACGACAAGAGGTGGCAACTTAGTAGCCACATCCATGATTCCGAATTATGAGAAATCCATTTTTAAACATTTCACGCCATTGGAACATGATCGGTCCTTGGAGCGACTTATTACTGAGCAGCCGAAAAACTTTGAAGTCATTGACGGTTTTCGTTTGTCAGCTCTGAGACTCAAGCCTCTGTGCGAGAAACCAACAGAGCTGGTATATTGTAATTCTATAATCAGATGCATGGAAAATTTACGAACCTCTTGTGTCGAAGGTATGTAGCACTGCCATTGATGCCATCCGCTAACGCTAACACGCCAATGCTTGCCATATCTTGTAGCGTGGAGAGAATTTGTCACTTTATTCATTCTTCCAACCACCTTCAACAATCAAGAATTCATGTTATTCGTCGACAATGAAAATTACGTTGGCCATCTTTTACTCATCCATATGTTTCTGTTAGATTACGTGCTCGGCAACGCATGTCTTGCTAAATCTGAAGAGCCCGAATATCCAGGGAGGAAGTCGGTTGTTATCAAATGGACACAAGACTTGGCTCAGAGGCTGCCTCCTTCTTATCAAACATACTCAGAGTGGCCACTGAAATATTGCGAAATACTCGCTAACCAAGACGCACGATACCTTCTCAGCCCCTAAGAACTCTTCTAGACGGGATGCGTCTTTCAGAATCTACTCCAAATATTCCCCGGCTCAGTGCAGCTCTGTTACTTTCGTTGGCGTTATATATCTTTGTTGAAGCATGCAAATTTACGCTCAAGATACTCCAAACAACTACATAGTATAATGTCTGTTCTTAATAGCAAAACTTTAGCTCTGACGACCTCTAACCGATCAAGAGATGCTGCGTTTTGGCTCACAGACTCTCATGTTTCTTGTTTCTCTCCCCCGCTGATCTCTTCTAATCCCAACTATCTCCTCCATTTGCAACGATTTGATTGGTCTGGTGGTCTAGTGGTATGATTCTCGCTTAGGGAAAACCCTACAGCTTGTTTGCGAGAGGTCCCGGGTTCAATCCCCGGCCAGACCCTGAATAGAAGATGATTTCGAGAGTAATCGAGGTCATTTGCTTTTTTATCACTTCTTTCTGATAGCCTCCTTACGCTGGCACTGTTGTCAGCTGCATGTTATTCTATTGCACTAAGTCTACAGCCCATTATACATGTGATATCTTATACTTTTGCTCTGGTTACCTCCCCTGCCTTTATTCGAAAACTTGCCCAGGATCATCCAGACAAAAGACTGCGACCACCCCAGATTTGGTATTTTTCGCAGACATTGTGTAGGGTTGGCCATTGAGAAGTGGACATCATGACTACATTGCACTTATCGCATCCATTACGGGGGGCCCCTGGGATATAAATGATCTCGATGTTAGTCGAAGACAATCCAGGACCTTTACGTCTTTTACACTTTTTTTTTGACTGCCTCTCTTCGCTAGGATTATTGTCAACTACTAAGGTACATATATTCGCTCTATTATAGCTGGCTTGCAGCATATTATGCTTGCGGTATCTTATTTCTGCCTTGTGTTGTCCTCCTCTATTAGTCATGATCCCGTCGACATTGCTTTCATTGTAGCATATTAATAGACTGTGGTTCTCAATCACGGCCGCTCTCCTTCAACAACTCCACACACGTATACTACATAAATACAAATACACACAAAGGGAATGGCTCAGTATTAGACACCTTCGCCCAGTTACGCCTTTTTCTTCCCTCTGCCTCTGGTAGTCTTCACATTCTCAAAATACGCATCCACGATATCCTTTGCTGTCTCTTCTACAACCTTTCGAGATACCCACGTAGCCTCAGAAGGCTCGTATCCAACCCATTCGACCATGAGCTTGGTACGATTCCCGTTGTGCTTGCGAATGGCGAAGACTTCATACATGTCTGGGTCCACGGGGTTCGATGGCCGGCCTCCTTGTTCGCGCCAGTACTGAAAGAGAGTGTCGGGGACATCTTCGTGCAAGTTGGTCTCTGGCTCCCAGGTTGTCTCACCTGTATCCCACTCAACTTGAATCTCAATGGAGTTGTCGACCCAACGGTACCCAACGAAACGTTTGAAACCGTATTCCTGTTCGTCTTCGTCTTCTTCAGTGTCTGGCACTCCTATATCTTTCCGGTTGAGAATTTCTGAGATTCTCCCAGAACGGACTGCATTGGCTGGAGCGCCAGATGGGCTTGCTGTGGCTTTGGCTGCTGACCCTTTGCTGCTGCGGGTGGCACTTCTTGGGCTGGGTCGCACGCGAGGGGTAGATGCTGATAGCGGCACCATGTCATCTTGTTCCAGCTGCAGCGATGTCCCCGTGTCTTCACTCACAGCGTGCAAACTGCTTTCATCCCTGCCCTGGCTCTGCGGAGTCGTCTCTTGGCTGTCGATGAGCTTCTTGGCAAACGACCTGCGCCTATTCGAGCCTGGCGTATTCTTTTTGAGCCGCGGGGAATCTTGCGTTGCAATAGTGGAATTTGGTCCCAAGGAATTCCGCGGTGAGCTTCTGGTTCCTCTGCCAGGGGTGAAAACAGCCGGGATGGCAGCCATGATGGATTGCATCGTGACCGCACCGCAGATTTGTCGCGATAGCTCTGCGGTAGAGAGAATATAGAATGAAATGAGGGGAAAGTAAGAGGAGAATCGATTATTGAAGCTGTCTTTGAAGAATCTTGAAGATACGCGCTTTTTGCTGTTTACATTATTTAGTCAGCTGTTTGGCGCAACTGCCTCGACTCTCGAAGTGACGACACCCAACAGAGGGAGAGCCATCACGTGACCCTTACTGGAGCCTTCACCATCTTGATCCTTGATACATGATTCTTCGCATAAACTCAATCCCAATTCAGTTGACAGGATTCAAAGATTTCATCACTGATGCCCTTATTTGTAGTACATCGCCTGATCAATGAGGGGTTGTGACAGCAAAAATGCAGGCATCCACAAATCGAGGTTGCATCCGCGGCTTGGATGGGAAGCCCCAGTAAGTGAAGAAGGATCAACACTCGCTGTTTAAGCATGGGTAAGGAAAGGATGGTGTGTATGGGAATAATCGAAGTAATCCTGATTAGTTTGTTTTTTTTCTTTTGTATTACGCAAAGAGCTGCTCTTGAAAGAAACACTGGTCTATATATGTGCGCGCGTTTCCACTCGCTTTATACTGACCTTGGCTGCCTTTTTACAGACTCGTCTTCTATTTCTCACAGGATTTGGATCTTATCTAAACCATTTAGCTAATATATGACGTTTTACTCTGTGTATTTTCAAAATGGCTCCCGAGAGTGCGAAATCATCTAGACCAGTTCGCATCGCGAACTGCTCTGGTGCCCTCAGTATGACGAGCACAATACATGTACATGCGTACAACATGGTCTCATTCCACCACTGACAATCTTAAATCCATTAATAGCCGATCCGGGCATCTTGATGTACAATCAGGCCAAATATGGCCCTGTTGATGTCATCACGGGCGATTACCTCGCAGGTAGGTTGGATCGGAAAAGCCATGAACAACATATATATACATGGATAGATGTATTAAAGAGTATTTGAGGATGACTGACTTTAACAACGCCTCTGGTCTGGTATTATAGAAGCGACGATGGCAAGCAGTGCGATAGAGCGTGCGCAATCAACTGGACCTGGTTGGATAAAATCTGCGTTCGATGGAATTCAGATGTCTTTGGATCTAATAAACGAGAAGCGTATCAAAATTGTTGTCAATGGCGGCGCCATGAATCCAAAAGGTCTCGCTGAAAAACTGCAAGATGAGGTAAAATATCTTTCCCTGGCTCTCCACCATCGCATTATATTGCTGACGTGCCAGATAAGATCAAACTCAAAGGTCTAAAGCTTCGCGTGGGCTACGTTGAGGGGGACAATTTGATACACAAAGTCCATCATCTGGTTTCTAAATCTCTCGCACATCTCGATGGAGCAAATCCGGATGTCCAATACACCAAAGATACAGCTTCTTTCTTAGAATCACCAAAGGAGATGCCGATTGTTGCTGCCAATGCGTACCTCGGCTACCGCGCCATTAAGAAAGGTCTGGATGAAGGCGCCGATATTCTCATCTGCGGCCGAGTTTCCGATGCTTCGCCAGTTATCGGAGCAGCTGCCTGGTGGTATAACTGGTCTGAATCAGATTTTGATCAACTTGCCGGATCACTAATCGCTGGTCATCTGATTGAATGCTCGACATATGTAACTGGCGGCAATTTTGCTGGTGCTTATAAATACCCACCGAGCGATTTCTTGCGACTCGGCTCTGGCATTGCGGAAATTCATGCTAATGGAGATTGTGTGGTTACTAAACATGACTCTCTAAACGGGTTTGTTACGCCCGCTACAGTGAAGTGTCAATTCTTATATGAGTTGCAAGGGAACATCTACCTTAACAGTGACGTAAAAGCGGACATTTCTAACATAACTGTCGCCGAAGAGTCCAAGAATCGTGTTCTAGTATCTGGCGTCAAAGGCTACCCGCCTCCACCAACTACAAAGCTCGCTGTCTTTTACCAAGGAGGCTATCAGTGTGAGCATCTGATCAATGCCAGCGGGTATGCTACAGATCACAAATGGGATGTTCAAGAACTACAGATCAAGGATACGCTCCAAGAATGGGGAATACTCGATAAGTTTGACGTGCTGGAATTCCAGCGGATTGGAACTCCGATGAAGGATCCCGATTCACAGTTTGCTTCTACCACATACATGCGCGTCTTTGCACAATCAAAAGATGTACACGTGTTGAGTAGATTGCATTTGGCTTGGTTTCACCAGTTCATGTCTCATTTTCCAGGTACTTATGCTTCGAAGCTTACATGATATCCGAAAACTGACTATAGACTTTGTCAGGCATGCATTTCTCGATGGATTTTCGCCCACTAGCACCGAAACCGTTCTTTGCGTACTACCCAGCCGTTGTATCTCAAAATGAGATTAAAGAAACTGTTACGATACTGGGTGAAGCCTCAGCCGAAGAGGCGCTTTGCTTTGTTATCCCCCCACCGAATAAGACAGAGCCGCTGGCGCCACGAGAGAGTTACGAAACAGTAGATCCCGTATCCTTAGAGAGCTTTGGCCCAACCGTCAACCGCCCACTAGGTGATCTCGTCCTTGCTCGTTCGGGCGATAAAGGCGGCAACGTAAACATCGGCTTATTCGTAGAGTCACCCGAGCAATGGGAATGGTTCCGCTCTTTTATGACCAAAGACAGGCTTCGTTCATTGATGAGGAAGGATTGGAAAGACTGGTACTTCCTTGAGAGAGTCGAGTTTCCTAACATCCATGCCGTTCATTTTGTGGTTTATGGGTCTTTGGGAAGAGGCGTTACCAGCACCAGCTTGTTGGACAACTTGGGCAAAGGATTCGCGGAATTCATCCGAGCAGTCCATGTCGATATTCCGGAGAGATTTTTTGGTCATAATATTTGACTGTCAGAAGGCGATTAAAGCCAAATCGCTTTATTACCTTACTTGGTAGCAATCTTACAACGCCGGAAAGCGACTACCTCTATATCTCGCTGAATACTTCCAACCAATTCTATAGCTGACCAGATTGTCACTTTTGGCGAGATCGACGGTTGTAGTGATAAAGTGCAGTACTGCGTCCAGTTCAGTCATACACGCAAATCAATCTCAACCAAGTTTTCAGTATATAACTCATATTGATGCAAGCTGTGAGCTAACTAAGGTAAATGAATAGTTCTCTCTTCAGGTTTGTTGAGTAGAAGGTTTCTGA
The DNA here is from genome assembly GCA_026401215.1 of Trichoderma erinaceum. Classification (NCBI taxonomy): domain Eukaryota; kingdom Fungi; phylum Ascomycota; class Sordariomycetes; order Hypocreales; family Hypocreaceae; genus Trichoderma; species Trichoderma erinaceum. The sequence continues at coordinate 193,908 of JALIRY010000055.1, forward strand.
CATGGATATTAGCCATGTATGCCAAATTCGAGTTCAAGGCAGGGGTGTAACCACAAGTACGCAATTAGCTTTGAGCATCCAAATCTCTTTCTTCTAAAGATAGATTGACGGCTCCTCCCTGTTAATCTTATCTAACAACGATACAGTGAAGAATCCCTTCCGTCCCACCCAAAACAAGCAAAATAACCTAGCCAGGGCAGTGGACCCGTAAGCTCCCAAACCCCGGCACACACGTGGCTGCAAATAACCATCTTATTGATCGCCCAGCAGCCATGATCGGATCGCCCGTCATTGTCAATCCCATAAAGGTAAAATTACAGCTCACAACCTACTAAACTTTTTCTAGGCGCTTTCCATTAGACTTATCAAGATCGCCATCATAAATCGTGGGGTGATTCACGATGGGGCGTGGAAAATTTCGTCTGGAGTTTTGGTGGGGCCTAGTTTCTACAGATTGCGTGAGAAGAGTGATTGCGAAAAGTTGCCTAGTGGTAGGCAAATTGCCGTTCGTTGATCGTCTAGAGCGTCGAGTAAAAGAAGACGATTTGCTGGTAGAGTTCATATCGTGCTCAAAACTAGATAACCGAAACCTTCAACTAGAGAGAGACGGTGCTTTTTCTTCCAAAATGTTCATTCATGAGATTGAAGCTACATCTACATTTACGCAGAAAATGCAAGATATTTCGTCAGAGATTATTAAATTGTAATAGTAGCCAATTTTGAACCCGTGGTATCTGATATTATTGTTACAGCTTATACCCTCCCTCTTCGGTCGTCCAAGTATAGAAACATAATGAAAGTTCATAGCGACCAAGCATAGCTTCATAAAAAGAAACAAGATATTTCCCAAGTCCCAGATCGTAAAAAGATAGTTTCGTAAGTTTTCCTTTTTTTTTGCCTTCTGCTTCTTTCGCGCTCCCGCTAGATCATATGGAGCTGCAGTCTGTCTCCAGTAGTCTCACGCAACTCATACATGCCGACATGGCCCTCCAGATCCCCAACGTTCAGGAATTTTCCATCCGCAGAGAAGCAGAGCTCTGAAACTCGCGAAAGGTCATCAAATTGTTCGAATCCAGGGCGGGGAGTATAATCAATGGCCAATGCCTCTGGGTCGGGCCAGCTCCAGACCTCCTTGCCAGTCATGACATCCAGGATGACAATGCTGCCTCGAGCACCAATGTCGGTTCCGGTGGCCGAGACATAGGCTACAAAGCGACAATCTGGCGACACGCACGAGATCGTGTTAGGAATGCCAAAAGTCCTTGTGGAATTGGCTGCAAGATCCCAGACCAGGACATATCGGTACGGGACAGCAACGGGGCTGAGGTTGTAGCCAGAGCCACCATTGGTAGCGGGCACAGCGCGGAAAGACGCGGGAATCCAGATGGACACGACAGCGCTTCCGTAGGTGACCAGGTCACACGGAATGGCTGTGTCCAATTCCTTGTGTTGCCATGGCCTTGCAATTCGGTATGGCTTGTTTGCGCCTTCAGTAGTGTCCCACGCAACCAGGAGCGTCTCCTTCTCAGGGGGAGGATGGCCCTGGCGGGGAGGACGTGGTCCAGCAGCAATGACAAGCAGAGGGCTCGTCGTTGATAATGCAAGTTCTGGATACTGAGGCATAAATGGTAGTTCAACGTGATTTAGGTTGATGGTGCGCGATTTGACAAAAGGCTTCTTCTCCGGCGTCGCCTTGTAAAGGTCAATGATATTCTTCTCACCGCTGTAGATAGCCAAGGAACACAACGCTCCATCATATGATTCGATTTGGGCAGATGTCCAACGATCAGCGTCGTCAATTGACTGCAGGCACTTCTTCTTGGCCCAGTTCCAGATCTCGATGTATCTGCCAAAGCGAGTGGCAATAGCAATGAGGTTGGTGGGCTCTGCAAGAATAGCGTGGCTACGAATGAGGTATTCACGAGAGCGGGATTGCGCTGCCGTGTAAGAGGAGAATTTGATGATTTGCTGAACCGTTCCTCCAGCCGTTGACCAGACCTTGATAATGTTGTTTCCGTGCTTAGTCGCTATGGTGGAGAGAGAGGAAGACATGTCTAGGTAATGAATAGGGCCATTCTTCTTGTCGTCTGACTGGAGAAGCTTCCAGAAGACCACTTCAGCGGGACGAGACGATCTCCGGGGTGGAGGGAGAGCTTCTGAGGGATCCGGAGGTTTGTAGAAACTAGTAGGGAATCTGTTGTTACGGCGAGGTGGCGGCGAGAAGCTGACGGTGGTGGCATCTGGAGTTGAGGCGGTTTGCGAGACTTGAGAAGAGCGATGGGTGCTGATAGACGACCTATCAGAGGAATCTCGAGAGGGTACCCGGTGAGTGGCGGCGGTTTTAGGAGGAGGAATTGCCGGCAATGGCTTTGAAGGAGCAGGATAGAGGCTATATCCTGAGGCGTAGTAGTTGGATGATGCGCTGGACAACTTGCGTTGTGAGTTGAGCGATTCTCGTCGACCAGTCAAGGGCCGATCCCTGGATGGCGGACGACGGGGCAGAGATCCTCTTGAATCTCTCTGCAAGGGCATGTGGTATTGCTCTACAATGTCGTCGCTCTCCTCAAGCCATTGCGCGACAGCCTCACCCTTGGACGGGGGAGGCACAGGGAAGTCGCGAGTAGCGGCGTGATAGCGAGGTTCTGTGTTCATGATGTCTGAGTGTCTTTGATTATCTCTGCTGGGTTCAAATGATGTGGCATTATGCCGAGACGATTGGGTTGAACCACCAGTGTCAATACGACGCAGGGTCTCACTGGATTATAAAGAAAAAAAAGCACTGCATTAGCCTCATGGATCCCTGTGGTTCGAAAAGGTAGCGCAGGCTACCGGCGTAGTTTGACCAGACCGGTCGAGCCCCAGATCAAGTCTCGAGGCTAAACAGTAAAGGGGGTTTGAGGCAGACTCACGCTATCCGATCCAGATCTGTAGCAAATGGAGGAGGCTCCATGTTGTTGGCTGGGCTAGGTGTGATTTCGGCTGTGGGACCTTGATAGCGGATAAAACAGACCAAGGTGGTGTAGCAAAAAGAGAAGAGAGTTGTTCTTGTTTTCCCCGCGGGGTTGAACAAACGAGTGATGGAGGAAGATGAGGGTTTCGAAAAGTGGCTGGACTATTTCATCGGGAGGAAATGACAAGTAATAGTTTCTCGCTTGTCGACTCAGGTTCCAGTAGGAGCTGAAGAAGAGGGGGGTGTATTCTCGGCTGGAAAAGCGACGGTGTTGACAGCTCGACCGGGGTGGCTTCCAAGAGGGTGGCTGCTAAGAACGAGTGGCAGCAGGGACAGGCTCCTGAGGCCAAAGGCTGTTTCCTGGTTGTGAAGGGTAAAGTGGCAGCAATAGCTGCTGTCGAGGAGATTGTCAAAATGAATAAAATGAAAAAAACAGAAAAGCTTCAACGGATGGTGTCTAAGCCAGCCGTGGACTGGAACAGCCGATAGCTTGGGGAAAAAAACCGGACCGAGAGCGCATCCTCCGCTAAGAAGAGTCGGTAGCAGACTATAGCACACGAAGTTGGTGGTGCTTGGATGGAAATGGAGACGCCTGATGGGGACGCTACGGGACCCATGTCCAATATGTATGAAGATTGGTGGTGAGCTCCGTATGGGGAAGTGATTTTGGCGATGGCTGCTCTCCAGACCCTCCAGTCGGGGCCCCAATTTCGCTGGGCCAGACGCCACAACGCCACTAGGTCAGACCAAAACCCAATTGGCCGGAGACAAGGGCTGCGTAAGTTTTTGATAGGTGCAGGCAGGCTTTTGGCGGGACCCCTGGCGCCAGTTCACCCGGGGCTCGCTCTTTTACGCATGGCCCTGTTTACCCGATGAGGGAACCAAGTCCAGCGAGTGCCTATTTGCAAAGGCCCTGCAGCAAGCAGCGTCGAGTGATACCATAGAAACGTGTGTGTGAGAGCGAGTGAGACATGCAGAGCTCGGCGTGTAGTTCATGCGTGGAGGTAGGTAGCTTTCCTGTTGCAAACACTCGGCTACACGTCCATCACGAACTGCTGTCGTTTCAGGAACTGGACTAGCAGTATTCTCAGGCCATTCCGGCACAACGGAAGCCTGCCGCGGACAGCAGTCATGCATTGACGGCGGCGTTCTATCGAGTATGGGACGAAATATCAAACATGAGTCTTTCCAAAGAAGCAGCCAGGCCGAGCAGCACCAACTTCCAAGTTCTCTCCGCACCAGCGAGCCCAGCAGGCGGCTTGTGGGGTGGCCTCTCTTCCGTGGAGGGACCGGCCAGGCGTTGACGATTCAGCCGGCCAACCAGGATGGGCCATCAGCTGCTTTCCGGGGTCTCTGCTCTCCAGCCGCCTGCCCTAGGTTACTTGTTGCCTGGGCCATGAAGAGGATGTAATCACGCTCGTACAAAGAGTGGCGATGCAAGGCTGTAGAACAGCCAGTGGCAGCGGCTCATCGTCTTGTCTGACAGCTATTCAGAGACCAGCCCCTGGTGGGTGAAAAGGCCTAGGAGCGAGATGCGCTGCTACTGGCGCATCGCGGATGTGACGACCGCGGATCTGCCCTCCTTCGTGCCAGACTTGTCTTCCACACAACCTTTATGTTTGCAGCCATCCTGCCTGTCACAGAAGGCTGGTGAAACGATAGCTCACTGGTGCCTTACATGGACGTACAGTATGCGTATTTACCAGAGACAGAAGCGGAGAGAGGCAGAAAGAGACGACAGCCGAGGCGAGCCATTGGTAAAGGGAATCCATGCTCTCGTCATTGTCTCCCGCGCGTAACCGGTTGTCAGCCCTGTATTGAGGAATTGCAGAATTTGATAACGTGACGCCAATGATCGCTAGCAGACCATCTCGAGTCAGGCCACCCAGTAAAGTACCTGCTCTAAACAGTCCGGGCGCGCAGACTATCAAGAGGCCAGGTACGGATACTCGTATACAGCATTACTATATATGTATATGCACTGTACTGGTCTGCAAGGATTCTATGGGCTGCTTCGACTTTACTCATCACTGGAGACCTTGCACCGGGGTAGCAATCACATGTGCCCGGTCAATTGGATCTTCAGCCGGCTGTCTTAGACGCATGTTCTACTTGAACTGGTATAATGATTAGGTCCAGACACCTGCCCGGCTGCATCCGCAGACCACTGCGCCCCAGATTCCCAAATGCAAAGCAGAGAAAATTTTTCTTTAATTTCAGCATCCCCTTCATTTCACACCGGGCCGCACTATTACGTATCTACCGTGCTGTGGCTGTCGGGAGCAGAACGTGGCGTTTTGCGTATTAGCGGCAGCTTCACATGCAGGTGGGTATCGCGGCCTGCGTGGGAGCCAAGGACTAACACCACACTAGAAGCAGCACTATCCTCTCCTGTCCTCGGCCTACTGCTAGTGGAATTGGCCTCTGGTGCTCGTATGTGCGTTCCGTTGCATTTTGCAGAGGCCGGGGCGCGTCCCCAAAGCTCAGGTCATCTCCATCAAACTCCATCGAAAGGGGACTTCCCCGCCAGCCCGCCCGTTTAGCACCTCCGATATAAGAGAGCCAATAGTGCTCTATGCTTGTGGTATAAGTGCGAGTGCAGTGTTGTATTCGTCGAGTTGTGCGAGCAATGATTACGGATCATTGGATTACTGGAATTGTACTGGTACAGTATAGCACAGAGCAAGTTTGCTAGGCCATTGTGAGGCTAGCCCAGCGGTTCAGGATTATCCCATGGTGATGGATCGGTCAAAAGCTGACTGTCAGATGCAGCAGATAGAGAGGCCCTGTAATGCAAGCTCCCCTGCCGCCTGTTACGCCGTGCATCAGAGCATCGCCACCATTACTATCGTGGTCTATATCTGGGGGTATCCTCCCACTAGAATACAAGTACTCATAGTACTGCTATTGTATGCCAGAGCTACTTGGTACAGAAGACTATATCTGCTCTAAATTAGTAGCTCATGGCGTCTGTGCACAGCGTCTCGTACACATGGCAAGGAAATTGGACAATATATGGTGGGCGACAGGGCTCCGCAGCCACCGCCAACAGCATCGTGCCAAGGTGCCAGAGACGACTGCGTAAGATTGTATTTAAATTCGTTTCGCGTCGAATTCGCCAATGACAGCCTTATGCCCTCCCCGTTGGCCGAGCCCAAGTTCCTTTTCATCAAACGGCTGCTCAACGCACCTATCAAAGGTGTGCCCCGTCAGTCCACCTCAATCCTACAGCAGGTTGGCCGCCTGGGATTCGGCTCAAAAAAAAAACGGAAGAGGTGTGTATCCGCCCCAACATGCGGGCCAGTTCTGGTTCTGGCTGCATCCCGCTTCATCAACTCCAGGGCCGCTACTCGGCGGTGCCCACTCACACGACCTGCAGATGACATGAACTGCGGAGAAACAGCACCACGTACGCCGCTGTATTGCTTGTCTGGATCTCTCTTCTGGATCTCTCTTCACTTGCCACGCAGCATGACGGTATCATTGGAAACCTCGATGAAAACGACGTGATCATTTGGAGTATATATGCACCAATAGCACCACGCCGAGGACATCGAAATGACAACACCACAATTCATGTCGCTGCCTACGAGCATCTGAATCCAACGCGGAGGGCTCCGTATAAATTATATTAACCCCACTCACTCTTCTTTTCTTCTCCAACCCGTCCCCCAAGCCATCGTCCAGAGGCTGAGGTCTTCGACGCTTCTCTGGGACAAATACCTAGCTACGATATACACGCGTAGTAGGCGCTAAGACGCTTGAGGCTGTTGCGACACGAGACCACCATCTTCAAAGCAAAACACTCTACAGCAAAGCTTGTCCAACCTTGTTGCCGTGGCCAGTTTCAAACATTCATTTCCTTTCCTCTGTGGCGTGGCATCGCATGTCACCCGAGAGTAGGAGCAGCAGGCCTGCTTCAATGCGCGCATTCTTTGCGTCTTCTTGCTCGGCCAACAACACCGAAAGCCCCTGCTTGAGTAGCATTATTCAGCAGGGTTCAACTGGCTTGAGCAGAGGCGAATCGACGAGGGATCCCACGTTTCATTGTTCCATTCCGCCCTTCTAGATTGCCGTAGGATGGCACTACCAACCCGCAGAGGCGGAATACCAGTACGACTACGGCGTAGCAGCAGCAGGAGAGCAGCATTGTGCACTAAGAGGCCTGTATCGTCAGCACCATCAGGCGCGGCGCCGCCACGGGCTCTCGACTCGGCCCGCGCTACGAAGCACTAGATGGAGCAGAGACTGGAATTCCGAGGAAGCAGAAGAGTCTAATGTTATAGGGGGATAAGCTTGTTATGAAGAAACTTTCTCATCTGTCAGCTTATGGCTCGGCACATCGGTCACTTTATGTGATGCGAGCCTGCGAAGACAGCCGAATTCTCGTAGTGGTTGCTGACGGGACGGACCGACCGGGAAATTTGATGCTGAGTGATAATCATCACCATTGACTGGTTGAAGAAGACTCTGTCAGCAAAGGCTCAAAATAACTGATGATTTTTTCGTTCAAAATGACAAACAAACGTCACTAATTTCAGCTCAGTCAAGGCTGCCAAATGAGTTAACATCGAGTTTCCGCTATCTAGACTATGCTGTATCCAGTAATTCAGGCAAGACCTCTCTTAGACATGCGTGTATGTGGAGAGCCATTGAGCAATACCTAGATATGCCACCACAATTGTTATCATCGCGACTTTCATATCAATCTGTCACATCACGAGTTGAGAGTCTAGAGCGGCTGAGCTGCAGATCACTTCAATACTAGTTAGTGCTGCTATCAAAGAGATAGGCCTAGGTGCATCACGTGTGGTCCAAACGCCTCAAGCCGCTTTCCCCTCACTCTATCAATTGGGGTAGCATTATCTGACCCGACGCATCAAGATGTCTTATCATGACGAAACATACATACGTACATGATGCACAGCGCCTTTAGTCGGCATTCATCGGCCACTATTCGAACTAATAAAGCTGCATCTGCTCGCAGCTTCGTCGTCATGTTATCTACCAATATCTGAGATTGTCAATATCGGACTCAACTAGTAGTAACAACCATGGGTAGCGAATTAGATTACACGATCTTTCAGCTGGGAGACTTCAAGCTTGTTTCAGGCGAGACCATTCCAAATGCCTTCATCGCTTACAAGACTTTTGGCCATTCATCATCCCCTGCCATCATTTACCCCTCTTGGTTCAGCGGCCTAATCTCTGACAACGAATGGCTTATTGGTGAAGACAAAGCCCTCGACCCTCGTCGATACTTCATCATCATCCCAGCCATTTTTGGGAATGGACAGTCCAGTAGTCCATCCAATATTCCTCGAGAGTCCCCACTCAAGCCGTTCCCCAATATCACTGTGAAGGATAATGTCACGGCACAATACCGACTTGTAACCGAGGGCCTGGGCGTCAAACACGCACGGATGGTCCTGGGCTGGAGCCTGGGTGCTGGACAGACCTATCAGTGGCTGACCCAATATCCAGACTTTATGGATCTAGGTGTACCCTTCTGCGGAAGTGCTCGCACTTCGCTGCACAACCAAGTCTTTCTCGAAGGCGTCAAGAGCGCACTACTCGCTGCTAAAGGGTCCTCATCGGCTGGTAGTGCAGCTGGTGAGTTGGCTAAGACGTACCGGGCGTGGACCGAAGAAGAGAAAGTCTCCGGGCTGAAGGCGTTTGGTCGAGTATATGCTGGGTGGGGATTTAGCCAAGCCTTTTATCGTTCTGCCTTGTATGAGACAGAACTGGGATACAAGAATCTTGAGGATTTTATGATCAATTTCTGGGAGTCATGGGCTCTATCTAAAGGTTTGGCTGACGGCTGATTGATGCAAATGTTGTACTTGCTAACTCGTATGTAGACCCTGAGAATTTGCTCACTATGCTTCATACATGGCAAGCTGCTGATTGCTCAGATCAAGAGCCGTATAATAAAGACTTTGAGCTAGCTATGAGAAGTATCAAGGCCAAAACGCTAGTTCTACCTGGCAAGACAGACCTGTACTTTCCGCCTGAAGATTCGGAATATGAGGTACAAAACATGACTAAAGGCATTGGGGCGTGTATCCCGTTTCCATCCGTTTGGGGTCACTGGTACGTTTTCCAGAATCGAATAGCTCGGTATAAGATTTACAAGAGAAACCTTACTAAGAAGTCATTCTAGGGCGGGCGGTCCAGGTGTTAGCAAACAGGACCTGAAGTGGCTGGATGACCGCCTGAAGGCGTTCCTCGAAGATGAAAAGTGGCAACTGGATGCCAGTAGTTTATCGTAGGATAACACCATGACACATCTAACGAAAATTAACTCTGTTGGTTTATCACAGTGCACCCCTGAAGAGGAGTGCAACACGCCTCTTGCCTTGGGTATACTGACAGAAACATTCCAGAAACTATCCAAGCAACTCTTCTGGTCTATCGATTCAGCGATTTCCATTAAAGGCATCGGCTAATCTTAAAATGTTCCGTCAAATTGGAAAGACTCTCTTTTACTAGACTAGATGTGCACTACTCTCCATCATCTCTTCTCAGCGACAGCCTTTAGTCTACGCGACGGCGGTGCGGATCGTCGAATTTCGTCCGGAGGTCGACTCTTTCGTTACCAAAGCTTAATTCCATCAAACGAAACTAGCCAACCAAGCTTCTTAGATCAGCCACAATCCCATTCCCCGGAATAGCAGTACCCGCAGCCCCAATAACGCTCAACAGGCAGCAGTATAAAATTCTGATCTTACACTGGGTCGCTCGCACTTAACAAGCGGCGGTCCTCGGCAAACTAGGACACAGTTCCGGCAGACCGGTCACTCTCCCATCCGACAAAGTGGTCTAGGTAAGCTGCTAATTTAGCTATTCTCCAAGCTCTCCACAAGGTGACTAGAGAACTTCCGGGAGCGTTCCCGTTGGATCACCGTTTGGGACAGCCACGTTTTCTCCATGGAGATCCCCCCTAATTCTTCGGGTTGAATAGGGATGGAGAGTGAGTTAGCCTCGTGAAAAACACTAGAATATAGCCAAAAAGAGACGGGTGTGTTTTGAGTGGTAGCCGACAGACGCTTAAGTAGTATAAGCTGCAGACTGATTCGTTCACGCGAGTCAGACCCTCATATTTTGCGCGCAAAGGGGCATGTCGTACGAATATCTGTTAGTAAGACTGTGGGCCTTGGGAAAGGCTTCCTTGAGTAGCTGATCCAATCTCAGCTTTGTTTCTCAGCTGTTGCCACCCGTCGATCAATCGAGGTAATGGAGAGAAGAATAAGGCTGTCTATTATGCACGGAAATATGGAGATGCAGGCTTTGAGTTCCAAGACTTGAGATGGCTAGCAGCTGAGTGAAGTGAAGAAAGGCAGGCTTTGATTTCTGTGTTGTAATGATTACGGGGGAGAAGAGTCATGACACTTCATAGAGCTGATGAAGGGGTATGAGTGATTCCGGTAAGCTTGGAAGCTCAGCTCATGTTTAGAGCGTCCCATTATGTTATCGTTACCAATGATATTATACGAGCATACTTTGGCAGGCAATTTGCGATGGTAGCCGAGCACTCGCTCGTCAGTATGGTCGTCGTTCTTCCACAGTTTCTGGAATGTTTGTGACCTCTTCTGCATTAGTTCATCTCGATCCGACATTTCCGAGTCTTGAAAAATTCTCCGGTACCTACCATGTTCTGTCAGCATGGTATTTCGGCAACTTCTTTCTCCACTCGTGTTTAATGATCTTAATGTGGTTGATCGGCAAAATGCCGACAGTAATACAGGGTACCTCTAAAATCTTCCGTTTGTAAAGACAGAAACAAGATCGATCGACAGATCTTCGTCGTCTCTATCTCTCATAGGATCGCCATTCGTGGCATGGCTATGGCTACTAGTCCGTAGTACATAATAGAAAGCAGCTTTGCCATCATTCGCTGTCTGCCTTTTTCCTTCTAAAGCTAGATAGCGGATATAGATGGCTTTTAGTAAACAAACATTTACCAATCCGATACCATTGCCATTGCTATTGATTGAGATCTGAGATGTAGTACATTCTTATAGCTATGCTATCTGATCAAGATTAGGCGAACTCATCGATGCTAGAAGGTAGCATCTACGCAATCTGTTTCTTTGTACCGTCATCACTTTCCTCCCAGATGGTCCCATCCTCAGACTGGTAGTAGACTTTGACAATCTGTCCTTCATGCCAGTTCACCGCAACCACGTGAGTACCAACCGGCACAGAGCTACTAAACCCCGTTTTCTCCCACGAGCCAGACCATTTATAACCTCGCAGTTGCCCATAACTGTCCTGCGAATAAATACGAAGCTGCGCTCCAGAGTCATGCCACGCAGTACCAGCTATAGCAGTGTTCTTCAATGCGACGCCAGGGTTGAAGCCGCCTAAGATATCTTTTCGTTAGTATATGATCACGAAAGCGATGCATTGCCTCCACTTACCCTTGCTCCAGCCGTCGTCATAGCAATGTTCACGAATGGAGAGATCTGAAGTTTGGTAATAAATTCGTAGGTGGACCTTATTCTTCTGCGTCCAGGACAAAGCTGCCAGGTTGGATCCCTGGTCAGCGACCGGAAGAGTTGCACCCTTTTTCCAAGGATCTCCGACACAGTATTCCTGGATAGCGTTGGAAGATTCTTTTACTCAAGTGTTAGAGAGAGAATGCCTTCCTGTTTTTATAATTGGGTGTTCTGCTGTATCCTTACCTTGGCAGTACACACGGATATTCGGTCCATCCCAGTTGACAGCAGCGACAGAGGAATTTGGAGCAGTTCGAACCTTTAGTTTCGTAAGATAGCCTGGAATCCACTGCCCTCCGCTACCGTTGCACCACTCTTCAAGCAATCCATCCTCGGATATGCTATAAATTCGAATCTGCAACCGATTGTCAACGATAGAAATAAGCTAGATAGACAGAGTATCATCTCACCTGGCTTCCCCCGTCCCAGGTGACAGCGGAAAGAGGACTGAGTCGTCTGGCATAAAAGATGGCCTTGCCAGAAACAATCCACTTTCCATCGTTGTAGACTCCTTCACGTATGCCATTCTGCGTATCTTGGAAATAAATTCGGAAAGATTTAGCAGATGCAGCTACAGCAGCAACGGCGCTTCTAGCGTTAATGGTATATTCCGAAGCCATGGCTGCTTGGAGTATAATATTTTACAAGATAGTGATATAGTTTTCGCGATTGAAGATTTGAGATGTTTGCCTTGAGTGCTTGTTGACAAAGAAAAAGAAACAGACAGAGAGAGAATTTCAAGCCCTTTTATATCTGTTCATACTCGGAGGACTTGCAGCATTGAGACACTTAGTTTTTGAAGAAGCACTGCCTTCGTCACAACTTAGAGTTTTCAAGATTCTTTAGTATTCATCGGAGGTTTGTGGAATGCCAAACGAAAATGAGTTGCGGGGTATGCGTTTGAAGTATATACATGTACAACGGATGGGGTAGCACTTCGGGATGCTGCAGACTTCCCCGGAAGCGCCTCGACACCTCATTGCATAAAATGCTATTTCATTAGATAATTGAGCTATCTGCGACCCAATGAAGAAGAGCAGCATATCGTAAGACTGTCTCAAGAATAAAAGCCGGGAAAAAATATTGGCATTGCGTGTCTCCGCGGCGGCTTGCCGTTCTGGTCCATCTCATTGGACGTCTCCATTGCTTTATTCGTCAATTACATAAAACATCCTTGATGATTGGTATGAAGAACGGTTATCATGCCCCGAGCCAAAGAGAAATTTTCAATTACAGCATTTATGCTGCGTTTAACGTTATATTTGATGCTACATTAATAGAATTATATGTCTCATTTATGCTATCGGCCTCAATTGTCATTGTAATTACAAGCCTTTTAATAAAGTATGCGGGTTTGGTATCAACTCCTCCATTGCTCCTGTTTAACCCACTCCAATTACGTCATCTCGATCAATTACCTTCTACCTAAGATGTCAAGGTGAGGAGCAACAACTGCACTCGAATCAGAACACAGTGGTTTACTCTGCCGTCGTGTTGCGTTCATCTGAATGCTCTATGGCTTGTCAGCTCCTATATGCTCCACCAATGAACAATCTCACCAGAAAAAAGGTGATTTTGGTCTTAAAGAAAGGAATAGAAAGCACAATTTACCTTTTTTGATATGAGATCCACTCCCAGGCATCACGCTTCCATCTTGGATTTTGGTTGAACTCGCAATTTTTGCTGCTCTCTTCTCTATCCTCAGATATTCGACTGGTGTTACTCCAAAGCATTTCTTAAATTCGCGGTGAAAATGCCACTTTGATAGTCCAGCCTGTCGAGCCATCTGACTTAAACTCAGCATTGTGATTGTCCCATCCTTCTCTATCATAGCCGCAAGGGGCCGTTTCTTGACAAATGCACGAATCTTGGCCACACCAATATCTTCCGGCATGGGGGCACTATCTTCAGGATGACAGCGCTTACACGGTCGGTATCCCGCATGTTGGGCTTCAATACTCGTTTTGAAAAAGGCAGTATTGAATCGGTGGGCGAGGCGCGCTTTGCAGGTAGGACGGGAATAAACGCCAGTGCTTCGCACAGCGTAAACGAAGACGCCGTCTGCCTTAGCATTGCGCGATTTCACAGCTTCCCAACGACTGTCATCATCCACAAACGCGGAAGAAGGTTGCTGAAGAGTAACATTTGTTAAAATCGTCTCGTTCATTATGTATTATAGAATTGTGTTTGAGAATCGAACGGCAAGAAGATCGAATGATTGGTCATAGAGTGTGCCTTTATGTAAGTTGCGAGGATGACCAAGCCAAATAGCGTTGCTTTTAATGTAGCCAATAACTCAATACGTCGAATTTGTATACATAGCAATATGACTCTTGACAAGGATGGTCAATCAGGGCGAAAGGATTTATTCATTCTTCTTACACAAGCCTTGCATGGAAAGCACTGTTGTCCAGCCGACACTGCTAAAGATATAAAAGCGCCAGTTGCAAAATAATAACTGATAATAATTGTGAGATTCACTATCACTGACTAGTAGATTACTATCTTATCGTAAGAGCTACAGCAAAATAAACGCAATGTCGTAGATAACACCAATGGCCGTATGTCCGGACCGCGAAGCTTGTGGTCAAATACATTTCTAAGCCGTCAATCCGAGCATTTAAGGGAAGCTAGCTTACGTGTGCGTCTGAAAAGCAGAAAATACTTTCCATTTAAGGTAAAAATGATCGAATAGCTTTTCGTTAGTCGAATTCCAGGCCATATTGGCAATCGTTGCTGGTCTTTATTGGCTACATTGATAGCAACAAGTGCTAAGTGCGGGCAGTAGTGGAGATCCCCCGATGCTACAAATGACTTGAGACATACGGACATATAACTGTGGACTATATATACATCTATCCTCTTCTCAATCACTTTACCTTCAGGAACTATAAAATTCTCAAGTCAGCAGTCCGGCTTCATTTCTACAATTGGATCTGAAAGAAGCGTATGGCGATATAGAGTTGGTTTCGAGAAATGGTGGAGTTAGATTCAGCATTCAATGATAAGGTCATGAAAAAATACATTTACCCGACTTATCCCATATTACTAGCAATAAATATATCAATTTCTATTATGCTCGAATCTTCCCATGTATTGGAATGTTATGAAACAACCTGATTCTCCAATCCAGGCCATCACTCTCCCGTCGCTCTCAATCCAAGGTAGACGCTATAGCGGCCGCCCTCCCTAGAATTCAGCAACCAGCCACTAAACTCCCTAACCGCACCGCTAATTTCGGCAGCTCGCAAGGCACGGGCCAGCTCAACCTTCAAAAGTTCCACGTGTGATATTCAAGCTCAGCATCAGCATCAACATCATCCTTCACATCACGCATCCATGAGCTCATGATGTCGTCTCCAATGGATGAGGGTGCTCAGACGCCTATATATGAGACCAAAGCCAAAAATAGCATCGCCAATAAACCTCCCGCTCAGCCTCAAAAGTCCAGCCCGTCCGTCATCAAAGGCGCCTCCCTGCTCATCATCCTCCAAGTCGCATCACGCCTCGTCACCTTCGTCGCCAACCAGCTGCTGCTCCGTTTCCTCACAGCTCCTCTTCTCGCCCTTTCCACACAGCTCGAAGTGTTCTATCTCTCAGTTCTGTTCTTCGCCCGCGAGAGCTTGCGTGTGGCGATTCAGCGCCAGGGCATTGCTGGAGCAGCAAACACCAAGGACGATGAGACTGACGACGATGCTGCTGCTGCTGCTGCGCGGCAAGAGGGACAGGCAGTGGTGAATCTGGGGTATCTCGCTGTTGGTCTGGGAAGCATTGTCAGTGTAGCTCTAGGATGGATGTATCTCGCTTCTGCCTCGGCCGACACGCTTCAAACGCCCTGGCTGGTTGAGTCTCTCTGGCTATATGGAATTGCTGCCATGGTTGAGCTCATGTCTGAGCCTTGCTTCGTCCTGATGCAGACGCGTCTACAGTTTGGCACTCGCGCAACTGCAGAGTCCATCGCCACGTTTCTTCGCTGCACTGTGGTCTTTGGATCTGCTGTCTGGGCGTCCCTGAAGGGCATGGATATTGGCGTTCTTCCCTTTGCTCTTGGCCAGCTCTCATACGGTATCTCCCTTCTTGTGGTGTATTTGGTCTCAGGATATCGCCTTGCGCTCAAGACTGGATTCTCGCTTCTGCCTAAGCAGCTTACTTCTAACCAGAACGTCGTTTTTCTAATGTCATATTTCTACAAGCCGACAGTCAATCTTGCGGGAAGCATGATGGCCCAAAGTGTGGTGAAGCATCTCCTCACACAGGGCGACACCTTTCTCATTTCGCTCTTCTCTAATCCTGAAGCCCAAGGAGTGTATGCTTTGGCAAACAACTACGGCAGTCTTCTCGCTCGCCTTCTCTTCCAACCCGTGGAAGAGAGTAGCCGCAGCTACTTCTCACGCCTGTTATCCTCACCGTCTCCTTCTGGTAATGGCCAGTCCTCGTCGCAGCCCTCTTCGTCAGTCAAAGAGGCGAAACAGAACTTGCACACAATACTGCGTCTCTACATTCTCCTATCAGCCATAATTGTCAGCATTGGACCTTTTGCGGCCCCGGCACTTCTATCCATCGTAGCAGGTAAACTGTGGACTGGATCAGGGGCTGGCCAAGTCCTCAGCACCTACTGCTTCTACATCCCATTCATGGGGCTCAATGGAATCACAGAGGCCTTTGTTGCTTCTGTCGCCTCGGAGGCCCAGGTGCACCGTCAATCATTCTGGATGGGCATCTTCTCAGCCGTCTTTGCTGCATCGGCCTTCCTCTTTATGCGCGTCCTTCCGCTTGGAGCAATAGGCCTTGTCTACGCCAACAGCATCAACATGCTGTGTCGAATTATCTGGAGCGGCGCTTTCATCAACAAATTCTTTAGATCTCATGGTCTAGACTTTGCGCCCGCATCACTGTTTCCCACAACCACGATCGCCGTATCGCTGTCAACACTAGTTGTCTTACAGCAGCTGAAATTTCACGAAGTTGGCCAAGAACGACCATTCGAAACGTTGATCAAGATTATTGGCTTTGCCATTCCATTACTGCTTTTAATGTATGTCAACACATCTCTACATGCTATGCCTCTATCTGCTTGTATTATACACAATCGTCTAACATGGTGCTGTAGTGTATCTCTAGAGCGAAAGTTTCTTTTCGAATGCTTCCAGTCTATCCGAGGTCGCAGAGCAAGTAAGCGCGAGTAGTAACGAAGTAAGACGAAAAAAAAGAACAGACGAGAGTGAAACAAAAAAGACCCATTTTCCCTTACCGATATACCCATGCTTTAATCTAATCAAAAGTAATCTTTGTCGCCTTCTGGTTCGGATCCACGTCTTTGAAGAAGCCGCCATACATATCGTGTGTCTTCTTCTTGACGACAGTGCCAAACTTCATCAGCTCGTCGGGAACAGGCTGGTTGGCACCCTTGAGGATATTGATGAGACTATTTCACACCTATTAGCTTTTTCTTTTCTCACAGCATACCGACGTGTGAAAGGGCGACTTACGATCCAGAGTGCGCCTTGTCTTGGATGGTGAACATGGTGATGGCCTCGCCTGTCTTGCCGGCTCTGCCAGTTCGTCCAATACGGTGAACATAATCCTCGATGGTGAGGGGGAACTGTGGAAAGCAAGTTAGAAAAGGACTTTATAGATCTTTGATTAGACCCATGACTTACTGTAACGTTGATGACAAGCTTAACCTCGGGAATATCCAATCCTCGAGCAGCCACATCTGTAGCGACCAGAACCGGTGTCTTGCCAGACTTGAACGCCTCCAAGCTTCTAGTTCGCTGCTCCTGCTTCAAATCTCCGTGAATACCACCGACGCGAACGCCCTTGCGGCCAAGGAAGCTCTCAACACGAGTAGCCTCCTTCTTGTACAGGCAGAAGACCAGGATTCGGTCATCCTTCTGCTTGCCCTGCTGATGCTGCTTGATGATCTGCAAGAGTCTGAATTCCTTGTCCCTGGGGTCCACAACTTCGACCTTCTGTGTAATACGGGTGTTGGCTTGCAGCTCAACTGAGCCGTTCTCTGTCTCCTTGCCGCGAGATCCAATGGTGATCTTGACTGGGTCAACCATGAAAGTGGATGCCAAGCTCTGGACTGAGAAGGGCCAGGTAGCAGTGAACATGAGCGTTTGACGCTCCTCTCGGGGAGGGCAGGCACCAAGAATCAGCTTAATATCCTCTTCGAAACCCTTGTCCAGCATGCGATCGGCCTCGTCCAGGACAGCGAATCGGCAGCCGCTCAGATCAACAGTTCCGTCAGACATGAAATCCTTCAATCGACCGGGAGTGGCAACAATGATATCAGCACCCCTCTGCAGAAGCGCTCGCTGGTCATCCTTTGAAGCACCGCCGTAGAGACAGACGCACTTGAGTCTCAGCAGAGCAGCAACTCCATTCATCTGCTCATATGTCTGCATAGCCAACTCTCGAGTAGGTGACACAACAACCGCCTTGACGCCCTTCTTTCCAATGGTGGAAATGGCCTCCACACAGGGAAGAGTGAAAGCCATAGTCTTGCCGGAACCTGTCTCGGCCACACCGACTACATCACGGCCGGAAAGAGTAGATGGCCATGAGGCAGCCTGAATGGGAGTGGGAGCTTTGAAGTTGGCAAAGGGTGAAGGCTTCTTCTCGAGAAGGTTGGTTGAGGGGAGGTGGTGGAATTCGGTGATGGGTCGGAGCTTGTCGGTAACGCTCTTGGGATCTGTGATGACAATCTCGTTCTTGGACAGGTACTCGTCGATTTCGGATTGAGCGACGTTGGAAAGGCTCATGGTCTGGACGTAATCGTGGCCGTTGGAGGCTTGCTCAGATGCATTGCCACTGGTCTCCTTCTTGGCTTTACGATCCTTCTTGGACTGTTTCTTGTCTTCGACGGGCTTCTCGTCTTGGTCAACGTCCATGGTTTCGGGCTGTTCTTCAGTTGCGTCTTCATTTTGAGACTTCTTGGCCTTTTTCTCCTTCTTGTCCTTCTTCGACTTTTTCTTCTCTACGGAGTCCTCAGTCTTGTCATCTTCTTCCTCTGATTTTCTCTTCTTCTCTTTCTTCTCCTTCTTCTCCTTCTTCTTTTCCTTCTTCTCCTTCTTTAAGCGAGCCTTCTCAGCATCGTCGCTGGAGTCGACCTTGGACTTCTTGATCGGGCGGTTCTCGGCAACGCTGTCGTCGCCCTCGGCGAGGAGATGCTTTGTTGCGGCCATTGTGTGTGATTGAGTTAGATTTATCCCAATTGACAGCGGAGGATCAATCTGTGCCTCTTGGTTGTTGCGACGAGAAAGACTGATCGATGCTGCGCAAATGGCAAATGGTGGGTCTCGGGTCGCAATAAAAAACGAAAAAAAGGCGAGATGGCGGGAAAAAATCTTTATCGATAGAGATATCGCGCCCCACCAATCAACGCCGGGCTAT
The DNA here is from genome assembly GCA_026401215.1 of Trichoderma erinaceum. Lineage (NCBI taxonomy): Eukaryota > Fungi > Ascomycota > Sordariomycetes > Hypocreales > Hypocreaceae > Trichoderma > Trichoderma erinaceum. The sequence goes on from JALIRY010000055.1 coordinate 212,757, forward strand.
GGCGGACCCCACTGAAAGAATCTTAGCGTCGATTTGTCACATTGGGCTTGCGTCCCAAACGGGTAGAGCAGTCTCTAAGTAGAGACAGGCTGGATCTTCAAAGCATGATATTAAGCAATTCGCAAAACCACAAGCAGAGATGCATTGACCATATCTACATAATTGGAATCAAAACTTGATATCCGCTAAAAGATAAGTTAAGGGTGAGAAGCTTGTCACCATAAAACATGCATTTGGCCTCGAATCAGCATGATGGCTCCAGGTAACACAAGTTCATGTCTTCACACCTTCTATTAGCTAGGGACTGTCCAACACGAGGCGTGTTTCACTGTTACCTATAGAATAAATCATGGAGAAGAATTAGACACCAAACATGTATCCATACCTACTAGTCGCTGTTACCTACCTACCTGGGTAGTACTTGTCATAAGCTGGTTATACGCCTCTCTCATTCGGTGTAAGCGGGGTCACCGCTTCGACCGAGTCTTGGGATCTCGCAACAGATTATATGACGCGTCATATTCAACGCCTGTCCATATAAGTAGCCAATAGAGAGTTAAGGAATGCAGTGACTCAAGCAATCTCCATTGGAAAAATGAGAAACGAACAAGCTACTTTCCGCCAGGACGCAGAGAGTAGGCGGGGTTAAGTAAAGGCCGCGAACTTTTGTCGGTGAGAGTTATGACTCACTTATAAACTTGTGCAAGCCCGGCAATCAAGTTCCGACCAAATACATACATGTATTTAAGAAAAGAAAAAGCTACATTAGAAAGATTTCTTCGAAACAACTAATCGCAATCATGAGCGCCGAAAGCATCATTTTGATCGGCCCAGAGGGGTCCGGCAAGTCTACAATCGGCAAAATCATCGCCACGACTCTCGCGAAGGAGTTGTATAGCATTGACCGCCACCGCGATGAACTCTATCCACCATTTGGCTACGATAAAGACCTTGCAGATAAGATATACGAAGAACAAGGCTTATGGCCATTCTACCAATATTGGAAAATATTCGAGTACCAGACCGTTTCACACATCTTGCAAAACGCTAGCAAAGAGGGCGATGAGTTTTACGGCAAAATTATTGATTTTGGAGCGGGACATTCGGTATATGAGAATCCCAAGGAGTTGGAAAAGATTGAGGCTTTGATGAAACCCTATCCAACTGTTATCTTGTTGATCCCTTGTGACGACGTGGAGGAAGCTCTGAAGATTACAGAGGCTCGAAGAAACCATAAACTGGACCTCAACAAACACTTTCTCGAGCATCCAAGCAATAAACGACTCGCAAAGTACACCATCTATACTAAAGATAAGACGGCAGATGAATGTGCTGAGAGTGTATTACAAATTGTGAGAGAGAATATCCAGAAAGTGTCGAGACCGAATTAGAACATATCTATTACTTGGTATATGGAAAATGACGCTGGGAAAATGGTCATTTAAAAAATAAAAATAGATTTGAAAGATAAACAAAAAGAGAGATCTCCGTGATTTTGATATCCTTGCTCTCGGCAGGGCTTGAACCTGCGGCCTCCGCATTACCAAGATTTCGGCCGAAGCTGAAGTATTAGTACGAAGCTCTAACCAACTGAGCTACGAGAGCAATCCGGATCCACTTTTGTGTGGAGCTGGTGATGTTGCTGCTTCGGCGCACCGAGTTCAATTAAGAATGCATGTTGTGAATAACAATGTGGCCGAAGCCGTAGAATCATATGATAATAGTCAATGTCTTGATTCAATAAATGGGTGCATTAGAACCAATGCCCAGAAAACAGAAGACGCGAGCTTGTGCACCTATCATTTAGAGAATGATCATCGTGGCCGACTGTCACGAGCTATTGTAGGGTAGAAGCTGAATTAGTACATCATAGACCGTCTTCGCATGAGTATTAAAAGCGTCATGGAGATGGTATCTAAGGGCGCAGAAGTGTTGACGCCCCTGATTAACAGGGTTATGGGTATAAATAGGACATGTAGTCTTTATAGTACGCACCGGGGCGGGTGGAAGGTTCCGCGAAATCTCAGTGGTGGTCACCATGACGGCGCAAGATTGAGCTCCGGCATATCATTGAATAGCACCAAATCGATTCTCAATCTGATACTAACCAAAAAACTAGTTAAAGCCAAGGACAGAAGTCATGAACTGCATCGCGGGTAGTCTGGCATTGAACAGGCTCCCGATAGATTGGAACACGGCTTTATCGGACTGTGTCCTATTTGTCCTATATCTACGTGACAGAGTACGTATCTTGAACACACAATTATTAAACTGTCTTAGATTGTCTTCTATAGCTCTGCAAAACGTTATCCCCTACATATTCAGCTCAAAACTTTTAGATTCCACATCTGGGCCAAGGTGAGAGCCGTAGCCACCAACGCTATAGTGATATATCAGATGCGAGATGTAACGCAGAAGTCATCTCGATTTGCCCGTTATTGTGACATTTAAGCCAGTTAAAACGGATAGCAGGGCTTCAACGCCCGCATATGCTGATACCCCCTGATGTGGCGCTTTTACGCCTCGTCGATCGGAATTTTGACACATTTGCCGAATGTGGTGGTTGTGTTCCTGGCAGCCTGGGAATAGATCGGCCGCCAAAATCGCGTACTCGATCCGCTTTTCGTCTGCTTGCTGCACACCGCGCTCAGTACATGTAGTCTTCTTAATCGCTTCAGACTATTAATCCAATTATAGTATATGGTAGCAGTAGTGACATTCAATGCATTGTTCAATTGTCCATGTAACCTCGCGGTTCAATTTATAATACGTTACTAATCGTACAATTGCGCAACTCTGCGATCCATCACATCAAGGTGAGTAGGTATGGTGAAAAGCAATGGACGCTTACTTGTATGCCTATTCTCCAACTCTAAACAAACAGCGGGCGGCTTGATTGTTGGCCGACTCACTATTCCTATAGTGGAACTTTGCAAACCCTACCCTTGTCTTTTCATACGTACTTACCACCTTCTATATTCGATCTTCAAAAGGACGGACTAGTGTCTCCGTAGCGACACTCTGATGCCGGATCCTTGGGAGTTGTCCCGTCTAACTGCGCCGATCGGATTGATCCGTCACGGGTACTTTTGATACATGAGCTGATTCTAGCTAGGCAAATGCCTTATCGAGCTTGCCCGGTATTAGTGAACATGACTTGCCTGTGTGAGCAGCAGCGCCGGCCTTTCAAGATAATATAAAACCAGGCCGTGTGCCCCGGCAGCTCGCCCATTCTGCGCGGGAGCAGATCCGGGCTTTTGCTTTGGTTCAGTTGGATCAAGTACGTTGAAAGATGCGGTCCTTGTTAGCTTTGTCAGCCAGCGCGGCCGTGGTGTTCGCAGCTTCGACGCCAACCACCAAAGATGCCTCAAAGGTTGACAAGGTCGAACCATGCGCTGCTGTGAGCAGCTTATGGGCTGCTCAGATTGAAAGCACCGGTGAGTCTTTGGAGCACATTAGATGAAGTTACCAAGCTCTACTGACACCATCCAGCCACACCAACTGTGGCCGCCTCTCTCGCTCATGCTTGCCTGAACACGATTCCCCTCCATAAAGAACCGGGCATCGAGTTGATTGACGCTTTGGTGCCGTATCTTCAGTGGCAATCCGACTCGGCATACCTGGCAGACCCGCCTGCCGACTACTTCTACCCGCCTCACGACATCTTCAAGGCATTGGCCGGCGTCAGGGCAGATCTTGTGGCGGACAAGTATACCAACGAATACGAGTTCCAGGAGGACCTCTATGCTCGAGTTTGGGGTCCGGCGCATGATGGACACTTTGTCTTTTACCCAGATGCGTTGACCATCGCCTTTGAGTGGACACGTCCGAAGCCTATTGTATCAATTAGCGAGAATGGACACGATTTGCCCGTGATTAAGCTCTATGGTGAGTGCCTTGTCGTTAACATGTCTCCAATCTTCTTAAAACCTCGTCGGCAGTGGCTAACTTGTCCAAAAGAGGATGTCATTAGGGACCCAAAGACAGCGCCCGTAATCACAAAGATCAACGGGGTTGAGGCCTCGAAATTCGTCCTCGATACCGTCACAACGGCCTCTTTCAACCAAGATGCAGATGCTGCCTACAACTCCATGTTCTTTTCAAAAGGATTCACAGCGGCTTCCGGGGGCAGCAAAGGATACTTTTCGAGCGGCGGTCGCGTCCGATATATCTACCAGGGCCCAAACACGACATTTACCTTTGACAATGGCACCAGCGCAACCTTTGAGAACACTGCGTCGGTCAAGGCGAACATGACGGGCATCGTGGACGGCCAGTCCTATTTCGATACCCTTTGTGTTCTCACTATTGATGGCGGGCCAAGAGAGGAACCTGCTGCTACTATCAGCGCGGGAGCCCAGTCGGGCCAGGTCCCCGGATACCCAGCGCCCGTTTTGGCGACTGACGACGGTATTGTGTCAGGCTACTTTCTCGAAGGTGAGGGCTTTGACGATGTCGCAGTCCTCTCTCTCCTCAATTTTGAACCCAACTCCCCGACACAATTCCAGACTGTTATCCAAAACTTCTTTGCGGAAGCAGTAACCGCCGGGAAAACGAAGCTCGTCATCGATTTCCAGGGCAACGGCGGAGGTCTCATAGGACTGGGCTACGACCTTTACGGCCAACTATTCCCTCAAATCCGAGCGGATGGCTTCTCGCGATGGAAGCTCAGCCCGGAGTTTGAGACCATGGCCCAAGTCTACAGCAACGCCTCCAAGCACGTGAATCCCTACACCGATAATCGTTTCCTAGAGATTGAGGCATATCTGACGGAACTGAATTGGCGCTTTGACCTGGACGTGAAAGAGAAGGGCTTCACTAGCTTTGCGGACAAGTTTGCACCGAGAGTCTTCAAGGATACACCCTACACGGCTCTCACGCGGTGGAACTGGAGCGATCCTCTCATCTCGACAAACACCACATTCGGCTTTGGCCTTGAGATTTCCGGATATGGAACCCGCTCAAATCTCTCTCAGCCATTCCTGCCAGAGAACATTGTCCTTCTCTACGACGGCGCCTGCGCCTCGACTTGCACAATTGCATCCGAATCCCTCCGACTCAACGGAGGCGTCAAGTCTGTTGCTTTTGGCGGCCGGCCACAAAAGGGCCCGATCCAGGGCGTCGGCGGCGTCAAGGGCTCGCAAGTCTATCAGCTCACCGACATCTTCGTGCTCGCTGAAGATGGAACATTCCTTGGCACGAACGCAGCGAATGAGGCGGTGCTGCAGAACGTTTCGAGCCTGCCGATTGCGCGGAGCACGGCGGGATCGATGAATGTGCGAGACCAGATCCTCCGAACGAACCTGCACGATGGTCTTCCGGCGCAGTTTGTCGTCGAACATGCTGACTGTCGGCTCTATTGGACAGCGCCCATGGTGACGGATATCACCGAGGTCTGGAAGGCTGCTGCCGGCGCAGCCTTTAATAATGCCAAGTGTGCAAATGGTGGCATCAAGTACCAAGCTCCGAAGGCTCATGTTCGGCCTCCTGCCAACCCGAAGCTGCCTATGATTAATGAGATCCCCGAGTCTGGGGATTCACGACGCTCGTCGAAGCTGTGGGATGCAAAGTTCCGTCTCCGTACCATAGCCTAGAATGTGGGTTGCCGAGGGAGCCAAGTTTTGCATCTACTTACATATGTTTTTGCGATGGGAGAAAGTCGCCAAATGAAAATGTCAATAGTCAAGATACGATGAATATAATGAATTACAACAAGCTATTAGAGATTGATAAGCCCTCTTGTGTGCAATGATACGTCTATGGATGCGTCGCCTTCATCCTCCTATCTGGGACATCTTTTCTTCTCATAATCTCAACTTGTCTTATGCTTATATCGGCCGGACTGCTCTGCGAAGGGTCTAAGTGGTGGCGCCTCGTGATTTGTCCAGATTGCAATACGCGGTCATGATATGCGATGTTCAATGTCTACGTTTATTCCCAGTGCCAACTACGAGTCATCAAGGATAAATACTAATTGAACAGTAATAGGAAGACAAAGAGTGTTTTTTTGCTGGCGGAACCAAATCATTGCAAAAATGAGCCGCACACTGACTATTGCATAATAGGCAATTCGAACCGCTCGTTTCACTTTGGAGTAAGAGAAAGGTTATGCCTATATGAAGAGATTCGATGAGTATGCCATAAACATAGCTTGCATCTGTCTCTGCATCATTTGGCCACTACAACTCGACTAATTGCTAGAATCTTCAAACATCGTTCTGTTGGCCGTAGTCGGCAAAACGAATCTCCATCCCATCTCCGTATTTAAAAGGCACAGGTTCGACATCCCATAAGCCGATGCCACGAAGAACGTCTTTGCTTGCGCCGATTTCGTTGGCCAGATACGCGGCTGTGTCCTTCCAGCACTCAACGTCTTCCTGATCAGCAAAACGTCGACTATCGGGATGCCTGCTCTGGCGAAGAATAATAATAGCCTTCTCCGACCCAACACGATCAATCAGGGCTTTCAGGAAGTCCTTGTTTCCATAGAATGCCGCAGCGGCCAATACGCTTCCATGCTCGCCTCGATCAAACACGGCTGTGGGATCCGCACCAGCTTCAAGCAACAAGTGCTGCAATTTGCTAATACATTCTCTTCCTCTTATCTTCATATACGATCTGCTCTGTGCCAATGCCTCAAACGCGCTGCCATATTTGCCACCTCTCAAAGGCAAATTTGGATCTGCGCCGCTGTCCAGGAGCAGCTTCGCAACCTCCACGTGGTTTTCAGCGTCACAATGCTTTGCTACTGCGACAAGAGCACTCCCAAAGTCGCCAATTTGCACAGCGGCATTGACATTTGCTCCGGCGCTGAGCAATATCCGAATTGATTCGACGTTTCCAAGCACTGCAGCTGCGATTAAAACGTTGCCCAGCTTAAAGCCGCTCCTATTCTCTTTCTCTAGGTCAGCGAGGCTATGGTCCACCATCCATTGCAGCATCTCGGGGAAATGTCGGGCCGCAACCTGTGCAGCAGTCCACCCTGTACCATCTGGGAAATTGACATCCGCATTCGCCTCCGTTAAAAGCATTTTTAGGACGTCGTAATTCCCATACAAAAGTGCTCCGACCAGCGCCCCAGCGTGTCTTCCTGCATCGGGATGCATCGCATCAATCAAGCCCGCCAAATGCCTGCAGATGGGCATGCAGCCGCCTCTAGCCGCCATCGTAAGTGAGTTTTCTCCGACTTTATCTTTTTGAAGAGCCATCTCTGCGGTGACTTCCTGCCACCAGTCGCGCAAAGTGTAGTAAAATCCGAATTCGCACATAGCAAATAGGGCCATTTTGCTTCGTCTCACATACGCAGGACGACTTTGGGCCCATTTTCGGTAGCTGTCGCTGCTCTCATTTGGCGATCCAAGAAAGCGCTTCAAAGCCGCTGCAACGCTTAGATCTACTTTTTCTTCTTCTTTCTTCAATCCGAGCCATTCGTCGTATCGCCTCATGTGTTTGTACCACTTATATGTAACGTATCTTGCAAAACCATCATCAAGGATCTTTTCCGGTTGGAGCTTTTCGAGGAATCCAATGCAGATTGTTGCAGCAAAGGCATCGCACTTCCTACCAGTCCAGCCTTTTGACTCAAAATATTCAGCCACAGAAGCATGTGGCAGCATCCATACGCCTCGTTCTTCGTCAATCGTTAGAAGATCTTGGCAGAGTGACAAAACTTCTTGCTGCGACTGTTGTCCTTTTTTAACCACCGCAGACCCTTCGATCGTGAATTGAATGGCTTCCAAGAGCTCCTTTGAGTTGAGCGGCTCAATAGAACATAGTACCCATTTAATAGCACGCTCAGCTAAAGCGACATCAGATTCATCACGCTTTTGAATGCTTTCCCATAACTGATTATACGCTTCCGTCAAGTCGCGTGGCAGTTTTTGAGTCCAGTTATGCACTGCATCATCTGAAACACACTTTTCAAGGCTTTCAACTTGTAAATAAACCCATCGAAACCTATTCCCGCATTGCTCGTATTAATTGTCGATATCATTGTAATTTGGAAAATGAATGTAGATAGCAACTCACATTCCGCAACCTTTGGTATTGAAAATATCCTTTATTTCATCTTGTATCCCCTGTCCTCGCCTCTTAAACCTCTCAGTTGAGTAGAGCTTCTCTTCCAGATACTTCTGAATGTCATCATGTTGATTGCTAGCGTCCACAGTGATCAGAAACTTGTCCTTGAATACTTCCTCCAAGTATTCCCGGTCTGGTCGGCTTGATATAAAGACTTTTACTGGCCTTTTGGACCTTTCCGTCATTTGAATAAGACTCTTTGCTAGGTTGTACGTCCCAATATCGGATTCATCCAGCGCATCAAGAATGACTGTTGTCTTTGAATAGAGGTTGAAGGATTCTAGGATTAGCTCTTCGCAGTCCTTGTAGCTCAAGTTTCTTCCTTCTCTTTTCGCCTTTGTACATTTCCGCACAAGACTGCTTTGGATATCACCAGAAACGTCAAAGGCTTTACCAGATAGCTGACGAACAAAACTTTGTAAGACAACGAGTGGCTGCTGCATTGAAGATCCAGATCGGTTGCAATAAAAATATGCAAATCCCTCATCGTGTGGTAAACTCTCCAAGTTTTGTTTTATATAGTCAATCACTCTAGAAGTCAGATATGTCTTGCCCGTACCGCCTATACAATGTCAGACGAATGACCTTAGTTGATTAAGTCAAATAGAAAAGCTTTAAAAGCGACGTACCGGTACCCTTAAGTAAGAAAATAGCTGAAGAAGAAGGTATATCTTGCCAAGCACGAAAATCTCTGTTACTCAAAAGCCAATCTCCAGTTTCTTCTACTCTTGTATCTGTAACAGTAGCATGACTTTTACCAAACATCTCCGAGCTGATAAAGTTCATCAGCTCATCTAGCTCTCTCTTGTTGACTTTTTCCAAGAGGCTGGACACAGTATTATCTATCCGAGGCATTGGCGAAGATAACTGAGCTAATTGTTCTCGCAAGGCTTCCATTTGCAACTTTATCTTCTCAGATGATATAGCAGAACGAGATGCTTCGCAACTTTGGGCTTCTCTGTCAAGGATTCCTTCTTTTTTCTGTAAATTTGAGGCAAGATCTGTCGCGTAGTTGGGGCTCAAGACAACTGCGAAGATTTCTTTAAAAGCTCCAGTCTTGGCCATGGCATCAAACTTTGCTAATAACTCAATAGCAGCGATATATAACTCCAGAAGAGCATTGTTCAAACTCACTACTGCTTTCTCATCTGTCGTTTCCATCGTATATAGAGATTCGTAAATTTGGCCTCTGCGTGTGATGCGTATAAACCACTCGACTGTGCCAAGCAGAGCAGCTTTCTGCTCCATATTCTTAACTGGAATCTAGTGCTAGTTAGCTAAATACATTCAGAGCCAAATTTCTGTAGTTTAAAGATGTATGTAACCCTGCTGTTAGGATATGAGCTATATCAGTAAACAACTGAGGTTTCAGATAACAAGCTCAGGATTAGACCAGTAAACTGGATCTAGGGAGATAAACTGAGTCTAAATAGATGAAATTTATCCGACTGGACGAACCTGGCCAAGCTAATCATCCAATCTCATCCAATCTTCTTTAACTTTGACAAAAAAATGACATACTTTCAAGATGGCTTTCGCAACAGCCCACGGGGCACTGGCTTGGGGTGGCGCGAAAACAATAGCTGCATCGCCAACCATGGTAACAGAAGCAACGGCATCCGCGACATATTCGCGGACAATGATTTTGCGATTCGCAATCTTCAGTGTAAGCGGCTCGTCGGTATCCTTTTGTAGCTCTTCGCGTCTTATGAGGCCAATAATTTCTTGGATTTGAGTTTGGGCTTGAATTCCGTCTAAAGAATGAATGTCCAATCCTTGTTCTTCAAGCCATTTTTGTGTTGTGTCATTTGCCTTGCGAAAAGCTTGGGTCCAGAGATATGGCGATTGGGACGGGGGCGATACAGGTGTGTCAGGCACTGTTGGTGGCTCAGGTGTCGTAATCGTGGGATGCGACGAGATTTGAGAGTAAATAGATGGAGATAAAGACTGAGATTTTGATCGCTGATGGCTTATAGAAGGTCTTAAAGACACCTTGGGGCTCAAATTGTTATCTGCTTGCGAAGTCGTAGAAGGACCCTCTCTTGCTTCTGCAGATAATGACCGAGATCGATTCACCCAATTCCACGGGTTTAGCCACAAGTCTCTTTTTCTACCTCTTTTTTCAGAAGCCATGATATTTACAAGTGTTCTTTGTCATGAACATCGAAATCATCAAGTGCCACCATTAACAGACAAACTTATGATGAGTAAATTTCAGCACGGCGGTAATCGAAATTGGCGACGTTGCATTCTCGAAAGCTATTGGACGCACGTACCCAGGTATTGCAGCTGCATGTACGATATATTTAGAGGTATCTGGATTGCAGTACTGATCAGGCGAGCTACCAACTTGCCTAAGACGACAAGAGGGGTAAGTACCAAGTACAGCCTGCTCAAGTACTGGGGGAAAAATGAAAGCACGAAAAGATGCGAAAAGAAGTTTTCATATCATTATAACTTTTAGGTGCCTATAGCTACTTCTTTGGCTTTGTACGTTTCTTTTATCTTCCTAGATTTGACACGAAAAGTTAAAGATTATTGTACTATAAGCAGCAGTAACGGCAAATCCTTTTCTACATGAGAATTTTATAGAAAGCCATGGTATTAGTAGCGATGCTTTAAGCCATGAGTTTCGTGCTGGCCGCTATAGAGACTTACTATTATTTTATTTCCTACCTAATGAGCCAGTGCTTTGTGCCTCTATCTCATTAAAAAAGAAAAAAAATTAAACAAGAAGAAGAAGAAGAAGAAGAAGAAGAAGAAGAAGAAGAAGAAGAAGAAGAAGAAGAAGAAGAAGACGAAGACGAAGAAGAGAAAAAAGAACAAGGATAACAGAGAGAGGGTAAAAAAAACGCAGCACATTAATTCTCGAGCCATCGTAGGAATAATAAGATTTCACCAGCCGATGAAAACGATTACGGAGGCTTTAAATAGTCATTACTCCTACGAAAAAACTTTTACCGGGGGTGCCACTCGAGCACAATAAACGTTTTACAAAGAGATCTTCCCTTTGGTTGCTCTAGGTAGTCTTTCCATTACTCTCTCAGTACACGGAGTGTAGACAGCCCCATAGTGTTCGTTTGTCAAACTGTTCACTATCCTGTGCCTGTGTTTTGCTATGCTTGCTTTGTTTCTTTCACTTCTCCCTTCTATTTCTCTCTTACACAATTCCCGGAATGTTCAGCAATATAATCATGATTTACTATATCTAATTTTATCTTTTACCTAATCACACCTTCCCTCATTGGAACCAGCAGCTTAATCGCACTATACCGAGCGAATTCTCAATTGGTCTCATCTAAGGCTGAATCCTGATCATATCCACTTTTTACTGCAGTTCGAATCAGATTCGTAAAGATTCCATCTCAAAGAGGAATTGAGGATGCCAAGATCCACATTACATTACTTGGATTGAACTCTCGGAACTCGGTTGGTATACTTTTTTCAGCCAGTTTACCGGATTTTGATGATTGTGTAACGCTTATCAATTCTGCCTCAAGACACGTTACATTCATACCGAAAACTGATAATGAATTAGCAACACGAATTTTCACGGCAAGGCTGTGATTCATAGTATAAATATCGAGTAGCTGGAATGTAATGGTTGATCGATCCATCCATCTTTAGCCAAAGAACTAAAAGCGAAGACTCATATTGGGGTTAAACTTCTTTTTGATCTTCCACTTAAAACAATATTTGTCACCTTGAACCTCTTTGATTCGTGTTTTGTTCAAAATTTCACTAGAAACATCTATCTCGAAACAAAATGTAATTTAAAGATTCATGGCCTTTGAACCATCTATTGTTTTCTATGTCTTTACGTTTACAGCACGAATTTGATATAACTGTCCGGCTGATACAGTCCAACTTTATTGGCTTCGCGTTCATTTTTATTGGCGCTCTTCTCCTCAGGGTTATCCGTTCACCAATATTGCTGGCGGAGTCTGCAGCGCCCACTGTTGATGTCGTGATCAGTGGTCTTCTCTGCAAATATATATTCGACATTGCAAATCAAGCCTCTTCGCCTGAAGAAGATTATTTGAACAAACCATATCGCCCTATTCCTGCTGGTCTACCTCCGCATTGACCAGGCCAAGACTCGGTGGATGCTGGCATGGACTCTGGGACCATTATATATGTACTCTTATTTTGGGGTTTGGGCCATGTTACATCTTCTGCATTTTCAAGCGCTCATATTTGCATGCTATATGTGGCCCCGATGGCTTCCATGGTTCATGCGCAATTGTTTTGCGTCAATTAGCTATCTCATACTATCACGGCTTTCAAACCAAGTGTTTCAAAGGCATCAGCTCAATTGGAATATCGGTTTCTCCGCCGAGCTTATTGTTGCTCTTTGGTTTCTTGGATCATTCCAAATACAAGAATTCTACGACATCGAGGGCGATCGGAAAAGCAACAGAACAACTCTCCCAATGCTGTTCTCTGATCGCGGTCTGAAGATGTTGCGAGCCGGCACGTCAGCGTATATATTTGCGTTCAGTTCAGGTTTAAGTCTTGTTCTTTTTTACACAAAGACACACAACACGTTTGCACTGTTGTTGTGCGCCTTGCAACAATTGCTGTCTTGTTTTCTTGCATATAGGATACTGTTTCCAAATTCAGTCCGCATGAATAGGGCTACGTATCATGTATACTATTATCCAACTGCTCTGTCAATCCTGTTATTCCTAGGTTTGATGATTTAGCTGTAGCTGACAATAAATACCCAGTTGCTTGAGAACTTGCATTTGAATTGCATGGAATCTACCGGTGCATTTCCCCCTTTGTAAGGCTTGACTTATATCGTATTAATAATCATGGGGTAATATTGCTTCTGAAAAGAATGAGCCCATATGGCCTCTTTACTAAGTTACACTGTTGTTGGCTACGGTATGCTAACTGCTGGTTTCTAGTACTACATGTTGATATAAGTGAGTGAAAGTCAAATTATTATTGCCTATTTGGGAAGACTGATACGTCACATATGGAAGATAAACGAGAACACTCAAACTACTACGCCGTGAACGGGATCCGCTCTTCTGCAGGAGTCGACTATTACGGATGCGGCTTTCGTAGGGAAATGGCGTCCCTACAGCCTTGATGGATAAAGATAATCTAGGGCAGCGCTGCCGCTAGTTCAATTAAATCAAATCTGGTCCCCAGATTTAATTAATTAATCCAAAAGTCATAATATATTTAATTAATTGATAAATTTATCAAATATTTAATAAAATTAATAACTAAAATTAAAGCTATTTATAACTAGCTGCCCTTTAAGTCTCCAATAGAAATAGCTCCTCTATAAAGCTAGTTCTTTAGGCATTATATCTTTTCTATTATATCTGGCTGTAACAAATGCTTTTATAATAATATTATTAATTTAATAAGATTAAATTCTCTCTTATAGTCAGCAGCTATTATAAAGACTATAAGAAGGTTAAGGGCTAGCTTACTAAGTATTAAAAATAATAACTATTATAATAACTACTATTAAATTAAATTATTAACCTACTAAGGGAGATTAAGGCAATAGTATTAATTAAGCTTAAAGCTATTATTAAAGAGCTTTATAGTTATACTCTAAAGCCATTATTAATATTTATTATCCTTATAGTAATATTAAATAATAATTAAACCTTATTATTAAGCGCTAAATTATTAATTTTATTTTTAATTATAACTATTATAATACTAATACTTCTAATAGTTAATAAGTCCTTATTTTATATTATAAAGCTAAGTTAACTGCTCCTTATTACTCTATTATTCTTTTAGCTAATAAAAACTAAGGCTAAGATATAAAATAACAGCTACTAAAAAAAAAGGCAACTCTTTAAGCTTAATATAATATTTATTAAGCTTTTTCTAAGCATTTATAATTAATACTTATAGGTATATCTAAAAGTTATTTTATAGGCTAATTAGCTAATACTATTAAATTATAAAAAAATATTTATTTTATATATATATAAGAAAAGCATTTAATAATAAAGTTTAAATTAGCTTTTAACTTTACCTTAGCTATTATAATAATACTAATTACATTTAAAGCTATAATTATTAAATCTACTTATTAATAGGAAATATAAAAAATACCTTTTAACCTTTAAAATTATTAAGCAAATACTTAATGCTAGTTATAACCTCCTAAAGCTAGCTAAAGCTATTATTTTTACTAAGCCCTTAATATTATATTATTTATAAGTAAAAGGGTTAAAGTATTTTATATATTTTATAAGAAGCTGCTAATCCTTTAATATAAGGATATTCTCCTCTTATAGGCAAAGTTAACTATTCTCTTTAAGTTAATTTTTAATAAAAAAGGCTTATATATATATTTACTTTTTAAGGGCCTAGCTAATTATTATATATATTAAGTTCTACCTTATATTATTATTTATAATAACTTTAAGCTTTTCCTCCTGGGTATGGAGAGATAAAACTACCTATTATCGTGACTTATTATTGGACCTTTTTTTTTGGTATATTTTTGCTGTTATTGTTGTTGTTGTTGTTGTTGTTGTTGTTGCTGTTGTTGTTGTTGTTGTTGCTTTCTTCCATTACGTATTCAATCGATCAAACTCTTTCTATCATTGCCCTTTCCAAATCTTACTGAAGCTCAACTGAGCAAACAAAACTAGATCTGGGACTCAAGGGCCTATGCTTATTACAACATCTTTTTCTCCGATTTCTTCAAGCGGGCAGGCTTTCTGCTGCCTTTCTTCCTGTTCAGAGAATCTTCCAAGGCTCCCAGCTCGTTCTTTTTAGCTTGCGATTTCTCCGCTGCCTTCTTTTTGGCTATTATAGCCGTTGTTGCCGTTTCTTTCTTATCTCCCTTAGCCATCGTTCTCTGTATGTGAAAGATTACAGTTAGCCGTGAGGTTATTCTGTAAGTTGCATCATCTAAGAATATATTTGAGGTTCTATTAACATGCTATTGCGAGCAGCTATTGCTAGGCTGCCTTACTGTATCGAATAGTGCAGAGCTTTTGTAGAGTCTTGTGCGTTCGATCGTGCTTTGCAGTTGTTTCATGAAGAAGGATTTCATCCATCTTCCAAGAAGGGGCCATCAAGGGCTTTTATGCCTGCTGGCTTCCGTATAGGTGGCTTTTCCATTGCGTTGCGTTGTTGAGTCATCGGCGAGGAACTCTATCTTCGGTGTGGAAACCTTATCTTAAACCTTATAAGCGATCTTGATGATCTGGCGTTGTTGGCGTTGTTGGCGTTGTTAGACCCAACGAGGCTGAATTTGGCGATTTTTTTTTTTTTTTTCGGATATCCTTATCCACTCAGTCATTGAATCAAGGGCTAGGTACAGTCCTCTATTGCACCGGCCTTTACAGGTCTTTTGAACCTATAATGCATTAGAAATAAATCTCAATAACTTTAAGCTTTTAATCTTTTAAATTTAATATAGCAGTAGTATACCTAAAGCATTTACTTTATTAAGTTAAACTTCTAATAAACTTAATAATATTATAAAGCTTACTAATAGTGCCTTTCTTCCTTTAATGCTTAAGTTTATTATTAAGGCAGCCTATAAGGTTAAACTACTGCAACTTTTACTTAAAAGCTTTATTATCTTCCTTATATAAGAAAGCCTAGTTAATAAGGTTTAATATATAACTATAGCATCTTATCTACTAATTAATAGCATTAAAGGAGGCAATTAATAGGTTAATTTAAAAAAAAAGATATTATATATAAGTATTATTATTTAAGGTATTATTACTAATAATAGTATTAACTTAATGTTAAATATTCTACTTCTTAATAATAAATAAAAGTAAGAAAGTAATATTTCTTCTTATATAAGCGCTATAATACTTTTAAAAAGATAGAAAGCATTATTACTATTTCCCATTTAAATTAATATAATAA
>JALIRY010000056.1:0-228456 GCA_026401215.1 Trichoderma erinaceum
AAACGTTGAGATAGGCCCCCCCCCCCCCCCCCACCGCCAAAAAAAAAAAAAAAAAAAACAAAAAAAAAAAACAAAAAAAAAAAAAAAAAAAAAAATAAAAAAAAACAAAAAAAAAAAAAAAAAAAAAAAAAAAAAAAAAAAAAAAAAAAAAAAAGCCCGTTATCAGAGTGTATGTGTGGCAACCGATAGAGTGGGATAGCTTTGATCGCAGAATGAATGAGTTGGGAAAAAGGGAAAATATTAAAAGCACTCTGTCAGATCCAAGATTGAGACCAAGAAGAAAAGAAGGTTATTAGGGTCAAGCTATGTCCAATCTATTTCAATGAATTGCGATTGTCGGGTAGAAGAAAACAGTTGTACAATCGGCTTCCTTACAATTAGCGAGTAGTGCCTCCATTCTAAGCAATCTTTCATCATTTCTGCTAATTTCACTGATTGGAGCTTGTCGTTTATATTTCAAATTTTTTATTTTAACGTTCAATGAATTATTCCCCGTAGCTCACGCTCGCTTCATCTATGTAAACTGGTAATGATCATTTATACAAACATCCCCCTTCCCCCAAGCGCTTCTTTATGAAGCACGGCACATCCTTCCGTTGCTAGCAACAGTCCAGGCCTCACTGCCCACCAGGCGGTTACCCCAGAAAAGAGCATTGGGATCGTACTTGTTCTTAATCGCAAGAAGAGTTTTGTAGTTGGAGCCAAAGAACTCCTGCTGGAAGTTGGGCTGCTGGAAATCGCCCTCGTTCATGTAGATGCCGCTGCCGGGAGTCACGGCCTCAAGCTGGGGCATGTACTCGTTGGTAATGGTGTTCTGGTCCGCAATCATTTGTGAGAATGGGGCGGTGTTGTTCCAGGGAGTACCAATCTGCAGGTGGATCGTGGTGTTTCGCCATGCTGGCAGGACGGCGTTGTTGACACCGGCGGGGCGGGCGTAGTTTGCGGAGCTGCCTGCCATGACGACGCCATGGGCAGTGAGGTTCTGGATGACGGCCTGGAGACCGTCGTTGTTGTTGACGAGGACGCTGCGGGGGATCAGCCTGCTGCCGTAGTTGAAGTCGCCGACGTCGAGGCTGCCGTAGGGGAGAGGGCCCATGTAGGTGCTGTAGTGATCAAAGTATGAGAGCTCGGTGTACTTGATGGTGGCGGGAACGCCGAGCTGGGAGAGCAGTGCGGTGAAGGGAGCGAGGACGGTGTTCTCGACGTAGTCGGCGGTGGAGTTCCAGACGGTGATCGGCTTGACCTCGAGGATCTGGTTGTTCATCAGATAAACCACCATGGCACCCTGGTCGATCATGGTGGGAATCATGGCGTAGAACTCAGAAATGACCTGGTTGAAGAGGGCTGGGGTGGTGGTGGCCGCCAAAATGTCGATCTGAGCACCACCGACGATGGTCTCGGGATGGGCCTTGACCGTCATGGAGGTGACGACACCGAAGCCGGGGCCGCCTCCGCTCAGAGCCCAGTACAGGTCGCTGTTCTGGGAGGCAGAAGCGGTCAAGACACTGCCGGAAGCAGTGACAACCTCAAACTCGAGGGTCTGATCGGCGCCGAGACCAAACTGGGTGCTGAGAGCAGAGTGGCCGCCGCCCTGGGTGAAGCCTCCGGCGACGCCAACGGTTGGGCACTCGCCCGTGATGGCAACCAAGCCCTGAGCGTGGGCAGCCTCGAGGATCTCAAAGCCTTGGATGCCGGCGCCGACCTTGATCGAGGGGCCGGTGTAGTTCTTGCTCGAGTAGTTCTGGATGCTGACGCTCTTTAGGTTGTGGGTCCAGATGCCCAGGGCACCGGCACCGGTAGAGCGGCCGAAGAAGCTAGAGGAGAGAAAGAAAATCAGCTGATGATGCACCAAAAAGAGAAACACAAAGTGAGGTTCGGCGTACTCATGGCCGGTGTTGCGGACAACCACGCGGATGTTGTACTTGGTTGCAAAGGCCAGTGCGGCAGACACGTCGGCGGTGCATGATACGTTGACGGCATAGCTGACGTAGTTGCCCAGCAGGCAGGGCCGAGACTCGGGCGTGAAGGCATCGCAGCTCTGGTTGGCGAAGAAGGGTTGCATGATCGACGACGACGTCACATAGCTATATACATATCACAATCGATTAAACTCCATTCTTTGCGCAAGAGGCACGATTTAGGTATGTACGAACTGTGTCTGCGGCAGCTCCCAATTGGCCTGCAAATTCGCACAAACGTTCTGGTTGTAGTTGGGGTCGTGGCATGGCGTGCCCAGAGGAACCGTGGCGATGAGGCGGCCGTTGAGCGTCCTGTTCAGCGACGCCCATGAAGCTGCGGATGGCCATCCAGGATCGCCGGGAAGATTGCGGCACGGAGGCGGAGGAGGAGGGCGAGAAGCGGTGTCTGCGTTTGCAGCAGCAAACAGCGCGACCGCGGCCGCGATGGATGGTCTCATCTTTGCTTTTTCTTTTCTGTATTTTTTTTTTCCTACTTCGTGTCTTTCTCCTAGGCGTCGCAGCGGCGTGGTGAAAACTCGAGATTACAGCGGACAAAATTAATCAATATCACGGCCAGCGTGTGTCGTTGCCGGACAGTATATACATGTAGCACGGTGGATAACGAAATCTATCGCATCGTGCTATCGGCTGCCTATATGGGGACGTTGGAGCCCGGAGATTGTACAACAGGTGAGAGTGGCATCCCGGCGCGCCGCCTTCTGTAGAATCATGCCTCGGCTGGGTGGAGCGGTGGTCTGTCCAACGGCCAAATCCGCGACTTATCGAGGAGAGTCTGTGCCGATATAGCCAACACAATCGTGCCGGACACGTGTGGCACTAGTAACGGTGTGTCGTGTCACGGAGACTAGCAGTTCAGTTGCAATCCACTCGTCTGGTGGCGGGAGTCATCTTATACGGAGCAATGCTTATTGTAGCACAAGTACGAGTAGATTGCAAGCTATACTAGCAGCTTGCTATATTCGCGTGCTACTGTCTTCTAATTCTACAAGAGTCTTTTAGTGCTAATAAGATTTTCAACAATGGTGCTCTGGCAAGGTCTCGCTTATACTTGTATGATTCCGTACTTGTAGGCATTGGGCAGCCACTTGCAAACCTGACATGGATATCTCGGCTCAATCCCAAGTAGACGCAGGCAGGGCTTTCTTCTTTCTTCAGACTTGCTCTTCTTCATTACCGGACAGCTTCTTAGTAAATGCGGACCAGCAATGTGTGCGGCGCAGTCCGTCCTCCCAGAATTGGCGTCCTCAGCCGTGCTCGGAGAAGCGCCGAATTCAGCTACTCCAAGTCGCATCGCTCCAGAACCTGAGACCGAATTCGTGCTTAGCCCGTCTTGGAGCCAAGCCCGATCTACGATAAAGGCATGCGAGCCAACCCCCTTTCCATGCAGCTCCCAGGGGCTGGGTCGGCTACACACACCCATGATGTCGGTGGTGGCACTAGTGAACATGCCCGCTTCGTTTCTGGACGCTTTATGGAGCGATTGTATGCCCTTGGTCTTTTCCCACCTGAGCCGCCAAGAGTACTATACAGGTAGCGTAGGAGCTCGGCAATGGCTCAGGCGCTGGAACCAGTCAATTTTGGTCTAAAAATTTCCAAAATCTTCAGCTTTGTCCGCGATGCCGTAATCACTGCTCGTTGCTAAGAGGCATTGGCCCTACGTGGGGTAGACTTGTTGCGTTGTTTGGTAAGGTCAAGTGGCTCTTCCCAACAGACTGGGAGATTGCTGTGCTCCATACGGCCAAAATCCACTCACTAATCGTGGAGACAGGGATCGTTCGTTCGCTCGTTCGCCGTGGCTAGCCATTTACTAAATACTCGCTCGTACGTTTACTTCGCAGCGCTGTGGACAAGAGGCAAGATAGCTGACAGGGTCTTTTTGTACCTGTATATGGGAACAGTTCCTATTTTAGGCGGATCCACCTCGCAGGCATCAATTTGTGGCCCTCGCGTGGCGACAAGAAGCTAACAACCATGGGAGGTCTCTGCCAAGCTTGCTGCGGGCACATTGCCAAACTAAGAAGCAGACTTATCCTACAGTAAAACCGCGCTCCTACCTGTCCGTACACTGACACATACTCTGGCTCAAGGAGACGCTTCCCCTGCATGTATCATGCAAAATGGCTTCATGGCTCTCACGGCCCCGTTGTTCTATCCGAGCAATGTCTGGGTTGTAAATCCTGATGAAGTCTCGAGTTTGTCCCCGCGAAATGTGATCATGTAAGGCTTAGGCGAGCTTCTTGAAGATTGCCCTTACAGACATGTACAAATAAGATGAATAGGCCATGTTCTAGAAGCCTACTGTCCAGGGACAATACTCAAAGGTGCGCCGGATCTAAAAATCCTGGCTACGATTTTGCGATATTAATGGATGGGGAGAACGCGCATTTCAGCCTCTATACGGATACTTCTTTTTTGACCCTAGCCAGCTGAACCTCCGGTCCGCCAGGTTAAATATTTTTTTTTTTTCTCCCTTGCCCCCCTGACTCACTAGAATCCGGTGAGGTTGCATTTAGGTCTTACAGGTGCTTTGAAAAACAGATCTAATTGCCATCTAAATGTCCGCCGCGTCCTCAGGGTTCATTCCAGATCTTTTCTATGTGAAGCCGGATATTTGCTCATCCAATGGTTGCGGCCTCTTCGGGCCATTCTTCATCTCCCCTGGATCAGCTCCGAGAATATACCCTGACCTCCGGCCTCGCCCAGCATGGGGACAAACCCCCATGCCGGTATCATGGTTCTCGACCACGTTGCGATAACATGTTTATTTCCTCTTATCAGCTAGTCCATAGAAGAACGTTGAAGAAACGGTGGCCCATCAATGTGCTTGGATAGCCTGCCTTTGAAAGGATTACAGCTCCTGCATTTCTCCGAAGCTAGAGTATGGGGGTTGCATGATACTAATGAACCACTACCGGGACTGTTTCCTGATGAAGGTGCACGTATGCCTAATGGCAATAGGCACTATCATTATCACTCGCTCATTCTTAATAAGCCCAAAATTCGGCCTTTAGTCGAAAATACCCGCGCAAATGATGAAGTGAGGAGCATAAGACACTACTCTCTCCATAAGATAATTCAAAGCGACTGAGCATAGAATATAAGCGACTGAGCATAGAATGTAAGCGACTGAGCATAGAATGTAAGCGACTGAGCATAGAATGTAAGCGACTGAGCATAGAGTGCAGATACGTGAAAGAGAAGGCCCTGCCGATGGCAATAACCCCTGGGGTCAACGCTCAAAGTCCATTTCTAATACTACAAGCGATGCTAGATGGTATAGAAAGAAGGGAAGAGGTAAAGCAAGTAGATTTAGGAGATTGAGAGGTCATTTGCTGAATGTTGAATGACTAATGGCAAACCATCCCGGCAACAGCCTAAGAAGTTCACTGAGAAGTTCCTAAGCGAGAAAATCAAAGGGTGCAAAGGACGGCCTAAATCACAAGTACTTTGTGCCCATTGGCTAATCTTGGCAATTGGCCGAACATTCTACTTTCTATGGGAGTTTAAGTCTCTGACTTTTCAACAAAGTATAATGATCTCTGTAACAATCAACTTTGACAAGCCATCACGAACAATTAGCGTCGATGATTTCCGGCTTCCGAACGAGATTCAGTGGAGAGGAGAAAGAATGAAAAAAGATCACCATGGGCCGTGAGCTCCCATAGCGCTGCCGATCCCTTTTTGCAGATCCCTTTCTGCACGAAGATCCGGGGCTGCTGACAGCTCTTCCGAATTGCGGGAGCGAAGAATTGATCGCGGAAGCCGGTGTTTACAGTTCCAATAACTTGTACGCCGCGACCCAGTTAGTTAAAGTTTTTTTTTCCTTTCCTTATTTTTCGGTGGGCTTGGTGGTGTTGTGTTGACGCTTGAGTCCGGCAGACCGAAAAGGAAGGTCTCGGAAGCTAAGGGACTCAGCCTCTAGCCTCGAGAGGAGCTATAACACGAGGGGGCCCGTCTTGGGTCGTATCTGAGAATTGGACCTATAAGAGGGGGTTGCAGAAAGAGAGAAAAACTTGGATAAAGCCGAGCAAGTGTCAACTTTCACGCCAATTAAGTGTTGATAAAAGCAGAGTCCCAAGTTGTTGACACATTCGGTATACTGTGCGACGTACGGTAGATGATTTGGCGTGTACCTTTAACCAGTGCGTCGAATGCCGAGTACCTGAGGAGAGAACATTCCAGACTGACAGCCATGCAAAGTCAAGTCCCGGAGCATGGCAATAAAGTTGGCCTAATTTCACCTGCATTATGCTGAGCCGCGTCTTCGGTGAATCGAATTAACTTTTGAAACCAACCACACGTGCTCAATCTGACAGGTTCGTCTTATCTTCATGCATCTTCAGTTTTGAACCAAGCACCTGCAGCCTGCCATCTGATTTCCAGGGCCGTCAGGAGTTCTCCTGCTGTAGATTGCACATCTCCACCAAGCGTTTCACGGGGAATCTTCAGCGTCGTACCGCGAGTTTAGTGGCTTGTCTAGCATTCAATGCAGCTTAGGGCTCGGGACCTGAAGCCTGCTTCGGGCGGACGCTAAAGTATTGAGGCTTGCAGAAGTCGGTTTTGGATGACATCCCTAGCCATGCTCTTAGGTGTTTTTTTATCTCTCCCCCGCTTATCAGGGGGGCCTTGTATGCGACGGAGACTTGGTTTAGTTAACATTTTTTTTTGTCTTCTTCTCTACAGTACGAGGAATCCCGTCCGCCCCCCTTGTACGCCCTTGCAAGAGTGCCCTCCGTACCTCGCTTAGATATCCCATATTACCCCAAAATATTCGGCATTCATCACTAATGCAGCTTCAACCAGACTATTGGGCTTCTCTAGTGCGAGTAATGCACGTGGAACTGACATATTTCCCTTGTAAAGTGCTTGCTTTTCTGCAGGACTTTAATCATTTAACGTGGGAAATGCTAGTGCCGAGTGCTTTGTAGAGGCTAGGTCAAAGGCTGAATTAGGCCCGTCCCTAGAGCCATTAACGCTGCGTATTAATTATACTAGGCTCTTTTCTTTCCCATATGCTAATTGGAATGCGAATGCCGACAGTAACAGCTGCTTGTACTAGTATATGTAGTTCCCCGTTCTGTGACATAAAGGGGGGTGAGATGGCGCCGTAGTTTTGGAAACATTAACGTGTAGCTGAAGCAAGGACTGCGCGGGTTGGCACGCAACACGAGTAAGTAGGTGCATGTATATGTCTACTCTGCTCGCCCTCTTCCCCTCTAGTTGATTGAAAGATTCTTTTCGATCTCGAAATCGATTCTGGGGATCTGGAAGGACAATGAGGTTGCTATCTTACCTGTTGTTGTCGCTCCTCGGAGCCTTTTCCTTGGTATTGGCAGCGGACACTTCGGCAGCTGAGAACTCGACTGCCGCCAATCCCCTTGCCGCTTTGCCGCTTTGTGCAGTATGCCGTCTTTTCCTTCCTTCTTTTCCTTTTTGCGCGGACTGGACTAACAAGATTAGCAAAAATGTCTTGCGTCGGCTGTTGCGAATTCCACCTGCAACCCAGCTGACGTGAAGTGTACCTGTGAAAGCGAGACGATTCAAGCAACATCGGCAATTTGCATCGCGGGCACCTGTACAGTTCGGGAGTCTTTGAGTATGTCATCTGCCGGACCCTCATTCTCCATCTCATCCCGGCGAATTCTCTGTTTAACATCTTATTATTAGCCACCAAGAATGCGACAAACACACTCTGTGGTGTTCCCATCCGTGACAAGACTCCTATCTTTGCAAATGTCACCATTATCCTCGGAGTCATCGCCGGTGTTATTGTCGTCCTGCGTATCGGCTCCAAGATTGGCCTGGGCCTGGGCCTCGCTCCTGACGACTATGCCATCCTCGTGACGCTTGCCTGCGGTATTCCTTCTTCGGTGATGAACGTCCGAGGCACCGGCGGAAATGGAGAGGGCAAGGATATCTGGACACTGCCGTTCGATATGATTACTCGGTTCGGAGTGTACTTTTACACCCTCGAGATTCTATATTTCTCTCAGGTTATGCTTCTGAAGATGACGCTTTTGCTTTTCTACCTTCAAATCTTCCCAGGACCGGCCAGGAGACTGCTGTGGGGAACTGTTGTCGTAAACGCTATATTTGGAGTTTCGTTCATGCTTCTTGCGACTTTCCAGTGCACTCCCATCAGCTTTTTCTGGACAGGTTGGGATGGCGAGCACAAGGGCAAATGGTATGTCGAAGCTGCCTGTCAATATTACTTGTACGCCGTTGGACCGCTTTCGCTAATAAAGAAACAGTCTTAACAGTAATGCCATTGGATGGGCAAACGCAGCAATCAGTATCGCCTTGGATATTTGGATGATTGCAATCC
Organism: Trichoderma erinaceum; assembly: GCA_026401215.1. NCBI lineage: Eukaryota > Fungi > Ascomycota > Sordariomycetes > Hypocreales > Hypocreaceae > Trichoderma > Trichoderma erinaceum. The sequence continues at coordinate 8,305 of JALIRY010000056.1, forward strand.
CCATGTGGCAAGTCCGCAACCTCAACCTTCACTGGAAGAAGAAGGTCGGCGTGGCAATTATGCTCCTTGTTGGTACCTTGTAAGTATATGCACAACAGCAACTACTGACAACCCCTTGTTCTAACGACCACCCAAGTGTTACAGTTGTTAGTATTGTCCGACTTCAGTTCCTCGTGAGTCTGGGTAGTTCCGCGAATCCCACATTCGACCAAGTTGATGTATCAATCTGGTCCACCGTTGAGATTGATGTCGGCATCATCTGTACATGTTTGCCATCTATCAGATTGTTCTTGATCCGTCTATTCCCCATCCTGGGTGGCTCTTCGCACAAGAGGAGTGGCTACCAAAACTATCCTGACAGCTATGGCAAATCCGATCACGCAAACAGTCGGGCAAAGACTCTGGTTTCAGCCGTCAAATCTCAAAGTCGCCCAGAGCATAATGGAATTGAGCTTGAGACAAGGTATGAGGTTCGGTACAGCACTGAGGATGAGGCGAGATTGGTAAGGATGCAGGAAGAGCATAACATAAAATCGGCGCACGAAGCCAGCGCACGAAGTGTAAATAGCGCAAGCGAGGTATCGCTGTAAATTATTTAATATTTGCTAGATCTTCAGATTTAGATCAATTTTTTCTTTTCTTATGACATATTGAACTTTCTATATTTCTCTAGATGGCTATATCTTGAATCAACTGTGCTTGGAACTCTCTATAACCCCCGATTTTGCGGAAACACGCTGCGAAGACCGAAAAATCTTGAACATTTGAATGTCCTGTAGTAGATCCATCCTATGGTGATATTGTTGTTCTTGAGAATCTCAAACATTGGGAGATTTTAGCCAAGAATTTACGACTGGTAGCCTAAATATGGTGAAACAAGTATTAACTTCAGGCCTTTTCCATTTTGACTACTGCCAGATAATTTTAGAATATTCTGAAACGACTTTTGAAGCGTATGCGATGCTGTGCGAAGATCACTTCTTAGTTTCTTTAAAAGTATTGCTAATTAAGCGTCTCGTTGGCTTGTTGCATGTGACAGGATAGAGAATAGCCTCTAGGGAAGCGTTGTTACTATACTTGGAGAGCGGTGCGGGATTTTCTCTCGACTCCAACAACACTTTTGCTAAAGAGGGTGAAGAAGAATGCCAATAATCCTTTTTAACCGCGAATATCTTCTACTGGCTCTTTCAACATCACTCCCCTGAATGCTCTGTGAAGCACTAAGAAACATGTATGCCGCCTACTATAATGCTGAGAAATCCCAGTAGACGGTAGATGTTTGGTTTACGCCAGAGCCAGAAAGGCGTCATCCCGATATTGTATCCAGATGGTGTTAGCATACTGTTTATCAGTAGTTTCATCCTCTCTGATCAAATCGTTTTACGTAACTAAGGAACTTGAAAGCACCTGGTATTGATCGAGGCAAGCCAATGCCATGAAAATAAACCCCCTACTTGTGCATCTACGGGTTAGCAGTATCACTAAAAGTAACGGAGTCGATAGCACTGATGATCACCAACTAGTGAAGTGGACTGCCAATTGTAGGCCCGTTATATCCGAGTGACAGGTACATGTATCCATTTGCCATGGAGACGCTACCTAATGTGGTATCATCGAGAACAGCTTCCTCTATGTTCTTTTGAGCTACAAATTTGAAAAACTTTCTTTCATGGCTTCTCATCTTCATTTCCACCCACATCAGCACAGGCGTATTTTTGCGTACCGCATCTTGTAGCGATTCCCTTGCATTGCATCCGCCCTTCTGAGTGCGCCAAGCACCGCAAACGCAGACTCAATGAGAAACGCCACTTGATTTCCCTTGTCTGGGTAATTAGCTTAGATGTACCCCGCACGTTATACTGCAATTAATGATATCAAACTTTGTCTCTATACAAATGAACAAAAAATGAGTAACAGAATCGCCAAACGCCAACGTAAGAAGCACTCATCTGCGTCTACTCTCCAAAGCCGTAGTTCATCTGAAATAAGCACCATTAAATGGCAAGACTCACTTGAGGGCCTGAGCCCGGATTGGGTCTTCTCCAACAACTCTAACGTGCAGTGAGATACTCCCAAAGATCGTTTTCGGTTTGGCAGGACTGACTCTCAGACAGTGTATGCAACGATCGAAAGTGGTTCACTGAGTTGACAGACTTTTCAAGCATTGCATCGAGCGAATTCAGTGATCAAAAACTCCCTGTAGCCAGCGTCGGAGCTGTCAACCTTCCATTGAAACGAAGCCCCGACCTCAGAGGACCAGACGCCCATCACGTACTTCGTCTCACAGACGTGCTTTACATGCCTTCATCACCATGTAATATTGTCGGCTCACCCATCTTTGGAGTTGCCCCCCATGTTAGCTTCGGCAGGACGGAGAAGAGTATGGGTAGTATAAGCAATGCAAATGGCAAGCCGATTGCCTACTTCTCTCCCGGAAACAAGCGTCTCTGCTTCAGGCTCAGCGGACCTCCCGTTGGCCCAAGGCTTGGACCATCCAAGTTTGAGTCTGATACGGCATACTTGTTGACAACCAAATGGCCGGATAGTGAGAGAAAACGATGGGAATCTCGCAAACAACAAACCGAGACAGACACCGAGAAGCGTCAATGGATCGGGAACCAGCCATACACTCCGGAGGAGAATCAGTGGTTGATTAAACACTACGGAGGTGAATTCAAGTTTTATGACGTATGGATTGAAAATCTATAATGAAGAGGACCGAGCAGAAGGCCGAGCCATTATGCATGCGCTAGCGAGGGATAATAACAGTAACAACGACAATGATAAAGACGATGATGAGACAGAAATGACAGACGAAGAAGAGGAGGAAGAGGAGGAGGAGGAAGACTTAGAAGGCCACCTTGCTGATTACCACTTCAATGCAGAGGAATTGGACTGGATCGAGAAGCACTATGGAAATTCTGCCAACTTCATGGTCTCATATGGTCTCAAATTCTATGACGACCAAGATTGCGCAGCTGCTAGAAGGCTTATTAAAGATTTTCTACGCGAGTAAACGGTGATGTCATGACTTATGCAGACCCAGGCCTCATTATCAGATTGGTATCAGATATCAGATCGTGAGCGATAGGTATACGAAGAATGGAAGGAAACAAGACAAGAGGTTTGGAGCCGGATAGCGTCAAACTGTGCTATTCTTTTATTTGCTGATCTAGTCATCAGCCCGTTTTTATTACGTCTTGGTATTTGTATTTTCCTCATTTTGCTCACAGCAAAGATCTCTTCTTGGGTACGTTTGCATACCTTGTAGGTCAAATGAGACACTGTGAACGTTCCTACTGCTCTGCTATAGTTCATGCAAGACAGCACACTAAAATCAGATCAGTTGAGCGGTGAAGCCACTGAACGAACTCTTATTCCTTCACTTACGAGAACATGTGCTACCATGGACCGGCCTTTGCAGCTTTGATTCGCACCCCATTCGCCATCTCGTACTTATGAGGCGGCATAATTGATAACCACAATAGGTTAACAGTCATGGGCAAGCAGCTGCGAGCGTATCGGCATAATCCGAAGCACACATTGGTAAAATCCCCACGTGCACCTTTCGTGCCACGGTAACGATTTCCGTTACAATGATTTCCGTCATTATCCTGGGACAACACCAGACGACTATACGACGAATCGAGATCTTCAACGGAATACACCGGGCCGGTAAGCACTAGCCACCACCGGAAGGAAGTTGGGGCACGCCACAAATAACGCACATGGCATCAGCACTCGTCCGCCATGATACCGATTGAGCGCCTGTCATATAGGATTTCCATGCGACATCAAGGTGGCATTTAGCCAGGCAACCATCTTATGTACTTGCAGTATGCAGTAGTTCCCCCACGCATATGGTCCCTGGCGATCCTTCAATGGTGTGGTTGGTAATAGCTGCACGACAAAACAGTAAAATAGGATATATCAAAACGTGTTCCGAGGTATCATTTCACCCTTCTGTTCCAGATACCCTTGTCGATGAACACGCATATGCATCCTCGGCCCACTTTCGGGTGCTGTTAACTACTTGACAAGTATACCTAGTGGATGGAATAATTTTTTCCACAGCTCTCGCCGGGCCGTGAAGCCAATCTACTTGTACGTATACCGACGTGTTTAATATACATTTACCCGTTACATTGATCAGAGACATCTTCTTAATGCATGGAAGCGTGCTGCCCCACTAGGATTACTGTATGGAGAGAAGAAGGTAAAACAAGGCCATAGAGATATTTGCACATTCACAATGGTATGAAAGCAATTAGCGGCGATTTGAACCCCGTGGGCCGACAGACTTCCAGCAGTATTGGAAATCCTGCACGACTTACAGATACGACACTTAGTTCACACGTAATATCGGCCTATATCGTACGTAGTCGGTGCGAAAGCCCATATAATACGCGCATATTCCGACTGTTCCATACATAGCTAGGCTGAAGAAGTGATATACGCGAAAGCCGAGGGACTAGCTCAATATCAGTACCTATACATCTAATTCATCTATCTTTGCCCTCTCTGTGAACAGGCTGAGAAAGTGGTGTGATGCAGCTTCTGGCCAATCATTCGCCATCCTAGTTGGCGCTACTCATTGTCATTGTTTGGTGTAGCCAGATGTGCCACGTGTTTTCCGAGGGCCTCTTTGACCAGCCGATATCCGGACACTCCATTCTGTCACTTTTTCCAGATCTTGGGGCGGTTATATGTGGGCATGTCAAAGGGCTTGATAGCACTTAGTGGAACAATTCCGGCTGGAGCATACTGATCAGCACTTGGAGTAGGGGTTAAGCTAGAATGAGATAGGAATGAGTATAAGCACTATGGAAAAAGAGCGAGAGGGGGGAAGAAAGAGAAAGAAAGGGAAAAACAGATCAATCGCTCTCTCTCAATATTTTTTTCGCCACAGCGAAAATCTTGTACGGCTTGGTCTTACAAGCTAGGGTCACGGACAGATATTCGGTAATTAAAGCAGTCCATCTAACCCTTGACTTACGTTGGCGGATTGTTGACAATCCCATTGGCTTTTATCACAAAACTGACAGTAGGGCTAATTAGTTCATTGTGGCAATCGCCCTTCGCGTTTACTCATCAATGTTTTATCCGCCTTCGTCAGCACTCAAATGTCGGCGAGATTCCTCGTTCAAGAAGTGAGTACATGAAACCTAAAGGGCCCACCTGTAATCAATAAATAGTACCATTAGGTCTGGGAATCACATATACTGATGGTTCGCAGACAGGCTAGATTAGACCCTATCAACTACCTATAGTAACACGAAGTGAATCATGAATCCACAAACCTGGCAATGTGATGAATGTTTATTCAAAGTGATACGTACCTAATAAGCTCTTTACCTATGTAAATGAGCCGCTTGTAAAGCATTGACTTAATATAGAGATTTAAGGTGCAAAAGCCGCTCAAATTCAGTATACACAACTGTCGCACCGACCTAACAAATTGTCTTTCGATGGTCCTTTACTAATGCTTAGCGAGACGTGTATAATCAAGCGGTCGCTATGCTACATCTGCCGTTACGTTAAATTTTGGGGAGAAGACTAGCCTAGATCGTATGATAAAAACTTGAGCACCTAAAGGACGGAGTTTACGAAGGCGATGATACTGAGTAATCGGCATTTCCCGACTAATCCGTATATGCCTTTTACTAAACCTAAAGCTTATTATTTATGTATTTGAAGCCGTTATATCAAGTAGGGATCCATAATAACCCATCATCTTGGAGGCTAATGCTGTTTCAAGTATATATTCCTAATTCAAGGCCACCGTAAGAAAATCATTCCATGGAACCATAACAAATCAGCACACATCGACCAATATATTAGCAATCTCTCTATCATACAATCATCTTAGAGGGGCTGCAGGCAAATATAGAGCGGTGAAAAGATATGACCTTCTAGACCTCTTTTGCCACGCTCAGGGGTAATAGAAACATATTCTCTAGGCTGGGGAAAAGGTCGGCGGTAAGTCATCTCAGATTTACTACTCAGGAAGGTCGAGAAATGAGATGACAAGGAAGTTGGATTTGCCTTTGTTCTCTGCATCCTTGATCGCGGCCACCAAAGGCGGCCTCGTAGGACCTTGGAAAAAATATATCCCCTTACGGATGAAATGCTGAAATAGTTCATATTACCACCATGTTGCTAAAGTAGGTAAGAAAATGAGAGAAAAAGCTATACATTAGCAATTCACAAGAATCCAAAAGTGGTAACATAGCTTTTTGATACCTCCTCCTATCCGAAAATTGATTACGACCTCTAGTCTAAATAAAGCTGAAGGATAGACTGGGCCTTGATATAAGATCACACCATAGATAATTGGAAACAAGTCATATGATCAAATGATGTATCCGCTACCAGAGACGTAATATGCGGAAAGAAACGTGTTTAGTAGTGCCCATATTAGGTCTCCAATGCATCAACATGTTGAACTGCAGTCTTGCGAATGCTAAATAGAATTGATATAAGCGGAAAAATGACCAATTATTTATCTATCGATTATGGCAAAACAAAATAGCAAATTGGTATGCAATTATAGCATTATTCAAAATCCAAAAGCGCCGCAGATCTGGGAAATCAAGAAGCCACTCGTTCTTGACACTATTTGACAAGCACATCTAGTAGAAGCGCTGTCTATATATTATCTCACACACGTTTACTAAATGATAAAGTATTAGAAATTGCTAGGTGTTCTCCTTTTCTTTTCTCTCTTATATATATATTTTAGAAACTCTGTAGGCGAGATGGTTATGCATTAAATTATAACGGTGTATCGGATTGCTTGTATTCGAATTACGCCCTCTGGATAGATCTGGACTGTGAGATTCTAGCTCGGCCCAGGAATTCGCCTGAATTCTCTTCAATTGAGCCGATGAGCTGATGAGATTGCCTTTCGTGAGCAACATGTTGAATATTCGTCTCGAATTCTACCACCTTTCCGCCAATGGTGTCATTTGATCTACTTAGCCGATATCCGAAGATCCCAACGATAGCCGCTGCCTCAAGCATTGTGCTGCAAAAGTCATCACGAGCCACTCTTTTCTTTATATTACTTTCACATTATCAGATTATCTTGGCAAGGCGGCTACCCTCGCGGTTACTATCCTGTTTTGGTGCAGCTGCCATACACGGTACCATACATCTGACAGCCGTCTGGTTGATCCCAGCCAATGCTACACTACCCCAAATGTCAAGAGAAAAGCCTGGATCGAACATTAAAACGGGCGCACATTGCGGGTATCGTTTTGGGATCTGATATGCATCTTATCTTGGCAGTTGAGAGCGAAGCCACAGCATGCCTAACAAGACTCGCAATTTAGCGTGCAAAAAGAAATAGACCTTACTCAGCGGAAGACTGGGCTCCACATTGCGTTCCTGTCCGGAATGTCAAAGTACACGTTTGTGCTGTCTATTGCATGGTTCTGGACAATGATCTGACGGTTGACAATGGAACATGGAACATGTACCCCATGGCTAGGCACTACTGCTGAAGATGGGCATGGGTTTCTGAGCCACAGGGATAAAGGTTGGTTGTAAGCAACGCATCATCCTTGCTCGTAATATTTGTGGCCCTTGTTTGCAACACATCATCCTTGTGCACGGAATCAGAGGTCCAGTAGCCTGACATCTCGTAACCGCTCTTGAATCTGCCTTCACATCCTTGTGTCTCTGGTCACTAATCATCGGCTCGATTTAAGCAACGGGTAGAGTTTATAACCAAGTTTATTTTAGCGCATGATGCATATGTTATGGGCTCCCACATTCCAGCCGCTCGCCCCAGAGACAAGGTGCCTGGGATAAATCTCCAAGTTGTAGCTGGGCTTGATTTGATTACTATGACAGGCATGTTATTTGGCTGGATCCTTACAACGTGCATCCGCGTGTTGAGGTTGTATTAGCTGCATGTCAACACAGATCGAGTTAAGCCAGTTTGCCTTTTAGTTGATAGGTGATCGTGGCTTGTGTTAGGTTCCTTCCACCCGCTTCTTCTAGCGAAGAGCCAGCGATTTTAGCCTGGAAGAATTAGTTGGGAAATAGATTAACGTAAAGAGACAAGAAGATGACGTCTTTTGAGGTACTGTACAGCCCGTGTTAGGAAGCCCTTGTCAGTGTGAACCAATGCAAAGTACCGGGGATATCCTAGGTGCCGAAATCCGCTACAAAAGCGAATGTAGGTTGCTCATCACCAGTGCCCGACTGTGCACAGTGGGATACAGCTGCATGTCAGTATCAAATCCTTGTCAAATATTGGAGTCACATAAAAGTACAGTAATTGCTGCTATTTTATTTAACCTGGTTGTGAAACGAACATGCAGCTTTCAATTATTATAGAGGCCACTACGTAGTGCTTTAACTGCTGTAACACAGCAACCAAGACTAGGTACTAGTTTGATTGCCAACTACCTAGTCAAGTAGTAGTGTTATGTATTATACATAATGAGACTATCAATAAAATATTCATAAAGCTGAGCTTTCATAAAATGAGAATTTCAGCAGTACAATTTAAGCGTCGCCTTTCTAAATGCAAGCAAGTTAAGCTGTATACCGAATATGTGGGTGGTTTTTTTTTTTTAATGCCTGAAGCGGTAACTCGTATGTAGTAGACTAGGACGGCCTTCTTCGATCTTTCATTTACACTTGGCCATAGGGGCTTCAAAGCAGCGCCATTTACATGTCATCTGCTTAAACTATATTCAGCCAAGTTAATTCTAAACGGCCCTTATCTGGCTACAGTATGTATCCAGCTTAGGTACATGTAGGTTTCCCCTACCTGACAAGGATTAACGAGTACATGTCGTTGCATCCTGCTGTAGTGGCTGGAGATGTTAGCTGGTCGATCTAACGAAGCTAAAAAAGGGGATGAATATTTTAAGGCTAGTAAGATTTTATACTACCTTCCACCTACCGAGTTGTATAGAGGTGCATATATCGACAATTGAACGTGCCAGGTTCACCGACATGCCTGTCAGCCACATGCCAGCTAGTCAAGTGCTAAAGGATCCCATGGGATCATCCTGGAGCATCTGCTAGGATCTCAGCCGTTTTCTGCAGCCGTTATTTTCTTACCATAAATACGAAGTATAGCTCAACCAACAGCAAGTAGCATTGATTGCCATAAGCACGGGGGAAAAAGGCATATACTGTTTGTTCAGCTATTTCTGTTCTTCTATAATACCATTGGCGCCGTTTGGATTGTGTTATCATCTCGTTTTTCTACATCAACCATGTTACTATTTGGCGGTCCACAGCAGCTTCGTCTGTCTTGTGACAGGTGCCATAAGAGAAAGCAGCGCTGCACTCGCACCGCAGCCAGCGACGAGAATCCCTGCCGTCGATGCAAAGAAGCAGGTGAAAAGTGTGTCTTTAGCCCTCCTCTCCGACTTGGCCGGCCCAGCAAACGGCAGAAGCAAGAGGGTAAGCTCGAAGAGCCCGGCTACAGAGGCCAAGAGGGCAGCTTCTTGGCAGTTTCGAATCAAGATCTCTCAGGAACAACTACAACAGAAACAACAGCAAAATCTACTACTACACAAGACGAGAGCATCTCGGGGCTAGAAACCTCCTCGCCATTTTCCATTGATGGTATGGGAGAGATGGAAACTTCTTCTGCAGACCAGCACGAGCTTGCGTGTACCGCTTCCTTAATGAATCACAGCATTGTGGCAAAGTCTTTCGAGGTCTGGCCATTGCCTCTAGATAACTATACCGACCCAACAATATCAGTCACACCGCCAGGCTTGTTCCGTGGACCATCTACAATCTACAACGACGAAACGTGGTCTGATCTCTTCGACGACAAAGCACACTCAGAGCCTCCAACCTCTTCCCACATAGACCCGTTAGATCCATCTCTAATGATGTTGCCTGGAGCCTCGGCTAGCGACTCTGCAATAGGATCAATAGATCACTGTCCTTCCGATATAGCGGAATCACCAATCATGGACCCGATATCTATGCTTTCACAAATCCAACTAAAACTCCACGGGATACAAACTCGAAGGCCGCCCCACGCAGCAGAGCTTCAGATAATTGTGAACCAAACGGTACAAATTGCCCAGAAGTTCATGGAGGTCTTGAATCAGGTCTTGCCACCACGAACAACCGATTCTAGTCCAGCATCTGTTCAGCACCGGCAGCACATGCCTCACTCTGTGCCATCGAGGGATGCATCCATCTCTTCCAACGAGGATTCTCCCTTTCACATAGAATGGAATAGACGGCAGCAGCAGCAGCAGCAGCAACAACAATCACAACAGCAATATACGTCAGCAGGCACAGTGGACACGGTGGAAATCCGATTGGCACTTATTTGCTACATACAAATCCTCCGCAGCTACAAAAACCTCGTGCATATGCTAGACAACTCCATGTCCACGGCTGATGCGCACCAATACGACCTCACAGACTTTGTGCCTGTCCAAATCGGGAGCTTGCATACGGTGGTCAGTCCTCGGCTACAAATTGCGCTGTTAGTGCAGTTGATCTCGCAGCACACTGAAGAGATCAGGCACAAGACTCGCCAATTGGCAACGAGAGTCGAAACTCGGTCCAACATGGACCCGAGCCTTAACAACATCATTGGCAAGGATATTCGGGGCGAAGAAGAAGACCTGCGAGACAGACTGGACTCAATATCAGAGCGGCTGAAGATGCATTCGCAGTTTCAGGACCACCGGAGCCTCGACCGATAACAGGACAATTAAAAATAATACTAATTTATTGCATCTATCAACTCGGAGAAATTTGTTATGGCCCTTTTGCTATGTAAATGATGTACATGTATGATTAACAGACTAGAGGAACCCGAATTAAAGCTATGAAAGCAACGCTAGTGATAGTAACGGAACTTGAGGTATCTCGGTTCCAGCGTGCTGACCTTTATAATACCGAGTGTTCAAAAACGGCAAGGCAGGATTCGCACTAGCCACGTTATACGTCAACATTCGGGAAAGATGTTTCCGGATATTCAGGTAGGCCCAGGCGTTGCACTAACCCACGCTGTGGCCGAATCTACAGTATAGAGATACTATTGTATTGATAAACGATCAGGCAACAGGTGAGTCTTATGGTAAGACCTCCGTATTTCTGACTAGGCCAAGAGCTTGTTTGTCAGCGCTAATGAGGAAAAGGATTCGGCATGCAGCAGTAGGATCATGAATTGATTCGTAGGCCCTGCCGGTGTTGCCTGGAAGCCCTGCCCCTTCACAGATGCCCAGTCGGCACGGCACTGATGGCGCAGCCACCAGTTTGCCTTGCAGGCCAGGCAATACGTGTGGTTCGCCAATGCCACGGGACTCTCCGAGTACTACTCCGTAGCGCATCCTATCGATCTACGCAATGTCCATGCATGCAGATCCTCACTTAGATTACGGAGTATGCCTCTGAAGGCCCGATGTCAAGTTTTCCCGACTTCATGGACAGCGAGCCAGTGGGAGAGTAAGGAAATCCGGGGTGCATTGTTCGCATGGTGCGATGTATCAAAGAGCAAATCGCCGGGTAATCCACCTGCTTATCCTTGTTTCATCAGAAATTTCATCGTGAAATCGGCGATGTAAGCGACGAGTCCGCTATTAATTGAGTTGTAAAAAGGCACTCCTTAGCCGATGAACCACAAATAAGAACCTGGAAAGTTTTACCCAAACAAGAAACTGGTTGGCTCCACTTTTCTCTTTGTCGTATTGGGAGTGGAACCGTATCGCCAACAGACTTTCTAGCATTCTATGACATTTCTACGGTAACGTAGTATATATTGGTATGGATTTTACAATTCCTGATATCTATTAGTGTTGGGAAGAGTTTAGAGAGGCTTACGAAGCTGCGGAAAGTCAGCGGCTCTGGCGTATTGTCAAAACAACTTGCATTAGTACTAACACGCGGCAATCCTACGCTAGAACCTCAGAGAAAAATCCCTTTTCCCCGTAATTCCCCTTCCCTGTATTTTCATTTTCTTTGATAGATATACGCCCGTGTGTTATAATGCGGGTAAAAGGAGTATTAAACGATTACACGATGGAATAGGATTTATGCTCCATGTCAAGGTGCACTCAGGTCAAGCTATTATGCAGGTCCCCAGGTCCTGTTGGATTTTAGCTCGTTTTAGAAACTTTTAGAAACCAGTAATAGTGCACCAATAGCCCAATACGGTTCATGGCGTGAAAAAAGCTGCCGATGAACAGACGCCGACGAGCTGTCGCTGAGATATCCCGATTCTGTCAAATCTGACATACATCCACCACGCTTGTCTGTATTAAGCGCAACCTCAGTGAGCATCAACACAATCTGGGTTTTGGTAAGACATTGCGATTGATTAATTCACGCGAGTAGGTAATAGTCCATTTGTCACGTTTCTTGGTACATTTGTTAGCTCCGTGAAGCCATATCTTCATCGGTAGATAGGAGCTGAATGAAAGTAGTTTCGGAATGCTTTGTCAGTCTGTGCGTCGTAGATAACGTCCTATTTATCATGCCATGCTTTTGAAAGTAGCTTCAACTTGTATGATATTCTTGCAAATGGGACAATTAGGATCATTACTCGGTACCCATGAATAGGTTGTACGACTTGGATATGGACACAGCCAATATCTCGGGAGTAATTTTCTCTCCCCAAAGTCACGCAATCTCAGAGTCGTATCTTAACCAAATCCACTCAACTCTCAAACAATCGGACATCTATTTGCCCCTTTGCAAAGCCGTCTCAAGTCTTCCACAAATATGGCAAGAGATTGCTAGCCAATATCCCAAGATCTCTTCTCTGGAGCATGGTCTTACTTATGCACGATATTTTCCCACATGGCTCGAAACGGGAGAGACTTCGGGGTTGGAAGGTAACATGTCAGGGATTGTCACATTACCACTATTGACGATACTACATACTGTTCAATATGTTCAATACCTACAGCAGACCGGCAATAATCATGCCGATTTCCTACTCAGCCTGCGATCAGGAGGCGCTCAGGGATTCTGCGCTGGACTCATGGCGGCTATGATTCTTGCAGTTTCAAAGGACGAAACTGAATTCATAGCAAATGCTGCCAAAGCTGTCAGAATTTCCTTTGCCATAGGGGCATTCGGCGAAGTTGGTTGTGACTCAACTTCGCTGAGCTCCACCACTATGGTGGTACGGTTAAAGTCTGGCTCCGAAGTAGAAGAAATTACACGAGAGTTTCCAGAGGTAAGAATCATATCTTCATCTTTATTCATTGTCCCATAAATCTAGTGTATGTATACTGAAGATGTAAAATAGTCCTACGTTTCTGCGATATCCGACTCCAAGACGATAAGTCTCATTGCTCCTTCATCGGAGATTGCTACAATCCGGGCGTATGTCGAAAAGCTGGGTTTATCAACTAAGATGATTCACATGCGAAGCAACATACATAACCCGAAAAACAGACCTCTTGCAGAGGAGCTATTGAGCTTCTGCCTCAGCAATGCTGATTTACAGCTGCCGAATAGTGATGACCTGCAAATTCCCGTACGATCGAACAGAACAGGCCAAGTCCTTTCGAACTGCTCTCTCACAGCCGAAATCATAACTACGATTCTAACATCGTGTTGCGACTGGGATACTGTCATCAACAAGGTGGCACATGATCTCCGACAGACGGGAAAGTTTTCCCATAATATAGCCATGATTGGACTCGGAGACTGTTTACCACTCCCACCGTTTCAAAAATGCAACCTTGATATTACCAAGTTGGATATCATGGGCATCACTGATGGCCTGAAAAAGCCTCTGAAAGATCCTAGTACATCATCGCTCGATCTTTTCCCTCCCAATTCAATCGCCGTGGTAGGCGCTGCTTGTCGCTTACCAGGAGCAAACACATTGGAAGAACTCTGGGAGCTCATTTCTCGAGGAGAATCTCGGCTTGAAAGTCTACGTGAGGATCGAATAAAGCTAACGGAATCTTTCCGAGCATCTCAAGATAAGGATTGGACTACAGGGCGAAAGTGGTTTGGCAATTTTGTGGATGGAATTGACAGGTTCGACCACTGCTTCTTTGGTATAAGTCCGAAAGAGGCAGCCTACATGGACCCTCAGCAGCGTCTTCTACTAAGCTGTGCCTATGAAGCTATGGACGCGAGCGGATATCTAAATAACCATCGACGAGAAAATGGCGACCCTATTGGCTGTTTCATTGGTGCAAGTTATACCGAGTACTGCGAGAATGTCACCGCATATGCTCCTTCAGCATTCGCCGCCACCGGAACAATTCGTGCCTTTCTTTCTGGCAAAATTAGTTATCACTTTGGCTGGACTGGGCCTTCTGAGGTCATCGATACTGCATGCTCAGCCTCTTTAGTGGCACTTCATCATGCTTGCCGAGCTATCCAGGCTGGCGATTGTCCCATGGCCCTGGCTGGCGGAGTCAACATCATCACTGGCATTCAAAACTACATTGATCTAGGAAGAGCCGGGTTTCTCAGCAAGTCTGGTCAATGCAAACCGTTTGATGAGTCTGCAGATGGCTATTGTCGGGCAGACGGTGTAGGGCTTGTTGTTCTGAAACCACTCAGCCAGGCCGTTGCTGACAGGAATCATATCCTTGGCGTTATCCCTGCCTCGGCTACGAACCAAGGCGGCCTATCTCATGGAATTACAGTACCGCATGGCGATGCTCAGAAAGCACTTTATCGTCAAATCGTCAAAGCCGCGGGTGTCGAACCCGAGCAAATTACGTATGTTGAATCTCATGGTACTGGAACTCAAGTGGGAGACCCTATTGAAGTTGCCAGCATTCGTGAAGTGTTTGGCGGGCCATCTCGTCGATCTCCTGTGCACATTGGATCTCTCAAAGCAAATGTCGGCCATAGTGAAACTGCTGCTGGAGTTGCCAGTCTTCTCAAGGTTCTCGCCATGTTTGCTCATCGAGGCATCCCCCCGCAGGCTGGGTTCAAAACATTGAATCCAAAGATCCCTGCTCTCGAGCCTGATAACCTAGGGATTGCAACAAAGTTGATCCCATGGGAAGCGAAAACACGTATTGCTTGTGTAAACAGCTACGGTGCTTCAGGAAGCAATGCTGCTCTCATCTGCTCCGAATGGAAGGCGGGGAGCGAGAAGTTAAAGATTAATTCGTCGTCGTCCTATCCGGTCTTTCTGAGTGCGAATACGCAAGACAGTTTGACAGCCAACGCCAAACGATTGGCTTCATATATTCAAGATTCTGAACAAGGATTGAACATTGGCAGCGTTGCATTCACTCTGAGCGAGCGCCGAAAACACCATCGAATTCGGTGGTCTACCACTGCACACAGCCTGTCTGATCTAACACACCAACTGAAATCCGACCTTGTTAATAGTGTGGAAATACCCAAAGCAAGAAAATCGGTTGTTTTGGCTTTTTCGGGTCAATCAAAGACGAAGATCGGCCTTGATTCGAGCCTATGCGACGTGTATCCAAGATTCCGGGCTCATTTAGAGAACTGCAATAGCATTTTGCGAAACCTGGGCTACTCAGATATCATGTCTTCCCTCTGCCAGACAGAAGCCGTCACAGACGCGGTTACGCTTCATGCAGGCACATTCGCTGTTCAATATGCTTGTGCGAGATGTTGGCTAGACGGCGGGCTGCAGGTAGATGCAGTAATTGGCCATAGTCTCGGTGAACTCACAGCATTGGCTGTATCTGGCGTTCTCTCTTTGGAAGATGCTCTACGCTTGGTTGCAAAACGAGCATCATTAATCAAGGAAAGATGGGGTCCCGACACAGGAGCAATGTTGGCTATTTATGCCGACTTAGAGACTGTACAGCGCATCGTAGCAGACTCAGAGACAGAATTCATAGACGACGGAGTCGAAATCGCGTGCTACAATAGCCCCACCGCACATATTGTTGCTGGAAAGAAATCGTCTATCGCTAGAGTTGAGAGAATAATTAACAACAGCCCTCAAGTCAATGGCATCCGGTATCAGGCTCTTGATGTGAGCCATGGCTTCCACTCGAGGTTAACTGAACCTTTGCTACCAGATTTGATCGAGTTTGCAAATACGTTAACGTTTAATGAGCCTCGCATTCCCTTGGAGACTTGCACAAAGACTCCAGTTAATAACATTACGCCTAATTACATCGCTGAACACTCAAGACGTGGCGTCTATTTTAGTCACGCCGTTCAACGGTTAGAGAGCCGGCTTGGGCCTTGCGCTTGGCTGGAGGCGGGATGGCATACACCGGTCATCCCCATGACGAAGAAGGCACTTCAGAAGACTGATATACACAGCTTCCATTCACTCAGTGGCTCGTCTTCTGCTGTCACCAACGTGGCAGCTAGTCTTTGGAAACAAGATATTTCTGCTACCTGGTGGGGATTCTTCTCTCCCGAAGAATCGAAACTCCGCCATGTTTGGCTTCCACCCTGTACATTCGATGATTCTCGTCACTGGCTGGATCATATAGATCGCGCAATCGAAGTCCAGCGATCTCAGGCTCTTACCCAGCCCACAAGTGGAGGAGCTACTCCTCAATCCACTCAACTGGTGAGCTTTGTTGGTAAGGTGGGTAGAGATGACGAATTTCGACTACATACTCAGACTGAAAAGTACAGAAACATGGTCACAGGCCATGCTCTTCGCCAAAGACCTCTCTGCCCCGCATCGATGTATATGGAATCCGCAGTAATGTGTGCCCAAGAGACAGGGGCTGATTTCGAAGCACAGACGCTCCATTTCCGTAAAATTGGTTTCCACAGTGGTTTAGGCTGTGATGACCGCCGAGAAGTAAGAGTCGTTCTGGGAGAGGACGCGGGTACCGATTCATGGCGATTTTCAGTCAATAGCACTGATAAAGAAGATCCAAAGTCTCTAAGGACAAAACACGCAGATGGGCAATTTGAGATATTAGTAAAGGCACCAGATTACCGCATTTATGAGGCATTGATACTGGATCGCATGGAAAGCTTGCTCAAGGATCGCAACGCAGAACATTTGATGAAAAGAACTGCGTATGCCTTATTCTCAAGAGTGGTTGAGTATGCCGATCTGCTGAAGGGCATTTCGTCCATCACTCTCGCTCCCGGCCAAGCTGTAGCCGAAATAGAGGTCCCAACAGAGACATTCGACAGCCGTGAGAGCACCGTTGATCGTTTTATGGATGCCATATCCTTGGACACATTTATTCAGGTCCTCGGCTTACTGATCAACACCAGCGGGAAGAATGCTGGTGATGAAGTCTTTGTTGCAACCAGCATAGCTAACATGACAATTCTGCCATGTGATTTTAAGAGCCACCGGAGGTGGGCTGTATACGCCATGTTCAGTATGGATGGAGAAAAGCGAGCAGTCGGAGACGTTTTTGTCTTTTCTGGCGACAGAAAGCTCGTCGTCTTTGGGTCACAAATCGCCTTCACAAAAGTTCAATCCACCATACTTGAATCACTTCTCGATGGCACCAGTCCGAGAATAAGCATGGCCAAGGCTCGCAGTTCTGAGACTAGGTCAGACCAGAGTAGAGCTCCGGTCATTGCGAAGGAAGAACGTAGCACAACACAATTACTCGACCAGCGCACGACGATTGGCAATTCGCCTTCAAAGGAGTCACCGGGATCTGACCATGATTTCGAAGACGTCAAAGTTCTGATTGCCAGCTATGTCGGAATAGCTGCGTCCGATATTCACGAAGATGAAAGCTTCAGCAGTTTGGGCTTGGACTCACTGTCTGCTGTCGAGCTTGTAGACGAGTTGCGAGTCAAGTTTGCCATTGATATTCCTGCGAGTGATATCTTAACAGCTCAAGTGGCTGAGCTTCAAAATTACTTTCTATCTGATGGGAAAGAGTCCAGCGTGACAGCAGATTCACACAGCACTATAGCGGGTGAGCTACCAAAACCCACAAACGGAGACACGCTGTTAACAAATGGCCTCAAAATTGAACATGAGGATAGGCATGAAGGTGTCAAGAGATATGCCAACGGAAATTCCGATGGCAACCCGACCGAGTATACAGATTGCCATCTAGTCAAAGCGTCAAAGCCTCGACAACATGTCAGGCACCGAATTGAAACAGTAACTTATAAAGAGGTGGATGGCATCGATATTGCAGCAGATATCTTTATACCACTAGAGCCACCTTCAGAAATCATGCCTATAGGTACTTCCGACTAAAAAGCCTGTCTATGATAAACGATGAGTTACTAATTGTGCCACTTAATAGCATTGATGATTCACGGCGGAGGCCATTTAACACTCTCAAGAAAGGCTGTAAGGCCCTCACAAACATCGTATCTACTTTCACATGGAATTTTGCCAATTAGTCTGGATTATCGACTATGTCCCCAGGTAAATATTATCGATGGGTCGATGACAGATGTTCGAGATGCCTATATCTGGGCGAGAAGAGACCTTCCTTTGCTTATGCAGGAAAGGGGTATCAAAGTTGATGCGTCAAAAATTGTGGTCGTTGGTTGGTCTACAGGAGGACATTTAGCAATGACTACTGCCTGGACAACGCCGGCAGCTGGATTGCCACCTCCATTGGGAATCCTAGCATTCTACTGTCCGACACATTACGACCCTTCAGGTATTTACCAAAATTCCACCAGTATAATCTAATCCACTGTCCTCCTACTAACATAAACCCTAGATGACTCGTTGAGGATGGGCAAGGAGTATCCGCCCCGCACAATATCCATGAGCGAGATAGAGAAGTTACTAGGAGCTGAGGTGGTATGTTTGTGTCGAAACAACCGTGTCCGAGTTGATGCTTACATGTTCGCAGGTCACGAGCCACGCATTTAACACCACTGATACGACTAATATGGGCTGGATCAAACCTGGAGATCCCCGCTCTGAGCTTGTTCTAGCTCTCGTTAAAGAGAAAAACGGGGTAGCACTACTATTAGATGGCATCCCCACTGACGGAAATACACTGGGAGTCCCAGAGCCAGAGCGCGTCGCAGCTATCAGCCCTCTGACTCAAGTCCAAAAGGGCAACTATTACACACCGACCTTTGTCATTATTGGAGATGAGGATGAAATTGTTCCATTCCACACCTCGGTGGACTTTGTCAACGGTCTTGAGAAAAAAGGAATAAAGAACGGATTCGTTTCGGTACCAGGGCAGCGCCACATTTTCGACCTAGGGCTGAGTCCCGGAATGGCGAAGTGGGATGATTGGGTGGCCCCGGGTTACAAGTTCTTGTTTGAAATATTGGGAATTAATAGCAAATAAGGAACGTTTGCAGGATTGAAAGTTTAAGTATAATATGATTTTTTTAATTTCTTCAACATGATTGTAATTCGACTCATCATGACGGCAAGGTGATGAAATAGAATTAGTAGGCCAAAATGGTAATCCTTTCTAGGACGTTACCTTTAACGGACCATAACTAGGAATGAAATAATCTGATTTATTCAGTATAGTTACAACCTGTAGACGCAATAAGAAGGTCATTAAATATGGTGTGATCATTATATTTTTATTGGTAAATCTACATGTAGTCAACTAGCACGTAATGAATCTTTATCACAAATGACAACACGTGCTGGCATAGCAACCACGCTCCATATTCAGGGGAATGGCACTCTACTGTAATACGCGCGGCTACAATTTTATGGGCCTTGCGTTTATATGGGACGAAAGTCTTATTTGTCGTCTTTCTAGCTTATGTAAGTATTGCTTGTCACCGTTACTGCTGAAGAACTAGAAGCTAAAAGTTATACGTGCTTCAGATTGTGGCATGCCATGTCCTATTTTGCTATATTCGCCGATCCGATGGCTTCCGTTTACTGTCGGCGATTTACTAGGTATAGGTCTAGCATGCAATAGATTCCTTGTGGAGTAGTATTTTGACCGGGGCCTAATACATGAAGGAATACACTGCCCCCCCACCATGTACGGCGCAGATTCCGCGGAATCGAAAAAAACGGACCCCAACCGGCAGCTTAATCTCTAATCCAGGTAGCCTGCCTTTTTCCAGTACCGTACGTATCCAGCGATGACATCCTTGTTCAAGGCTGTGAGTTCGCGAAGAGTCGCCGAACCCTTGCGGCTGACATCTGTTGCCATAACAACTGTCCCCGAAGAGGCAGTTATGAAATAGAGCTTGAAGAACTCGTAAAGCTTCTTGACAGGATAAACATCGGCGTCTTTATCATCTGTTGCCGCCACTTGCTCCAGCCAGTCATCGTATGGTAATGACTTTGTTATCCCAAGCTCGGCTCGGACAATTTCCAAGATCTCTCCCCATGTCTGCCTCACAGGGTTCTCCACGTGGGTGACCAGGCCAGGGGTTGTCAAGTTCAGGAGGAGCTCAGTTGTCACTGCAGCTGCATCATCAACCGGGATCCAGGAGACAGTCTGCAACACAAAGTTAGTGCTTACTTAAGAGACTAAACTAGATACGAGAGAGAGACACATACCCCTTGTATCGTCGGCAATATACCCAGGCTTTGAGAAGTTCGAATAAGCATCGGGATCTGCTCGATGACATTCCAGGCACTAGTCTTCCGCGCTCCCGTCAACTGGCCGCATCGAGCAATAGATACCTCCAGCGCGTCGCTGTAGAGCAGCGATGCCTCTTCCAGCATCTTTTCGCAGACTAGTTTTGCGTCGGCGTATCCCACGCCACAAGCGGCGCGTTCCACGTTCAGGGGAGTTTCAGGGATGCTGTGTCCTGGATCATCCAGCCCCAGTTTTGCAAGCACAGAAATCGACGATATGAATAAAAATCGGACCTTTTGCGGCGCTTCGACAGACAGCTGCAAGAGATTCTTCAAGTAGGCAAACTGGTAGTCGAAGGATGGCAGTCGCATGTGGAAATTCATCGGCCACGCCGCGTGCAACACATGAGTGACCGTTTTCGAGACCATGGCGTAAACCATAGGCGGAAGCCCTAAGTTGTCTGCGGTCGGGTCGATTTCCAGGGCTGTAACCTTTGCCCACTCTGAATCGGATAATTCTACACCCTTGGCAATAATAGAAGCCTTGTCAAGCTTAGATCCTCCAGGAACTGGACTGATGACGCTGCCGGGGCGTTTCCTCAACAGACACACAACCTTGGCAACTTGAGGCGACTTTGCTAGTTCTGCCAACGCACAGGATCCCAGGCTGCCTGAGCTGCCTGTCAACAGCACCACTGCTCCCTCAACAAGCTTAGCAGTGCCATCGGGGCTGCCTACCTCTGCAGTTCGGAGAGATTTGACGGAATAACGTTGAGTAAAGCTCTCTACCTCTTTGCCAAAGGTTGCTCCGCCCGTGCTCGACGAGGCATTCGTTCGAAGTGCATCTGCCATAAGTCTTACCGAATAATTGACATAGACGAAATCTCTTCTAATAACATCGGGTGACGTTTCTGTAGCTGCAGATAGAAGAATTCTGCGCAGTGTTGTAGCTTGTAGAGAATCTAGACCCAAAGTAAAAATATTGTCGTCGATCGTCCAAGCATCTGGCGACACTCGTAGCTTAAGTCGCTTTTGAATCAGCTCTTTCAGTTCCTGCTCCAGATTTGCGTAGTTGAGCGGCGGTACATCAATAGCGCCATTGTCCAAGTCTTTGTAAACTTGGTTAATGTCTGACTCAAGCAGCTTGAATACCTCTTTCCGCGCAATGGATCCTTTGTCTGTTCTAGGAACCACGACGCCGGATGACAAGACAATGATGGCGATAGGGGAGTATATTCTCGCTGTGGCGTCCATTCGCTCGCCCGCCTGGACAATGATGGGCCAAATTTTGTTCTTAAACTCTTCTTTCTTGTCATCCGCGATGGGATCTGTAGGCTCTACAATCACACCGATCTCGAATTGGTTCTCTCCAAACGCAATGGCAGATTTGACCAGTCCAGATTCCGTCAATGCGGTCTCTAGGAGTAGAGGGTTGACCTTTTCACCGTTTGCAAGAACAACCACGTCATCATCGCGGCCAACCGCAGCAAAATCGGTTTCGGGAAATGCTTCATTTCGAATTAACTGATCGGCGATCTCGAATGGCTTCTCGGCACCAAAGGGGAACACTGTCAGCCTGAATCGTCGTTCGCCGTCGTGAGGATCCAGCTCTGAAACTTTAAATAGCATATCCTTTCGTAGTCTGAAATACTTCCAGTCGTATCCATCTTTAGGCGCAAATGTCTTAGTGAGGGGACCTGTCTCTGTCGTTCCATACAGATTAAGGAGTCGAATTCCTGCAGCTGCAGCAGAGGCTCCAAACGCGGCACTGAGAGCACTGCCTCCCGTTCCAACAAAGTCCAATTTAGCGAGCGTCTTCAAACCCACCTCATTTGGGAGTGCAGCCATGTCCTCAAGAAGAAAGGGCACTGTCATCATGCCCGTTGCGCCAGAAGTATTGACCAGGTCTACAATCGATTGGGCATCGGGAATGCGATCAGAGGCTGGAAAGCACACAGTCTTTCCAATTGACATGGAAAGTCCTGGAGCAAGTAGGCCGAATCCATGGAAAAGAGGAAGAGTAGAGATGACTATGCCTTGAGCCTCTTCTTCTGTATCGAAATCACCATGGCTAACAGAGAACACTAGCTGTCGGTGAGTGAGAGCAATTGGCTTGGGAAGACCAGTGGTACCGGACGAATGCAACAGCAGAATGTTGGCATCAACGTTGTCCGGATAAGCAGAGTCTCTCTTGACCCTCTTGTCTTCTGCCACATCATAAAAGGAGCTGTATGGCTGACCGACATGAATATCAATGAGTTTGGCGCCCCCAAAGGCTCCCTTGGTGGCCTGTGCAATCCTCTGTGAGATGATAAGGGAGGATGCTTCGGTACTTTTTAGGAGATGAAAAATAGCCTCAGGACTAAGTCGTGCGGAAAGGACGAGCGGCTATAATAATTAGATGTCTGAGATATGATGAACAGAAATGGGTGGAGAAAGGGGAGAACAAACGGGAATACCCATGGACACAAGAGCAAATTGATGCACTATCAAGCCAAAGTCGCTTTCCATGAGCAAAGCGACCGGAGGTCTCTCAGCCAGACCGTTCTTGGATGCGACGGACGGCAACTTGACGTTGTCTGCAATCCATTGAGCGCATTGGTCAACTGCAACCTTGAATTGTGCATTAGTGACGTTGATGAACGGTTCATTTGATCGAGCTTGAATGCAGAATAGGTGGTCGGGATTATGGACGGCATTAAAGTCAATTAATTCTGGCAAAGAGTGGACATGGTCTGCTTTTCTCTCCGAAGAGAAAAAGTCAACTTTAGCTTTAACAAATGCACGCATTGTAATGGAATGCTTTGACTTAATAGGTGAGCGTTTGTGGTATACAGCATATATGGCTATACGTTGGATTATATATACATGTATAAGATAATTCCAGAAGCAGGATTGCCGTCTTGACTAAACTCCAACTTCGAGAAAACAGCACCAAATTTAAAAAGCTATCAATATTACTAAGTTACTCTAGTTTTAAACTAGAACAAAATCCTCAATTAGAAGTCTTTTATTTTTATGCGTTCTCAGACATTTGGCCAAGAACTTTAATCCGCCGCCTCCATATGACTAGGTATCTACAAATCGGTAAATCTCACCGACGCATACATATGATGAACAGCCGATGGCTTTTACTCCCTACATATTTAAGCAGAAGATAATGCAAGCTCTATCCTTGTTTATAAAGCTAGTAGTCATGATACAGACATTCTTAAAGTGAAGTCATGTCAGGTTATGATTATGATCCAGCGTGTCTGCTGTAATAAACCTTGTAGTGTACGAAACAGTAGAGCAGCATCGAGTGCCACTTCAAGTACGTCAGTTTTGGTTGTGATAAAATGATGTTCCTGAAAAGTTTCGTAAAGACGATTATCTTGAAACGTTTTCAATCGGCTTCACTGCTAAATATATTAACATTAGGGGAAAAAGTATCAGATAGATCCTGAACAATTATAAAATATTTGCCTTAGATCAAGTTATGCTACTTTACTTTGGCTCGCAGTGTATTATCAGTAGCAGTGCAGCTGGTCGGATGTTTCTTCTTTCTTCTTCGCTTTAACGCGGAAACTGGTTAACGAATCGACGAAGTGTAGTACCAGATAAGTATGCAGCTGAGGAAACATATTTTCTGTGAAACAAAGAAGGGTGGATTGAACATAAATTAACTGCTCTTCTTCTGCGAAAACATAATTTGCTTTTCTTTTTCTATTATGACAAGTAGAGAGTAGTAAAAGCCGAATATGCCAGCATAAGATTAGTATCCTCCGTAGCTAAGATGGCATATCTTCATTCTACCTAGGCGCGTACAAGACCAAGGCTTCCCTTCTTCAAGTTGGGAATGAATCCATTGATTGCATCGGTTCCGAAGCTATTGATGTTCATGGTATCCTCTGTTCTCATCATCTGCCTAGCCCGAATGTGATCTACAACAGTTCGCTGCTGAGGAGAAAGATCGACCTGGTACGCTGTGTCTGGATTCTGACCGAGCTTCTCCAGCATACTTGAGCGATCTTCGGGTTTAACCGGCTCAAAGGCGTTGCTGCAAAACTCAAGAGTCTTTGAGAGCTCCTCCTGAGATAGCTTGCTATCCACATCGGCTGTCCCTTGGATCACTATCCAAGAAGTTAACATGCGAGATCTTTGTCTTAAAATGAGGCAGGGGTTATTTACCAGGTCTGAAAAAGGCAAACGCGCGGTCAAAGTTGTCTTCATCGAAATCGCTTAGCACCGGCTCGTTTTGAGCTCGAATTTGTCTGTAAGCGCTCAGGACGACCAGCAAGAAGCGGACATAGCTATCGGCAACTTTCTTGGAATGCCAGTCGGCTGCATCTTCTTCGGAGCAATCTCCCTTGATTGCCGCCGCAATAGTAGTGGCTGCGGACAGGCCACCGACGAAAGCCAAGTGAACGCCAGAAGAAAAGTATGGGTCAATGAAACAGCCAGCATCTCCAGCGATTCGAGCATAGGGAATGGCGTAGCCTGAAGCGCTGTACGAATAATCTGAAGCAGATTTAATATCTGTGATAAGCTCTCCATTCTCCATGAGCTTGCTGAGATCAGGCGCCAGCTCCTTGAGACAGTTCAAGTAAAATGTCTTGGAGTCAGGAGAGCCCATCTGCGACTTTCTCTCTGCAGACATCTTTTGATTCATGACAACGCCAATGGAGACAGTGCCGTTGTGCAATGGGATGAGCCACGCCCAACCGCTTTCATCTGTACTCGATAGTCAGTTATTGAAACTTCTCAAACCAGAGTTGTGAGTACAGACCTTGCAATGCCTCAAAAAATGGTGAGTTTTCTCTTGGTGTTCCCTTTCCATATGCACCTGCACCCTTCCAGTAGCCCCAATTAGCAACATTCTTCAAACCTTGGTTGTATCTACGATTCTTCAGATGTTTTGTGCTGAGCAATCCCACACGACCACTTGCGTCAACAATGTAGTCAAATTTGATTTCATGAGTGGTGTTGTCATCTTTGCGCAAATAGGTTGCTGAAACAGGCCGGCCGGGATACTCATGAGTGAGTTCTCCGGAGCCCTTGTATGGAACATCAATGAAGTTGATTTTCTTGATTTGAACTCCGTCAAATGCTTTTGCACCGCTCTTTGCGGCGTGTTTGAACAGTAGGTGGTCTGCCTCTGACCGAACTACGTTCCAAGCGTAGTTTTCAGGGCCACCTGCCGAAAGGAAGTCTGTATCTATAGTGCGCAAAGACAAGTTAGCAATTTACATAGGAATACAATAAGCTTGATACACGTCTACTTACATCCTTCGCGCTTTCTAGGGTTCAGCTTGAAAGCTGCGCCAACCTGCAGCCAAAAAGAGTGTTAAAAGAAGATTGAATTTTCATTTTTTGTGTAATCTTTTAGTCCAGGCCGAGGTTACCTTTTTAGTAAACCCATAATTGTCAAACTCGGAGTCTACATCAATGAACCTGAGAAAGTGGCGCATCGATGCCAGCATACTCTCTCCGATATGGTATCTAATGATAATTAGTTATTTATTCTCATTCTCCACATCCAGATAACTTGAATTTTGAGTAACAGGAGGATTGCCTACCGTGGAAACTTATCTGCCTCCAAGATGACCGTGTCAATACCCTCTCTTGCTAAAGCAGAGGCAGCGTACGAGCCAGCTGGACCCCCGCCAACTACGAGGACCGTGCACTTTTCAGGAATCGCCATTCTTTCTAGAGGATGCTGTTTATTCGTCTTGGTGATGAAAACGGCGGAATTGGCTTGTTATTACTTCATGCATGCATTGTACGTCGACCCAAAGAGTCTATATGTATATTTCTTATAAACTATTCTCAAACATACGGCAGCAAAAAAGTCATACCAGTTATCGTATGGTATCAAATTATGCCCGATGCAAGCAGTCGAGACGTTTAGCAGGGATAAAAGCCTTGCTTATGTGGGATTACTTTGTAGCTCAGGTACCCGCAACATGTCGGGATATTATGAAAGCCAAGCAATATGTGTCGGCACGTAACAGAAAATGAAGATTTCTGATTCTAGTTAAAATTGGAAAAATCGCCGCAAGCACAGCCAGTTACATCACACCAGTTGAGACGCTGGTGAGGGATTGAATTTCCTAGGTAGTTGGTAGCGTGGCTTAGATAGCGCATATCGCTCTCGTGTCATATAAGCACCGATGGACTGCTTCCTTTCGGCCATGCAATGGGGTGAAGCTGATCAAAGATGCCATTGTCTCAATTAAAGAATTATAAATTGTAATAAATGATCCATCCATTTATTTCCAAAATTGGCCTGGACAGAATTAAGTGAAACGCTTCTTCCTCGTAGAAATAGCCCAGTTATTGCTAAATCCCATAAGAATCATAATCCATTACATCTTCTTCATTTGGCACTATTATCGCCTTATTTTATCTCCGTTAAATAAATCGCTTTTGACTCCGAGTCGCTGCAAAGCCTTGCTGAAGCAATTAACTGGCTCGATTCAAGGAGGGATTGTCATATATATATAGACTGCCGCCAGTTGAGTCTCTTTCTTGCACCAAAATCGACGACAGTCTGCAAACGATCACAATGGCTCGTGGAAAAGTTTCTTCTCCTCCTCTCTACTCACCTCCCACAAAAGGCCTCCTATCGTATATACCAGCATCGTGGGTCCCCTACGCCGAGCTTATTCGAATTGATAAACCACATGGCATCTACATGATCTTATACCCCTACATCCTGGGTACTCTATACGCAGCTAAGATTGCATCAGCTCCGCTGCCTCTACCTCTGGTCATCAATCGTATCATTCAACTTACGATATGGACCTTTTTCCTCCGAAGCGCCGGTTGTGCTTGGAACGACAACATCGACCAAGATTATGATAGGCAGACGGCTCGGTGCAGAAACAGGCCGATAGCACGCGGTGCAATCTCAACTTTTCAAGGGCACGTCTATGCCACTGCGCTGATAGCACTTGGCTTCTTATCCCTGCAAGAGTTTCCTTTTGAATCTAAGGCTTCTGCTGCCGTAGCAGTCGTATTAGCATGCATCTACCCTTTTGGCAAACGTTTCACGCATTTTGCACAAGTCCCTCTGGGTGCAACATTATCTGTCGCCATCGTTCTGGCGCCTTATTCCGTGGGCGTGGATCCTCTCTCGGAAGCGAACATTCTCCCAACGGCTAGCCTTGTCACTTGCATCATCATGCTTGTCATGTTTTACGATGTCGTCTATGCACGTGCGGATACGGCCGATGATTTGAAGTCCGGGGTCAAAGGCATGGCAGTTCTCTTCCGCAATTGGATGACAACTTTGCTTCTGTCTCTGATTACTGGAATCACAGCGCTTCTCTTCGTTGCGGGACAGTCAATTGGAATGAGTGCCTTATTCTTCCAACTGGCTGTTACGGGCCCGGCTGTCTGCCTGCTCACTATGATTACTCTTCTATCTGCTGACTCTAAGAGCTATGCATGGTACGCTGGCAAGTGCTATGTTCTAGCTATTGCTAGCTTGCTAGGTGGTTTTGCTGTGGAATACTATAAGACACTCGTGTAATAAGGTAGAAAAAATGGCTGATGCGTAGAAAAGCGATTAGAGGGGGATCGTATTCATGAGATTCCCGCAGCTGTCAAGACGAATGTTATATGACGATGGGCATCAGAAGTTTAGTGGCTATACTATCGATATTGAGAAACAGGCAAGGAGAAGAAGGTAAAATAAAATTAAGCTATCATCAAATGTCTCGTGTTTACTGTGACTTCTTGTGAATGGAACTCATTCAACAACTCATGGCACTCACGCTAGCTAATAGGGCTACCGACGCACCACTAATTGGAGTGAGATTGAACTACTTGTAATCTGATGGGGGGGTTTTTTTAGACCAAAAAATATAACTATTAAAGGCTCAAGCTATATATACGCAATAATTTACATCTCTAACTCAACCAAGCAATATCTTTTGCGGTAGGCCTTCTAAGTATATTAAGCAAATCGCAATGTAAGCCCTTTTCAGTCAATAAATAGTGTAGTCGAATAGCAGTCATAGGTGTTCCTCCAAGATCGAACAGCGTCAGATCAGGTGTGATCTCTGTCAAAGGTATTCCCAGCGCCTCAGAAAAGATGCCACAAACCTCAGCAATTCTACTCTTGAAAGCAGGCATAGCCAACAAGGGATTAATATGCTTGACGGTTTGGAACGAGGAAAGGATCTCAGCTGGCGCCAAGCCAGAGACAAGACCCTTTATCACTATAGGCATGTAGGAAATAATAGCTGCCATCTGCGACGGAGAGATATTGGAAGCATTGTACTCGATTCCGCAGTGTAATCTGTCCTGTTGTTCACTAAACTCAAGCTGCAGTGGGAACTTGGCTCCTCGGGCCCGGATAGGTTTGCTTGAGATCTGAGCCCCGGGTATATTGAGAGAGTGCTCCAAGGCATCTGACTGCCAGTGGTAAATCACCATGACATCAAAGAGAGACTTCTTATCCTTTGCCAACTGTAGAATCTCAGCGTAAGGTATCTGGTTCTCAGTTGCAAGATTGACCTCTGACGTAATGTCGTTAATGAGGCGCGAAGAATCGGCCATGTTGCTTTCGTTGAGAGCAAAGCGTACTGGAAGTCGGTCAAGGAACAATCCCATTATGCTTCCCGACCCAGGCTCATCTCTGCTCATATAAGGAATGCCAAGCGTAATGTCGGTGTTACCAAAAACTGCTGAAACTGTAAGTGCGGTTGTAGCCAGAGCAAGGCGTTGTGAAAAGCCCGCGCAATCTGTGGTTGGTATGATGAAAGATTGGTAGCCGGGTATCTCGGTGTCAATAGTTTGGGGTTCGACCTTATCCGAAAACTCAATAGATTGTATACCCTCAACTCGAGTCTTCCAGAACTCTTGTTTGGCCGTCGACTCAGGCGTCGCAGGTAGCTTGCTATTTTGCTGAAGCCACTCAGTCCATTCGATATAGTTACCCTTGTGAGAACTTGCATCTCCATTCTGTTTATTGGTAGTGATACCATTAACTGCTAACTGATATTCCTCACTGACTTCTTGTAGGAAAATGGCAAGTGAGGCTTTATCTGTGATTATATGATGAGTGATGAGTGAGAGTGAAAATGTCATTTTCGAATTCTCATCTTCTTGGCTCCAGATGACCACCCTAATGAGCTGATCATTGGCTAGATCGAATGGCCTATCAATCAACGACTGGAATTCTTTGGAATCTAACGCCCCTCCAGTAAAAAATAGCGGTTCGGTAACTTCGTCGCTAATCCAGCGGAACAATAGCCCATTCTCGAGGACATAGCGGGCCCGAAGAATTGGATGTTTCTGGATCACAGAGACAACAGCACGCTTTAGCAATGTAGCGTCCACATCGCCTTCGATGATGAACTGAAATGCGGTGTTGAGAAGTGATTTGGTTGTAGTCACGGTATGCCAAACATATAACTCTTCTTCCAATTCTGATGGAACTTGGGGTGCAGCCAGACTTGTTGGGGTAGATAGGTTGGATAAGAAGGATCTGAAAGTAGTGAGTCCGTCTTCCAAATCTCCCTGAGACTTGTATCCATCAATGGCTTGCGCGAGGCCGGATAAGACCCTTTCTCTGATGAGAAGTGGCATGGGGATGTGATAGCCAATAGACTCGGAAATCAGCCGAGCTGCCTTGATAGCTAACAAAGAGTTTCCGCCAATAGCCAAAAAGTCATCGTCTCTGGTGATGCGTACTTTATTATCGTCTTCGAAGTTGAGAATTTGGCTCCAGACCTTTGCAATAATCTTTTCAGTTGGTGTTGATGGGGCATCTCCCTGGTCTTTATACTCAGTAGCCAGCAACTGAAGTGCTTTCCGGTCAATCTTGAGGTTCGATGACTGAGGCAGAGACTCGAACGCCATAACTTGAGCGGGACAAGCATAAGCCGGCAGCAATGTCTTCAGTTTCCGAGAGACTGCCGAAGTATCAACAGTGCTTGGTGTAATAAAGGCAACAATGCGGATACCATCAATAACAATAGCAGCGGCACGTTGTATGGCAGGATCAGCTTTAACAAGAGCTCTTTCAATCTCCTCCATTTCGATTCGGAATCCTCGCACTTTCACTTGGTTGTCAATGCGACCAACGTAGGCGACCTTCATGTCTTCTGTCCAACAACCCAAATCTCCAGTCTTGTACATGAATTTGCCAGGAGAGAAGGGATTTGGCAAAAATGCAGCCTTGGTTTGTTTAGGTAAGTTCCAGTATCCACGTGTCATTTGCTCTCCCGACAAATAGATTTCTCCCGTGATTCCTGGAGGAACAAGGCATTGATGGTGATCCAGTAGGTAAAGGTCCAAATGAGGGACGGCTTTACCGATGGTCACCTTGTCACCTGGAAGAAGCTCAGTCCCAGTCGATATAGGAGCGCACTGTTCACACCAAGTTAGTAAGACCGCCCTTTATTCCAGTATAGCAGTTGAAGGCTCGTATAGGTTTGATATCTTACCTCACTCGGTCCGTAGAAGTTGAATAAGCGCTTGTGTGACCACGCATCAGCAAGACTTTGAGGCACAGCTTCTCCAGCAAGACCAATGGTGTCAAGATTTGGATACTCTTCAGGCGACAAAGCCGCCAGAAGCGAGGGGGTGGAATGCGCTGCGTCAACCCGTTTAAGGTGACCCAGCGGATCATTAGGGTCCTTCAAGACCAGTGTACCACCATAGCAAATCGTACCAAAGATCTCAACAAGAACCACGTCAAAGCCTATTTTATGAGAGTAAAAGAAACAGTAGGTCAGAAATTGATTGTTCACGCTCTTAGTTCTTGGACATGACTCACCTAACGCGTAGACTTGGCCATTGCGACGACCAGGCCCAGAAAAGAGACGGGTGGGCTCATGGTCGATAACCATGAGAAGGCTGTGATTATGCAACGCAACACCTACATCCAGAAGTCAGCCCTCATGACCAACTACGCACAATTGGGATGTTTTTTTCTGATAGATTTTATACCTTTGGGGATACCGGTACTTCCTGAAGTGAAAACAAGATAGATGACGTCCTTTGGCTTTGATACCGTCTCGAGTTGTTGCGGTTGTGTCTTGCTGGACGCAACAAACTCTTCCGAAACAATTATGTGCTTCTCTGACGTATTGTCGATAACTCGTGCACAGTTTTTATTCGCGGCAATATAGATCGAAGCGCCACTCTGTTCTGTGATGATTTTGATACGCGCTGCAGGGAGATTAACATCAATGGCACAACAGATGCAGCCTGCTTTAAGCACTGCTAGGATTGCCACAACCCAGTGAAGGGAGCCATCAGTAAGAATGCCAACAACATTTCCTGGCTTTGTAAGGGATCTCAGGTGATTAGCTAACTTATTGGCAGCCTCGTCCAATTCCCGGTAAGTCATTGAACCGCGCGTTGACTCTAAAGCTCGCAAATCTGGCCATTTTGCCGCAGACGCCTCAAAAGCGTCTTTGATGGTGTCATAACCTTGGTAGTTGCCAACTCGGCCTCGTGGCGGGTTCAATAAGCTATGTCTTTCTTCTCCTGTGATGATCTTGTCTCGAACATCTTGAAGCAAAGAATTCTTATTATCGAGTAGTCCTTGTATCGCACTTTTGAAGTGGCTTAAAAGGCCAATGATACTTCGCTCTGTATATCGCAAACCATCATATAGAATACGAGCACGAAGGCTGCCATCGTCTTCTGCTTCAAGTAACAGAGAGATGCCAAACTCCATCATATCATCACGTTCAATGCTCCAGGGCTCTGGAAGTGCCTCGCAATCTCCTCCCAGCGTTGGCAGGTCGTACTCCATGACCACAATAGTCTGGAATGCATTAGCTATTCTATCAGCTGGCAGTTTAGCCACAGTCTTGTCAGAAGACCATTGGAATTCCAGCATCTTCAAAAGCTGGCTCTGTGTGGCCGAAAGCATTTCCGCCACAGTCTGGCCCTCCTTGAACTCTAAAGGAAATGGCAATGTGTTTAGCAGTGGTCCAGCTACTCTGTCGACATTCATTGTATCAATATTTCTTCCGGAAAAGACTGCGCCAAATGCCACCCGATCAGTAAAGCTGTAGTTTGATAGAACCAGACCCCATGCTGCGTAGATCATCGTTGCCGGTGTAATTCGCCGAAGACGTGCTTTAGTTTCCAATTCCTCTGGTGTGAAGCTAAGGTTCACTTGGAGGGTTTTGGACCAGTCGGCAGCTGGTGTATCGGCGGGAGGCCTTGGTAGAGTCAACTGTGGTTGCGTTAGACTGTCTTCCAAGAGCGCATCCCAGAATGCGTTGCCTTGGGCATCCTCCTGCAGCCGCGCTTGAGTCTTGGCAATGTTGATGAATTGTGGAGGATCTGGGAGAGATTTGCCATCTAAGGCCAGCCGAAGCTCTTCCAATATCACACTGAACGACCAACCATCTGCTATACTGTGGTGTACAAGAGATAAGAGCGTAGAGCCGACGTTAGGAACGGTGATAAGTCGGTAAGCAGAGATGGGCACGAATGTATCTCCCTGCTCGATGTAGGAGATTTTCTTGCGCATCTCTTTAGAACGGGCTTGGATAACGCTTTGCAGTTGATCTTTTGTTGTCTCCTCATTTCCCCAATCAAGGTTAAGCTCTGGGTGCACTTCTTGTAATTGATCCTTCAGATTAAATGTAGTGCGGAAAATTGAGTGTCGCTCAATGACGCGGTGCCATGCAGACTGGAATGTGTTTCCACTCAGAGTTTTTCCGGTATGAGGCAGAGAGATTCGTAGTAACATATAGTTCACAGTAGGATTTCGAAGTCCTGCTTGAATCATCTTGGCTTGAAGAGTTGACAAGGGCCCTGTAGTGGGTATCTGCGCTGGATCTGCTGCATCTCCTTCCTCCTCATCAAGCTTTTCTATGGCATCGTGAATGGCAGCTAGATCTGGAAGATCGAAGAGCATGCTAAGTCGCAGATGAAAGCCTTTTGTTCGTAGGAAGGATAATACCTTCAGGCCTGCTAGTGAGTTTCCACCCAGTTCCGCAAAGGAACTGTTCTCTGTTATATCCGACAGAGGAATTGACGTAGCAAAGGAGAGTGCAGCTTTCAATACATCCATCTTTGAACCTGTACCAGAAATGCCTTGCAATGAACCGCCATCCACTGCTTGTGAGCTTTCAGCGTCTAACAATGCTTGTAGAGCACGATTGTCCGCTTTGCCATTGGGAGTGAGAGGAAGAAATTCCACTGCGCGAATTAAATCGGGTATAATGAAGGCGTCATTTTCCAGAGATAAATTCTTTCGTAAAGCAACGCCATCAACGGTTTCAGGCGTCACAAAGGCCACCAATCGGCCACGATACATGAAAGCTGTGGCCGCCATGACACTGGGGCTATTGCTGAGCATGGGGATCACCTGGGCATCAAGGTTTATAAGAAATCCACGGTTTTTGACAAAGCTGTCCTTTCGACCGGCGAATTCTAGTCCGTGATCTGTAAATCGGCCAAAATCTCCAGTCCGGTAAATTCTTTCACCTTGCCAGAACACAAATTTTTCTGCTGTGAGCGCTTCGTTCTCGTAATAGCCTCTGGCCAAGCCCGGACCAGTTAAACAGATTTCTCCGTAATCAGATTCGGTTTCTCCATCAAGCAATAATACGCGTCCATTCGACATTGGTCGTCCCAGAGTGATCGGCTTATCGGCATGGAGGCGTGCCACGAGCGAAGCAATGGTGGTTTCTGTTGGTCCATAGAAATTATAGATGGTAGAAGTTGGTAAAGATTCTGCCCATTTGCGAACCAACGCGATGGGTGGTGCTTCTCCACCGAGCACAATAGTTCGCAACTTGGAACAAGTGATTGGATCTTGTATTGTTTGTAGAACAGACGGTGTACACGCTATAATAGTACAAAGCGTCACAGTATGTAAGAAATCAGAGGTGGTTGCAATCCTCAGCTCAGCACCATTGCAAAGAGTCGACATAATGGCACCAGTAGCGGCGTCAAATGCAGGCGAGAATATTAGCATGACAATATCGTCAGGTGTTGCGTTCAGGTTAAAGGGAGTCTCCTCTCCACCTTGCTGGACATAGTTCAAGAGTGCGCTGTGTGGAATCATGACGCCTTTTGGTGTAGACGTCGTGCCTGAGGTGAAAATAATGTAGGCCAGATCAGTAGGCTGGATTTTCTTCCACGGGCGGTCTTCATTCCTTTGCCAGTGTCGCTTTGTATCTGACGCAAAAGCTTCCTCAATCTCGGTATGCGAAATCTCTTCATATTCGGGATATTCGTCTGTGCAAGTATTCAAAACAACTCGAGCAGATACTCGCTTCAATGTTGACTGGATCCGGTCTCCACTCCATGATTCTATGTCAATAGGGATATATGAAGCACCAGCTTTAAGAACGCCCAAGAAGCAGGCTACCATTTCAGGGCCTCTCTGCGCTAGAACAGGAATCTTGTCTCCATGTTTAACCTGCTTCTCAGACAAAAGCCATGCAATATGAGTTGCTGCGTTATCAAGCTCTGAGTACGTGACTGCTC
This sequence comes from Trichoderma erinaceum, assembly GCA_026401215.1. Lineage (NCBI taxonomy): Eukaryota > Fungi > Ascomycota > Sordariomycetes > Hypocreales > Hypocreaceae > Trichoderma > Trichoderma erinaceum. The sequence goes on from JALIRY010000056.1 coordinate 43,154, forward strand.
TGTTTCCAAAAGAGATGGCAATGTGGTCTGGCTGCCTCTGTGCCCACTGCTCGACAAGATCGCATACAGTTGTAGGTCTTGTGGCGGTTTGATCAGTGGAACTCGCCATCTTGTCTGTTGTTTCAGTGTGGCTACAGGAATGACAGAAGAGTATTAAAATAGAAGACAACGACGAAGTCGTATGAATTGAGAATGAGAATGCAAATCAGAAGGAAATATATCGATTATCTACCACATAAGCACAAGTTACAAAGTAATACAGTTAATCATAGAGCGTCCCGTGAACAAATATGAGTTGCATATCCATATTTTACCGATAGTAAGTCAGCCATGTTGGGCTTACTCGAAGCTAGCTGCCGCATTTTAATTGCCTAGGAGCCAATTCGCTAATGTTATGCCACAATCGGAATTATCAAATACCTCATTGTGCTTGTCAGATTCTCAATCCAGTTACTTTATTTTATTGATAAAGGGCTTATTTTTTTTTATTACTTTTATAGCCAAATAGTATTATTCCACTTCCAAATGAATCATATTTTCAGCCATCTTTCATCGTAAAAATGACCATTTTCAACATTCACACCGTGGTTAAGCTATTCTGTCGGCGGATTACCTCTTCAAGTAATATTTTCGGCGACTATTCCGCAGGCTTCCCGTCTTACACGATGGCGCCATTACTATACTGGCTGTACTTTGTACGTACTATACCTTTTCTGCAATACTGCCTCATTCCTATTTTGTAACCGGATACGACATGGAAGCAACCAACAGCAACCAGCCTCCCTTTCATTTTCTCATCCTTTTCTTCCCGTCTTCCATTTATCTGTTTTGCTTGTAGCCCGGATGAGAAGCCGTATCCTCTGCAGCTGCATTGTGCAACTACGCCTTCAGGCCAGAGTAAGCAAAAATGTCAAAGGAAGAAACAGAAGGCTCTGTTCCACCAGAGGTTGTCACCGCTGGTGAGAACATAGACTCTGAAGGTGGTAGTGACCCAGCGAAGCAAGAATGGAAAATTTCAAAGCGCACGCTATTCGTCTTCATTACCATCTGTGTCTTGACCCTCATGGTGGCTTTAGATAGCACATCTATTGGTGTGGCATTGCCTGTGAGTAAAGAACAGTATATTGTGATAAAAGACAAACCTAGCTGACCATAAAACCCCATTTCGACAGACAATTTCTAGGGCCCTTCATAGTTCCGGAATTGAGACATTTTGGGCTGGTACCGGATTTCTGCTGTGCGCGACAGGTATGCCATCAGCTTTGGCTCCCCATCATCTCCCTCAATTTATGCAACTAATGGACCGTGTAAATTAACTCATTTGGTCGCGTACAGTTTTCCAACCAAACTTTGTTTCCTTTTCCAACATCTTTGGCCGTCGACCTGTCTTCATCATTGCCATCGTCTTCTTCCTCGTGGGAGCTATAGTTGCTGGTGTCTCAAAGAAGGTTGGCCAGCTGTTGGTTGGCCGATGCATTCAAGGTATTGGAGGTGGTGGCATCTCTGCCATCACTGAGGTTCTCATTGCCGACTTAGTGCCAATGCGGTATCGTGGACAATATTATGGTCTGATGAATGCTATGTGGAGCGTGGGATCCGTGACTGGCCCGATTATTGGAGGCGCATTTGCTGGTGACGCATCATGGGTAAGAAACCGTACAACTGATGCACTTTGATCTACTCCTCGGATAGCTGACAGCGTAACAGAGATGGATCTTTTACATCAACTTCCCTTTCATCGGCATCGGCATTTTCTGCGTCGTCGTCTTCATGAATCTCCACTTTGTCCCAACCTCACTGGCCGAGAAGCTTCGTCGAATCGATTACGTTGGTTCAGTCGTATTCATCGCTAGCACGACGTCTTTCCTTATTCCATTGACATGGGGCGGTGTTCTGTATAGCTGGGATTCCTGGAGAACGCTAGTCCCTCTGATTCTTGGTATCGCCGGCATCGCACTATTTGTCGTCTACGAGGCATTCATTGCTCCTAATCCAATCATTCCGATCGAATTATTCAACAACCGTACTGCTGGAGTCTCGTATTTCAGCTCTGCACTTTCAGGTCTGCTTGTGTGGTGTATTGTCTACTACATGCCGCTATACTTTCAAGCTGTGAAGGAATACACTCCCGTCTTGACTGGTGTATGTCTCTTCCCGCAGACTTTCACCGTGGCGCCGGCTGGTGCTTTCGCTGGTGCACTTATCACGAAGACTGGCAGATATCGTTGGTCCACCTGGTCAGGCTGGGCCCTTGCAACTCTTGGCTTGGGTTTGCTCTGCATTCTGAGACCAGGGACAAGCATACCTGGATGGATTTTCCTGAACTTGGTCTCGGGTATTGGTCTTGGATTCCTCTTCCCTTCAGTCGCTACAGCCATTCAGGCAGCCACTGCACCAGAGAACGTTCCTATGGCTCTAGCCCTGTTCAGCTTCTTCCGATCGCTTGGACAGGCTGTGGGAGTGGCTATTGGAGGAGTGGTCTTCCAGAACCGCATGGTTGCCAACCTGCGCCAATATCCTAATCTTGCGGCAAACGCGACCGCTTATGGTGCAGATGCGGCAGGCCTAGTTGACATCATCAAGGCAATGCCCGATGGTCAAGATAAGCACGATATCAAGGTTGCTTTCGTGGATAGTCTGCGTATTGTCTGGGCAGTGTGCTGTGCCCTGGCTGGAGTCGGCCTCTTACTGAGTCTCCTCGTTCAGAAATATGACATCAACCAGGAGCTCAATGGCGATCAGGGAATCATCGAAAAGGATCATCCTCAGCCCCCCAGAGAAAACACAGAGGACATTTAAGTCCCTTAGAATCAGGAACCAGACTTAGCATTGCTTAGGTTGATCACAACTTCAACATCCCGACTCACTCAAAGCTACATGCAACTTGAGATTTAAGCATGAGAACTGGCGCATTTGACTACTACTCGAGAGCTCTTATATGATAGTAAACGGTACTTTGCTGGAATAGAGAGGGAAACTGTTTCAGCTGCGAGTATATTGGAGGACTGGTAAACTTATTTAGGTACATGTATAAATAGACTAATTTTTAATAATGCTATCTACTCTTAACTTCTCAGTTAATTTTTGGTAGGTGCTGCACGCTTGATAGCTTTCTCCATAAGCGCTACCGTCTCCTTGAAAACTAACTCGGGCTGTTCAATGTGAGGGAAATGCGTATCGCCCTTGGCATGAGTATATGTAAACCATTCCGGGTGCTTTTGCTGAAAGTCTTGATGAAGCTTCGCATATTCCTCGCTACCAGGCTGGCTGTAAACGTGGTGGACCAAAGGCGGATCATTCAGTGCTTCGAGCCTCTTCAATGGAGAGCCCCATTTTCTGTATGCTGCTTCAACCGTCCTGCCGGATCGGGCCCAGGTTTCGTAGCCAAAGCCTCCAATGGCGGTAAGGCATTGATACTGAATGTTCGCATTTTGGTTACCACCAAGCCAGCTCTTGAAGAAAGCTACGGTCGTCTGGCGCCAAGTATCTTTCCCCTGTAGGGCTTTCAGCGCTCCATAGAACTGAGGAGAAGCGTCGACCGCTAAATGGTCCAGGATCAAGATTGCTAGCAAGCGTTCACGGCCCGCAATCTCAGCCAAGTTCATTGCTGCCCAGTTTCCGTGGGACGCTGCAAGAACAATAAACTGATCGACGCCTAGCGTGTCCAGCAGAGCCAGGGCATCCCGGGCATGGTCGTCGAACCCAAAATCTTCAACGTTATCACGGTTAGGTCCATGGCCTCTGAAGCAGATGCTAATAACACGATAATGCTCCATCAGATATGATGTGACATAGGAATATCCTCGGTGGTCGGAATTCCACCCAGAGAAAGTCACAATCGCAGGCCCGTCATGGGCAAAGCCATAGTCTGTAAATGCAATCTCTTGGCCATTGATGGTCTTGGTATAAGGGAATGCATCTGCCAAAAAACGTGGCTGAGCCATGGTGAGGAAGAAGATAATATCAGTTGTCCTTAGTAATAATTCTATAAGTGGCTTCTTGACTGTATCCTCTGATTATTGGTCTCGACGTCTTTAATAAGAGTTATTCATAAATACTAGCTATTTAATTAGTAAGAAGAGTCACATAAGCTTTCTACACTTCTTTAATTCCGGGCACTATAACTATAGCATGACAATGGGCTGATTAACTGCAGCAATAAGACAATGAAGATAATCGTGGATGCGTTCTAGTGCCCAGTACTTACCATACTTAGGCGCCGACAGCACTACAATATTCCCCGTAGTCTGAGACAATAAGCGCCGATTGCTATCTCTCCGGCTTCTTTTTGCGTCTTCCCCACATAGCTCTTGTCAGCAGCTAGCCCTACTATACTTGCAGCATAGGCTAAAGTTCCCAGCGACTCATAGAAGAGATACACCCAAGCAGATGTTTTCTGCTGGCAAGGTTTGTGTAACTTCATGAAATATGTAAAAACATTGGGGAAAAAAAAGTTTTGTATAAGTCTAAAGTAACCATATACCAAAAAAGACCATTTTAAAGCAACAGAAACCATGTCATAAACGTATACAGAAAGGTCTTCGTGATATTTGATGCAGTCTGGTGGATCAATCCTTCTTGTTTCCAGGGGTAAATCAGCTTATTTTAATTTACACGTGGCTAACGGTAGTAAATCCGCCTCAGCCCCCGGAGTTAGACATCCAGGTTTATTCGGCGGGAAACATCAATATTCGCAATGCGGTGTTTGGTATTAGCTGACCAGTTGCAACTTTGCTGTGACTGGGGTATGAATTTTGAGCCGATAGACATGCATGGGTGGCACACCCTTGCCAGGTTGCTTACAGGCCTCTCTTCCTGCGTTCCTAATAAAATCCCCAAGTTCAAATTTTCGCTCAACCTAGTTGTCTCATATCGTACCTTGAGTGGAATGTGTTGAAGCATTTTCCAAGTGCATCATCATGATATTTCAACTCTACGAGTCATCTCCCGGCCTACTGGCTGTGGGAGTGATACTATCCGTGACTACTGTAGCCGTTCTGACTATTCGGTTATGGGGCGACTTCGTTGGAAATGTAAGTATTCGATCATTAAAAAGATGAGGGCGAGTACCAAATCGAAGATCGTCAAACGCCGCTGTCTCTACGTGAAGTCGTTAATAGCTAACTCTAGTTCCATTAGGCCATCCTCAGCACGTTCAATGGCGGCGTGTTATCAACGGGACGAGCGGCTCCAGGCCCCAAGTGGCAGTGGCCTAATGGCCAATTTGCAGACAAATTTCTGAATGGCGCTGCAAGATCGGAAGAATGGCGAAAATACGGACCTGTTTACAGAGTTTGGGCCGGTCCTAAGCCAGAAATGTAAGCCCTTGTCCTTCTTCCCTGATCTTCTTGAACACCTCGTTCCCGCTGGGAAAAGTAAATAGAAACTGATTACCGTATATACAGAGTTCTCACGACTCCGGAAGATCTCAAAATTTTCCACACGGATTCTGATAAGCACACCAAGCCTCTAGACGGCAATTTTGGCTGGTTCTTTGACAAAGTTCTGGGACGCTGTGTTGGCCTGCTTTCACTCGACGAGTGGAAAAATATGCGACGAGTTGTCGATCCCTCATTTACCCATGGTGCTTCAGTCAAACGCATTAGTGTTACGGAATCAGATGCCAGAGCCTTTGTGGAAAACTTGCATAAAATTTCGAACGAGGGAGCCGAGATCGCAAAAACCAAAGGCCGGTTTACTGTCCCTGCCATGGCAGCATTCATGAAGTTCCCCTTCATCTTTACAGCTGAGGTTGTCTACGGCAATATGACCGAAGCTGAGAAAGAAGAACTTTGGGCGATTGCAGAGAAGCGTCAGGCACTGTTGCCTTACTTTTTCAAGGGGAGCTTCTATCGTACTTCATACCTAAAATGGTTTGACCGACCTGCCTACAACCAGCTTCAAGAGTTTTTGGATTCTTGGGCCGAATTCAATACCCGTATGGCTAGATCTCGCCGTGAACAAGGCCTTCCGCTTCCGATTGTTACATACTGGGATGAGTATCTCCAAGGAAATATTACTCTAGAACAGGTAAGAGGCTCAGCGAGGCCCTCAGACTTCTCCCCTTACAGAGATATGAGAAAATACGGCAAATACTGACACAGTAACACACTTATGCAGGTGACACATACTCTGGATGAAATGCTTTTTGCAAACTTGGATGTGACGACCCATGTTCTTACCTGGGCTATCACACTTATCGCCGATCATGAGAATGCTAAGAAGGAGCTTCGAGAAGAAATTGAAGCCCACAAAGACAATCTCCAAGAGTATATTACCAACGTCAACACTCACCTACATCGATGTTACTATGAATCCCTACGATTGAGGCCTATTGCAGGTAATTAGCTCACTCTTTCCGTTCACTTAACGAGAGTCGAATTGCTTAGATCAAACTAACATTTTTGCTTAGTCTTCAGTATCGGTGAGAGCGCCCCAAGCGTTAAGAACTTTCGTGGCATACACGTAAAGCCAAACGTAAGTAAAAGAATTATCTCAAAAAATTTAATGTTCATGAAATTCATACGCGTTTTCGAACCTGGTGCTAACACGCCACGACAAAAAATGACAGACTATGGTGCTTGTGGACACTTATGCTATCAACGTTCGCAATCCATTCTGGGGTCCCAACAGTGAAGAGTATGACCCTAATCGATTCAAGAATCTCAAATCGACAGACGTAAGTTCTCATCTATTTGATGCAGGCGGCAATATCCATTAACATATCCTTTCCAAATTAGCTACGATACAATCTCTTTGTGTTTGGATTTGGTTACAGAAAATGCTTAGGACAGTACTTGGCAGGGCACATGGTGAAAGCTATCCTTGTACACTTGTTCTCTCAGTACGAAGCCAAAATCATCGACGGAAGGAAAGGAAAGGCTGACTACGACATTGACAAAACTACCTGGGTTCCTGTCGCGGATGTCACGGTTGAGCTAACTAAGCTGTAGTAATGATTGGGAGAGATTAGAAGATAGCGGCGAATCACTAGCTTTGCAAGTTCGAAATAGTTTCTTGGTAGAATTCTAAGAAGATGATGGCAGAGCATTGCCAAATGGCACTTATCTAGCCAATAACATGCACCAAATCCACATTTTGAACTTTTTTTATACAGCATTATCAGAACCGTCTAAAAATCATACTACAGCAGCTTCCTACGCAGCTATTGAACCCAGCCAAATGCATAGCTGCAATTGCCTCGTATTTTACATTCAGTAACCTACGTATATGCGTAATCCTGTAGGATTCTGTTCTGCTTGTTAGTCTCATCATGAATCACAAAATACATCCCACAACCTAGTAGCTTTTTTAATACATCTTTCGCTGATTTGTATAAGAAAGTATTCACAGGGTTCGGTTCATTTTGAGACTACCCCAGTAGCGGAAATAAGCAAAGTCGCCGATGAAAACCAGGGTATGTCCAACAAACAGAAAAGCACACCATGCTTTCTTCGGTTAGTACTTCCAATGAGCGGTTATTTTCAATTCTCTCCGATTAGGAACGAATGATTTGTCTGATGCTTATTCCTCTGTACCTGGAAGTAATCCGCTAAGAGTTAGTCTAGTACTCTACTATAGCTCTTGGCATGCTCTTGTGTTTTATATGGTGTCTTTACAAAATGTTTGAGTCTTGGTTTTGTTTCTTGTTTCATGTTATATCTAGTTCACGATAGGTGCCTATTAAAAGATAATACTGCATTATTCTTCATTACCTATTATAATCTATCAAAATTGTATCGCGACTGCAAAAATGCGTTTCCCTCCCCCACCACGAAGTGATATAGGTTAGCTACTATACCCAACTGTTTGGTAGCATGAACTAACACCGCTCAAGTATGGAACGGCCTCGCTGCGTTGACAACTGTTAATGGGCACGTCCAATCAACTTGGACCAATGAGACAGGCTGGTCTGAGCCAAAATTTATCCCAGATCCATACCTTCGTGTACACGGATTAGCACCTGTCTTCAACTATGGTTCGTTGAGACATTGATCTATGCGTGTTAATTACTGTGATAGACTAACAAGACGGTATTCAGGCCAAGAGGCTTACGAAGGACTCAAGGGTAACGTGCCTCTCATCCTTTACATTGTGGACGATACTACTTAGAAATATCCAGGAGTATTTTGATACTAATACGTGAACCTCAATTAAGCTTTTCGCACTCCGGATGACAAAGAGATCAACATTGTAAGACCTAATTTTCATGCCATCCGAATGCAACATTCTGCATCATTGGTCTCTATCCCAGCGGTTCCCGAGGAGCTCTTCATGCGCTCTGTGCACCTCGCAGTAGCAAAGAACGCAGAATTCGTACCACCAAATGGTGAAAATGGAATGCTGTATATTCGGCCCATTGTTTTTGGTTCCGGACCTCGTATCTTGCTCAGCCCGACTGACGAATACACCTTCTGCGTCTACGTTACCCCCGCGGCTGCTTACCATGGTATTCAACCGCTTGATGCTTTAATATTGGAGGATTTTGATCGAGCTGCCCCTCGAGGTACTGGGTCAGGTAAGGTTGGGGGCAATTACGCTCCTGTGATGAAATGGGCCGACAAGGCTAAGAGCCAAGGCTATGCCCTCACGCTGCATCTTGATAGCCAAACAAGAAGCGAAATTGATGAGTTTTCTACATCAGGCTTTATTGGCGTCAAGGTTGAAGGTGGCAAGACTGTCATCGTGGTGCCCAATAGCTCAAGTGCAATCAACAGCGCCACATGCGATAGCATCCAGCAGCTCGCCCTATCGTTTGATTGGAAGGTCGAGCGTCGACCTGTAAGTTTCCTCTGCTCAACCTAAAGAATAACTATACGTGCTAAACAAGTGTTTTCTTTATCCAGGTCAAATATGAGGAATTATCTGAATTCTCAGAGGTCCTAGCTTGCGGAACTGCTGTAACCGTCGTTCCTGTCAAGTCCATTACCCGGGAAACAACAAATGAGAAGTTTGTCTATCAGGACGGAGCTGCAGAGCCTGGACCTGTAGCATCCAAGATCGCCAAGGCTGTGGAAGACATCCAAAAAGGCAGGATTGAGGACAAGTTCGGCTGGCTTACAAGAGTCACTGCTGTGTAAATTATGTAGTACGAATGATAGAAGCATAGTTGTATTATGAAAGAGAACAAAGAAATGCATAAGAATAGAAAGATGCACCGCATTCTTTCAATCTGAGTCCAATATTGCAAAAGTGGCTACTGTTATGACTTATAGAGCAAGTGAAGCATTTGTAACATTATCACATTCTCAAGTATATCGTACGCTAGCTTGCTTTCTAACCTACTGCAGAGACTACGGAGTGAAAACATGTCAGGGAACTTTTTTAATCATCTCGTTGAAGCCTTATAGTAGAATAGAACAATTGCAAATATATGGGCGAAATACCTTTTGTCTTTTTTTCCTATATACGGCCAAATCTTGTCTCAGTTTTGTTAATAGGGCCTCCAGAATAGCGAACCATTCGTATCGGCACTCAGGATATTGACACCACGAAGTAAAATCTTATCTTTATCAGCTAGAGGTACTCAGTAAATTTAACTTGCTAATGCTCCTTCTAGATAAACATTCTATTATAAAGTATGTTTGACTGTAACTTCTGACTATGGAACGCATTGCCAGCACTGATACCATTGTCATGTCCTCTTGCCAAACTTTTCTCGTTAATCTAAATAACGCCTTTTAGGATGATCGTGGCTTAAAGCACACAACTGGGCCGTCCTTTCTGGCCGACACATGATCTCTGAATTTATACTCAATCGGCGTAATATCCTTCTCCTCCCATCCTGGTTCATTATCCGCTCTTCGGAGATCAAACTCCCAGAGCAGCCGCGCAAAAGTGAGCATGATCTGTGCCAGAGCAAGAGGCTTCCCGACGCAGCTTCTAGATCCGATGGAGAAGGGCATATATGGCTGTCTTGCAGTATCTGCTCGGACAGTTCCATCTTCGTTGACGGGTCGGAACCACCTGTCAGGGTCAAATTTGAGAGGCTCTTTCCAGTAGCTGTCATGGTGATGAATGCTGTAGATGCCGACAGCGACATCTGTTCCCTGTGGTATATAGGTTCCGTCAATCAAGGCTCCTCCGGTTTCGACTTCACGCCAAAGAGCAGCACCCCCTGGAGGCGACATTCTAAGAGTTTCATCGATAACGGCACGCAAGTAGGCGCAAGAGTTGAGTTTGGGTCCAAACACAATTTCATCCAAGGATGAGAAAGTTGTGCGAACCTCTTCGGCTGCCTTGCGGTAGGTACTTGATGATCCTGTCAGATAATGTGCTACTCCAGACATGCTTGCAGATGTGGTGTCAGATCCTAGAGAAAATTTCGGCATCAGCTACTTCGTTCATCACATAATTTAGCTATGATGTGGAGACGGAAATCCTTACCAGCCACCACAAGCAATGCAGTCTCAGTACTCAATTCAATGGGGGTAAGTTCGGCACCCGTATCAGGATCTTTGCAATCCTTTAAGAAAGAAAAAATATCTTTTCCATCAGACAGACCAACGGCTTGGAGTCTCTTCTTGAGAAGCTTTCGGAGGAATCCCACAAACTGATTTCGTCCTATAATAGATGCCGGAAAGAGATATTTGTCCAGGTTAAATGAGGTGAGTTTGGATTCCTGTAACAACACTCCTAGCCGAACGTTTGACTCTTCAAGAGCGCCGATTGGATAACGATTCTCTGGATTTCTAATAGTGTCAAAATCAGAGTCAAATGAGACTGTGGTCATGGTATCAAAAGCCAAATAATTGACTAAATTCAAAATGATCAGTATGTCCTACCTTCAGACTTGAGAACGACTAAACTTACAATCCTTCGATATATCTCTGGGACTAGTCCAGCCTTTTCCGGATTCGTTGGCAGCACTACGTAAATGCTGACAAAATCTCTCCAAAACTGACTGAACTTTTGGCTCGAATCTGCGAAGACTAGTCTCAGAAAACGCCTGAGCAACAACGCGACGTCTGCGAGCATGTTGCACCTTGTTACTGAGGGTAAGAGTATTGGGTGCCTGTTGGGCCAGCACCCTATAGTTCTTGTACTTCTTAACCTTAGAACCATGGCCATAAACATCTACAATGATAATTAGCATGAAATAAGTCGCCACTGGCTATGCGTAAAGTATTACCATAGAGCGCATTTACGTTGTTGATAAGCAGCCTGTTTGGGGCGTATCGAAGATATTCGCCTGTTTCATTGTTAATTTCTTACAAGAAGATCTTTGTTTTGAGAGAATTACACACCATATTTCTGGTGGCAGCGGTATATATCCAGATGGATGTCACCTTTCCATGCATGGTAGGCAGAATAAAGGTTTGTGAACTTGGCAAGGAAGGGTCCTGGGTATTTTGCCAGAGGGTGAAAGAGTGCTCTATACACTAAGATATAAAGTCCATAAAGTAGCTATTGTAAAGAATGCATTTGTCAGTACCAAACTTGAGGAGAGATTCTCGCAAAGTAATTGAGGGTAAGGACGCTTCGCTCTCTGTTTCACTTGCACATACCAAACTCGCTAACGAAGCTATCAATGGCCCGCCTATCTTTTTCACCAGAGCAGGCAAATCTGCTGGGAAGTGCAGCCCTCCCAAATCGATGCCTTTGAAATCCATTGGATGCGTAATGCTTCCGCTGTAATTCCCACTACTTTCCTATACTCGTAGAAAGAAATGGGAACGGACCTAAGTCTGAACCATTTTATTACGTCCTCTGTATCCTTGACTCGAAATACCCTGAGGTCAACATCTCGCGACTATCTGATGATCCAAGCTGGAAGTTCAGTCTGGCGTCAGCAATACAATGCTCCGACAGCTCCCACGACCCACACATGGATTTCTCGTGGGCTGTAAGCATCGGGATTATAATTATATACTATTATTGGAAGTATTGAAAGAATTGAGTAATTCCTCTGTTTCATTTAGAATACCTATATGCTGGAACTTGTCGGCAGTAAGCCTTGAATTTGGAACAAAATGCTTATGTGGGCTGTGTGTCGGCGAGTTTCTTGGGTGCTTCCGACGGAGCCTATTTCGATCGTAGAGTCGAACAATCGATCTAGACAGGCCTGGATATTACCCGCAATATTGGAAATAAGCATCAAACCGTTTTCAGCACCCTGCCAGTAAGCGCGGTTGCGTCCAGGGGTTAAGCGATCGATGGAATTATGTCGATGCTCTAGTGGTTCAGCCGATGCTTTGGTGCTTCAGCCTTAGCCATGGGGATATGGAAACAGTAAACAAGAGGAATTACAAACGTTCAGTTCATTTAGCTTCGCAGTATTTTCTATCTATATATGGCGTTTGAGAACCAGATTCTTCTTCGTTTCCTTTTTTGAAGCAGCACTTCTTTCAGCCAAGTCCCGGAGGTATATTACCGTGGTCACTCTTTTTAACCCCTGCATTTACATAGTCCTCAACGACACTTTTCTCCTCCAAGATGGGTAGCATTTCACAAGATACCGGGCTCAATGAGCACGCATCGTACGACTTCAACGCCACCATCAACAACAGCCATGTAACTGAACCGGCTGAGCCCATTGCCGTAGTTGGCATGGCCATGAGACTCCCCGGCCAAGTCCGCAGTGACGAAGAATTCTGGAAACTGCTCGTTGACAAACGAAGCGCTCTCTGCGATGTGCCAGATGATCGTTTCAATGTAGCTGCATTCTCTGATCCCACTGGTAGCAAGTCTGGGACGTTTAAGCCCTCCAAGGCATACTTTCTTCAAGATGTCGATATTAAGCAATTCGACACGTCGGTTTTCCCCCTTTCCAGGACTGAGCTGGAGAGGCTGGATCCCAACCAGAGGCAACTGTTAGAAGTTGCTTATGAGTGTATGGAAAACTCCGGAGCCACTTCATGGCGAGGCAGTAAGATTGGCTGCTATGTTGGTGTGTTCGGTGAAGATTGGGAGGATCTTAATGCAAAGGAGACGCAACACAGAGGAGGATACCGCGTCACAGGTTACTCAGACTTTGTCGTCGGTAACCGAATTTCGTATGAATTTGATCTTCGTGGTCCCAGGTGAGTGAACGCTATCAAAGCATGTCTTCCGGTTTGCATTGCAAAGCTAACAGTATGATAGCATGACCATTAAAACTGCTTGCTCTTCTTCTCTAGTTGGCTTGGATATGGCATGCCAAGCCATTAGAAAGGGAGACTGCGATGGCGCTTTAATTTGCGGTGTTTCTCTTATTTTCTCGCCTACTATGTACATAGCCCTCAGCGATCAGGGCGTTCTTTCTCCAGGCGGCATTTGCAAAACATTCGATTCAGCTGCTGATGGTTACGGCCGTGGTGAGGCCGTTAACGCGGTTTATATCAAGAAGCTTAGCCAGGCTTTGAAGGATGGCGATGAGATTCGTGCAGTTATCCGCGGAACTAGCGTGAACACTGATGGCAGAACCAACGGTATGCTCACGCCTAGTCCTGTTGTTCAGGAAGCGTTGATCCGTCAGGCATACCGGCAGGCCGGTATTGAAGATCTGTCAGCGACTGCTTTCTTTGAGTGCCACGGAACTGGCACTCCAGTTGGTGACCCCATCGAAACAACCGCAGTTGCGAACTGCTTCGGTGAGAAAGGTATTCACATTACATCAGTTAAACCCAATGTTGGCCACTCAGAGGGTGCAGCAGGCATCACGAGTTTGATCAAGGCTATCCTGGCTATTGAGCATCGCCAGGTGCCGCCCAATATCCATTTTAATAACCCCAATCCTAATAGTGAGTCAGCGTGTATTAACTCGCGATTGGATGAATTACTAACAAGTTTTTATAGTTCCATTCAAAGAGGCCAAGCTTAAGGTGCCAGTTGATGTTGAAACCTGGCCCCAAGGCCGTGCCGAGCGTGTCAGTGTCAACTCGTTCGGTATTGGCGGTGTTAACGCCCACGTTATTGTCGAGTCTCTGGAAGAGTATGGAAAATCCAACACTCAATACAGGAACGCCAAGGGCATTAACGGTGTTGCCCCCGAAATTGATGCTCAAACTGGCGATGTCCAGCAGCTGCTCTTGTTATCATCAAATAGCGAGGCTTCACTTAAACAGACTATTGAAGCCCACAAGACCTTTGCTGAGACCACAACGTCTTCGCTGAAAGATGTGGCATACACTCTTGCAAACCGCCGCGAGCATAAGAGCCATCGCGCTTTTGCGATTGCGGGCAAGTTCAACGACCAAACCTCGTTTGAGGTGTTTGGTCCGGAATCCAATGAAGCTGCACCACGAGTAGCTTGGATTTTCACTGGTCAGGGTGCCCAGTGGCCAGAGATGGGAGCTGAGTTGATTGACTCGAACCCAATCTTCAGAAAGTCAATCAGGAGCCTCGACGCCTTCTTAGCTGGCCTGCCGACTCCTCCTAGCTGGACCATTGAAGATGAGTTGCGCAAAGTCGCTGGAGACAGTCGCGTTTTGAGGGCAGAGTTTGGTCATCCTCTGTCTATCGCGGTACAGATTGGTCTTGTTGATATTCTCCGTGCCTACGGTGTTAAGCCAGACTGGGTTCTCGGCCATTCGTCTGGTGAGATGGCGGCTGCATATGCCAGTGGTGCCATCTCAGCAACTGCTGCTATGGCTGCTGCTACCTTCAGAGGCACCACCTCGACTGATGAGCAGCCAGGTGGTAAACCACGAGGCGCCATGGCTGCGATCGGTCTTGGTGCTCGTGAAGTAGAGCCTTACATGGAGCCTGGCGTTGTGGTTGCTTGTGAAAACAGTCACTGCAGCGTTACCTTGTCTGGTGACACTGACCAAGTTGCGAAAATTGTAGAGAATGTCAAGGCCAACTGCCCTACTGTTCTTGCGCGCTTTTTGAAGGTTGAGAAGGCATTCCACTCGCCTCACATGAAGGAGTACGGTCCTTCGTATGAGCAGCATTTGAAGCCATTCATTCAGAGCTTGGATCCTGCTACGCCTTTCTATTCCTCTGTGACTGGTAAGAGACTCACTGGAGCTGGATCTCTCGACGCACACTACTGGCGATCCAACATGGAACGCCCTGTGCTCTTTAACACGGCCCTGAGATCCGCTCTGAGCGACCACAGCGATGAGCGTTTTGTGCTGATTGAAATCGGACCTCACCCTGCGCTCAAGGGTCCCTTGGGTCAGATTCTAAGAGACATCAACCGCAATGAAATCACACAGGTTGCTACTCTTCAGAGAAACAAAGTCTGCAGCAGCAGCATCCTGGAGACTGTCGGCAAGCTCTTCCAGCAAAACGTCAGCCTCAACTTCTCCACCATCTTCCCCGCTGGTAAGATTGTGCGAAACCTTCCACGATACAGTTGGAAGCGCGATGTCTCTTACTGGGCTGAGCCGCGCGTGGCAAAGGAGTACAGATTCCGAGAATTTGCTCCTCACGATTTGCTCGGCACACGAGTTGCTGAGGTGTCTAACGAAAACTGCTGGCGCAACAAGCTCTCTTTGGAAGATGCGCCCTGGCTGCAAGGTCACGAAATTGATGGTGAAATTGTTTTCCCTGGTGCTGGATACATTTGCATGATTGGTGAGGCAATTCGCCAGATTTCTGGTGATACAGCCTTCAGTCTGAAGAACGTGTCCATCACTGCTGGTCTCATCCTTGAGCACGGAAAGCTTCCCGAGCTTGTTACAAGACTTACTCCCCATAACGTAGAGTCTGACGAAACCTCAGTTTACTCGTTCCAGATTACTTCCTACAACGGCGCAAGGTGGATCAAGCACTGTACTGGTGAGGTTTGGGGTGGCGTTGACAACTCCGTGGTACTAGAGACTGAGAAATCCCAGACTCTGCCCCGTGCAGTTGATGCCAGCGAGTGGTATGGTGTTCTGAACCGCATCGGCTTCAACTACCAGGGTGCTTTCCGAGGCATGCGTGACATCTCATCTGCGACAGTTAAGAACGTAGCTGTGGCTGCTGTTCCCACCGACAAGAATGACCTTACCAAGTACGCGATCCACCCTGGTATTATCGATCAGTGCTTCCAATTATTCACAGTTGCTGCATACCGCGGTCTTGGAAGAAACTGCATCAATGTGGCTGTTCCTACTTTCATTGAGGAGATGGTGGTCCGTCCTGCTTCCAAGGATCTTGACGTGCAAGCCAGCATCCACACACTTGAGCGTGGATCCTTTGTCGGTGATTTGGTTGCACAGGCTGATGGACAGCTTCTCTTGTCTCTCAAGGGTTTCAAAGCATCTGCTATGACAAGTGCAGCATCAGATGACGAGGCGCTTCCGCTTATTACTCAATTTGAGTGGCGTCCTCACGCCGACTTCATCAAGATGAAGGACTACATGCAGCCTCGAACATTTATCCCCAACGAGTGGCCAATGCTGGAGGAACTCATGCTTCTCAGCATTCTTGATCACCAAGAGAACATTAAGCTTGCGGATGAAGCCGCCCCTCATCTGGTCAAGTTTTTCAAGTGGCAGCAGGACTATATCGCCACCTACCACGCTGGCAAGAACCCTTTTATTGCTAAGGAGATGCGACTTGAAGATCTCAGCAGAGAGCAAAAGGTTGCGCGCATTGATGCCCTTACAAAGGATCTCCTTCCTTCTCACTACGATGGATTCGCCATTGGTATCCACCGTTTGTTCAAGGAAGCAGAGAAGCTCTTCTCTGGCGAGACTCACGCCCTGCATGTCCTCATGCCTGACGATGTTTTGACCCGCCTGTATGCCAACGGTGACGAGCTGCTCTACGGCGATGCCATTCGAGCCCTTGGCCACACCAACCCTCGCCTGCGAGTCTTGGAAGTCGGTGCTGGTACCGGAGGAACAACATCCAAGGTCCTGGATGCGCTGACGACCTCGACCGGTCAGCGACTTTACAGCACTTATACCTATACCGATATCTCTGCTGGTTTCTTCTCCGCGGCCAAGGAGCGCTTCGGTGCCTTTGAGGGAATCGAGTATAAGACTTTTGATATTACTAAGGACCCTGCGGAGCAGCAGCTACAGAAGGGCTCTTATGATCTCGTCATTGGATACAACGTATGTTTTTCTCTGGTCCCCGTTCATTTTTATAACAATCGCTAACTCTATTCTAGGTTGTTCACGCTACTCCCAACTTGCAGGTTTCTCTTGGACATCTTCGGGATTTGCTCCGCCCGAGTGGCCGAATCTTCCTCCAAGAACTCTGCCCAGATGCCAAATACATCAACTACATCATGGGTTACCTCTCTGGTTGGTGGCTTGGTGATGAAGATGACCGTGTTGATGAGCCTTACATCTCTCCCGCCCGTTGGGAGAAGGAGCTCATCGCTGCTGGTTTCAAGAACCCCGAGCACGTTCTCGATGGCATTGCCCCATACCACCAGAGCGCCGGTATCATGGCCAGCGTCAACATCAAGTCCAATCCAATTGCCAAGGTTTCAGTGCTTGTCCATGATGCCAATGGACCTTATGTTCAAGAAGTTAAGAGCGCTCTTGAGTTGCAAGGCCTCGGTGTCGACGTCTTTACCTTTGGTCAAGAGCTGCCTGCCCAGGATGTCATCTCCCTTCTCGACCTCCAAGCAGATACCGTGCACGAGTTCACGGAAGAGTCCTTCAAGACAATGATCAGCCATCTGCAGACTCTAAATGCCAAGATGGTGTGGGTTCTTGGTTCTGCCCAGGTCAAGTGCAGGGATCCCAAAGCCGCAATGTCCATTGGTCTTGCACGAACGGCTCGTAACGAATTGTCAGCCAAGCTCTTCACTCTCGAAGTGGAGCCAGCTGCAGCTATTCAAGACGTCACAAAGGCCATTTCAGACATCCTTGTCCGAATCCAGCATCCTGAGTTGGATCCTGAGGACATGGACCCCGACTGGGAGTTTGCTCTAGTTGACGGCAAGGTTTTGGTGCCTCGATTGCACTGGCAGACTATGTCGGAGGCCTTTGACAGCACAGTAGTAGCTGCAAACGCCTCCTCTTCCAAGTTCCTCACAGTAAAGACTCCAGGTCTGCTTCACACTATTGGATGGTCTGAGGAGACGAAGAAGCCGCTTGCCGAGGGTGAGGTCCGCGTTAAGACTAAGGCAGTTGGTCTCAACTTCAGAGTTAGTATTCCTCTTCCTCCATTAATCATAAAATTGATAACCTAATATGCTTTAAATAGGACGTTCTTATTGCTCTCGGAGTTCTTGACAACAGCACTCGTGAGGTTGGTCTTGAAGGCTGCGGTATTGTTTCCGAAGTCGGTCCTGGAGTGTCAAAGGTTGCCGTTGGCGATCGCGTGATATACATGTCCAGCGGATGCTTTACTACTGAGATTACTCTATCACAGGTGCTCTGCGTCAAGATTGACGATGCTCTTACCTTCGAGCAAGGTGCTGGATTGCCCTGTGTTTACGCCACAGCAGCTATGGCACTGGATGACAAGGCGAACCTCAAGAAGGGCCAGGTTAGTCAAACTATTCCAACATTGCAATCCTTCTTTTACTAATACTGTAATATTATAGAGCATCCTCATTCACTCCGCCTGCGGTGGTGTTGGTTTGGCAGCCATTCAAATTGCTCAGATGCTAGGTGCAGATGTTTACTGCACAGTCAGTAGCGAGGAGAAGATCAACTATCTTACTAACAACTTCAACATCCCTCGCTCCAAGATCTTCAACTCTCGCGATTCCTCATTCCTCCACAATATCATGCGCGTAACTAACGGCCGCGGTGTTGATGTCGTCTTGAACTCTCTCTCTGGTGATCTCCTCCACGCTTCCTGGAAGTGTGTTGCCGAGTTTGGTACCATGATCGAGATTGGCAAGCGTGACTTCCGCCGCCGAGCCAAGTTGGCCATGGAGGCCTTCGAGCAGAACCGCACTTTTGTTGGTCTGGATCTCTGGCAAGTTTCCCAGCAGCGTCCTGAGCAAGCTGCAGAGTAAGTTACATCCAACAAGTCCTTATATCATCATTCAATAACTAACTTTGACTCTTCTAGATTATTGGAGCGTTGTGTTGGCTGGATCCGCGATGGAAAGATCAATGCTGGTGCCATTGCTAGGGCATTCAGCGCTGACCAAGTCCAGGATGCCTTCCGATTCATGCAAGGAGGTCGTCACATTGGTAAGATTATTGTAACCATGCCAGACGACACCTCTTCTCTACAGGGTATCAAGACCCGTCCTCTGCCCAACTTGAGATCTGACCGCAGTTACATCCTGGTCGGCGGTCTCGGCGGTCTGGGTCGGTCTTTGGCAACCTGGATGGCGGAGAATGGTGCAGGAGAGCTCATCTTCCTCTCTCGATCCGCTCAGCCAGGCCCTAAGCTGGACGGCTATGTTACCGAGCTCGCTTCACAGGGATGCTCTGTGCAGCTTGTAGCTGGCAGCGTCAGCGATATGGCTGATGTGCAGCGAACTGTCCAATCGGCAACGAAGCCTATCGCTGGTGTCATCAACTTGTCCATGGTTCTCAGGGATATCACTCTGCAGGATATGTCCTTCAAGGATTGGATGACGGCCGTCGCTCCCAAGGTCCAAGGCACATGGAACCTTCACCACGCTATCTCATCCGCACTGGACTTCTTCGTGCTCTGCTCTTCTTACAGTGGAATTGTTGGACAGTGGGGTCAGGCAAACTATGCCGCTGCCAACACCTTCTTGGATGCCTTTGTCCAGTACCGCCATGGCAAGGGCCTTGCCGCATCAGTCATCGACATTGGTGTCATGGGCGAGGTCGGATTTGTCTCGAAGAACCGAGAGGTTCTCGACATGTTCCAGAAGTCTGGTATGCGCATCCTGAAGGAGAAGGATCTGCTGGATGCATTCAACTTGGCCATTCAGCGGTCAAAGGCCCCTGAGGCGCAGGGTGCCAACGGCACTTACAACATTTCTAGCCAAATTCTTCTGGGTCTCGTCACCACTATTCCAGTGGCGTCCCCCAACAGCAGAGTTGTGTGGAAGAACGATATCCGCATGAGCATCTACCACAACATCTCTGGAGCTGATGACTCTTCTTCCAAGGCCGAAACTGAGCAAGACAGCGTGTCCACTCTTTTGTCAGCAGCCGCCACCTCTCCTTCCATCCTGGAAGAGGAAGAGACAACATCTATCATTGCTCAAGCTATTGCTTCTTCGCTGGCCAATTTCCTTATCAGAGATGTTGACAGCATCAAGGCGGATCTCTCGCCTGAGAAGAACGGTGTTGATTCGCTGGTTGCTATGGAGTTGCGAAACTGGATTCGACAGAAGTTCAACGTCGAGTCTAGTGTTATGATTATTGTGCAATCGCCATCTTTGAATGGCCTTGCGGAGCATATTCGTCTGGGACTGGTTGAGCGATTTTCACAGGCGTAAGGGAACTATGAGGAAGTTTGGGATTATTACATGTAAATATATGTTTTGTAACTGTTTCATAATTATTAGTAGTACATAATTTCATATCTTGTGTTCAGCTAGCCGCGACATATTTCTAAAAGAATAGCAATTATTGTTTGTTTTATAGCGTCAACTCGTTCTATTGACTACAGGAGTTGTTGGGATTGTCGTAACACAAATAATTGCAAAAGAAGAAAGTCAAGGTGATTTTCTCGTACAGCACACTACGTTATCTTTATAAAAGCGTTCAAAACGAATAATGATGTGATTTATTGCATTACCCTAATAACTATGCATTGCACTGTTTTTATACCCAGCGATTCCAGCATAGGTCAAATCATAAACGCCTCGTCTCTTAGAAAATCCAATTTTTTTTCACTTCCAACAATCGAGATCAATCCTTGATAGCCCATAAACGCCTTGTTCCTCAGTATATTCAACCCTTGCAGTACCAACAGTAAGTTAACGTAGCCATGCCAGTGAGATGTAATTTCTTATGTTTCTTCAATATACTGCGTAGAGAGTACTCTATGGTGTCAAGTATTCTCAAACTTCAGCCAAAGGACTACGGATTGAATGCTCGTACATCCTCTACCCCACGCCGCTCTACGGATCTTGTCCAGTCTTCATAATACCATTCGAATTCGCGCAGTGATAGTTGATGCACAATCTTCTCACGGAGTTCCAAGTAGCCAATCACGCCGTACGGATAACTGGGCTTGTCGACGTTATCCGGGAACTCTGGTATAAGAACTCGGATGCTTTGATCGGTATACATACGCGCGACTCGGTCCCACGCAGTGATCACTCGTTGTTCAGGGGCCACTTCGAGATCGGAAAGCCATGTGATTGTTGGCGGCTCATCTCTCCAATTTTCGCGGCGAGTATACCTGAAAAACTCAACGAGATCCAGTCCCTGGCCGTCCCAGATCTCCATTATCTGGAGCTGAGGCATCCGAAGTGCAGCAAAAGCCGCGGCCTCAAACAGATCATATCTATCGTCAAAATGGGACGTCAAGGCCAGCGTCTTAAGCCGCGGCCACTCTGGTTGGTAGACTGATCTAGGGATTCGTCCATCCTCAAAACCTGTTGCTTCGAGGAGCGCTTGCTGAAACCTTCCCCCCTGTCGAAGACCAGATATTTGAATGAGCTGGTCGGAAGTGAGACGTCCTATCAAGGCATTCTGCACTGCAGGACGTGCTGGGTCCAGATATTGTCGATATTTCCGGGTATCTGGTTGCAAGAAATCTTGGAAAAAGGCAATCGCGTCACCAGCAAAAGCCACGGATAGGTTTTCCGAGTACGCGCTCTTGTCTGCCAGCATTAGGCTGAATTTGCTCGACAGTTTTCCCCAAGGCCTCCGTAGTACTTGGCCGCCGTAATAGCCTTGGAAGATGGAGAGGCTCCTGAAGCGATATGCCTCGAGTATCAGTTTTGTATACCCCTGTTTAAATGCTTGGTTATGAGTTAGTTTATGTCAAAATACAGAAAGACACATAAAAAGAACATACCTTTGCTGAAAGGGTCGGGATCTCGCGTGATGGGCTCAAAAGTCAAGCTACCAATTCTATGAAAGCTCCTGGCAATCTCAGCAACCGTTCCAGGATTGAAGCTTCGATAATACTGTCGGCGGACGATCAATGCCTTGATATAATTGACACTTGGAAGGCACAAAGCTCTCATGACATCGAAATCCAGTTCAATTTCCGCAAACATGCGTAGATGTTCGATGCTTGTCCTGTTTCCAACGGCCGCCGTGCAGACTTGTCCTCTGTTGAAATCTTTCCGCAACTTGCGTTTCACGTAATCGCCAAATTCTTCAAACGTGCAACTTTCGTCAAGTTTGTGCGGATAGACATCTTTGTCCAGAGCGAAGACATCGAAACGGTGCTTCATGTCGCTAGGGGAGTGTACGCTGAGCTCCAAAACAGGCCTGCTATTATCTACAGGACCATATCTACTCATGAAGTTATCTTCCCAGGAGCCAAGGATTTTCAGAAGCTGAGACAGAGCCCTCGTGAAGATTTGGTTGTTTCTTCGCTTCTGTCTGGGCGTCTCGGGACGGCGGCACGTAGTGCAGCGATATCTTGGAAGCTCGATGCGCAGCCAGATATGCTGTACCATCCACTTCCTCTTGTGCAAGATTCGGCCAAAATCAGCGACGCAAGAGTGGTTTAAGACGAGCCGACGGAAGTTTCTAGGCTCAATATATGTCTGCCATTCACGAGAAACTACCGCGCAGGCGCCCAGGTTACGGCAAGCTGCGGCAGTCTGGAATACTTGATCCAGAATCATGTTCCGGATTTCCGGGGGGAAGGAGTACCAGTTCGGCATTGTATTGAGGAACTAGGGTCGAGATATAGTCAACTTGTAATCGCGAGATGGTCGAAATATGGTCGAAATGTGACCAAGGTTGTAGTCAAGATGTAGTCGATATGTAGTCCAGTTGAAGTCCAGCTGTGATCCTGATGGAGTTTGGATATGGGAATTCAGAAAGGCTGAGTGACAGACAATTAAAGAGGTCTGATCGATGAGATTAATATGTGTGTAGACATAGAAGATGGACATGCAACTATGATACAGCCAAGGGGTTTTTTATTTTACAATCAGGCCTCTATTTACACTTTCGTTTACGTCCTTTATTAACTGCGGCTTCGTCATCTTCGAAGTTTAAGTGAAACCTCCATTATTGAAGTCTGCTAATGAAGTATATACCGTTTCTGGCTGTTGGCTTTGCGTATATACGTGTAATCCACACGGCGAGCAGCCACCAAGCAGAATAGAATTGCGAATACATCCAACGAGCAGAGTTTCTGCGAAGGCTGCACTATCTCAACTCAAACCTCCATAATGGCGTTCAAAAATGTATCATGGAGACTAAGGGGAATAAAGAGAATATTTGCCCTGGAAACTTGGCCAATTAGCATAGAAACTGCGGTTTAGTTGAATTTACACAATACAATTCGGTCCTAGTACTACAGCCATATTAGGTACCTTGCATAGACACTATACGTATTGACAATCGTTGGTGCGTAATCAGCTTTTTCAATCTATTTTCTATTCTGTCCAGTAATGGAAATTATTCTTTCTGACAACAAGATTTGGGATGTGACATATCGCCTATAGGGTGCGTATAGCTCTGCAACGGTCAACCTACATATAAGCAGCAGCTCTGGGGAGTACTATCGCAAGATATTCATTTTATTTACTACTTCATAACCATGGAAGCGATGTTTAGAGAGAGGCCCGAGAAAGGCTTGAGAAAGGCTTGAGAAAGGCTTGATAGGCTTTCCTATCGCAAGGGCGATAATCAGTGCAAACCAACGTAAACTTCGTGCAGTCCAAAGTCTTTCAATCGCTCCACAATCGACGTGTACGTACTATAGTACAATATTGTAATATTGTGCGCTTGCGTTTGCCAGCCATTTGTGGAGTATATACTTGAGTGATGTACCTATTGAATTTCTCTTTCTAATTTTAGATTTGCTCTTGGAGATAAGATAACAGTTGTTCAGTACATAAAGAGCTCAAGTCTTGCGCTCTTTATAAGTGTAGTAGTACTACTTCCTTGCTTGTCTCTTTCTTGCTGAGTCCATTTCTTTCTTTTGCCCCCGAAAATAATTTTTTTTTTCTAGAAGTGGGACGTTACTGGGATCCTAGACAAGCTGATAGCGATGCATGGGTGCCTGTATGAGCCTACCAATGGGGCACAAAGGCTGTTGTTCCGAGGGCAAGCAGAGCACAGACTCAGGGGAACGCTGGCAGTCTCATCCAGCCCCTCTTATTAACGAGACGGCGCGCTCTAGCGGTGTTCTACTTGGAGCTCAGAAAGAGGCTTTAACCTTCGAGCAATAGACAAGCAGAAAGCTTAGGAGACTAAATGGAGGCTACTCCGCACCATTACGGAGCAGAGATCGTCCAAAACCGGAGAATCCATGGCCCGTTGAACACCACCAGCTGAGAAAATCGTGAAAAAATGTCACTGCACCCAAAACGGGCGTTGGCAGCCAATCCAATTCAGGTCCCTCGCGATGCTGCACAGCGCCAGATGAGATTTTCCGTCGAGTAGCGCCCTGTGGCGTTTGAATCGCCATGCTAGTGCTGCAGGTGCTGCAGCGATGGCGTCCCTTCATCTTCATCCATCCTTCCAGCGTGGGATACCACCAGTATAACCGTCAAGGAATCTTCAAACGGCCAGTACATGTACAACTACCGCTTACAAAATGCATCGACGAGCACGGCCGCTAGCATGTACTCCTGTTTGAGCTCCTTTCTCAAGTACCGGTACTCGTGCCAGATACAGCGTGTGCAGAGCGTGCACGGCCATGCCGCATGCGAGGCCCTCTCCTCATTGGCCGCCGCAGCATCAACGGCGAGAGGCTCCCGGCATGCCACAGTAATTGCAGGACTCGCAAGGGCACACGCGTAGGAGAAAGGCGACTGGTCCCTCCACTGCAATTTCACGAGCTTGATTATGCGGTTCCGGACGCCGCTGGAGCTTCCCGAACAGGCCTCTTCCAAAGCCCAAAAACCAAGTCGATGACTTGCCTCCTGCATTAGTGGCCTCTGTCCAGCCAATGTAACCACTTATCTAGACCGGTGGGGTGGTCGTGCCCCTGTCGAATATTCGAGCCTTGGGATGGCGCCCCCTGGTTCATCCCCTTTCTTTGGGTGGATGTCGCTGTAGCCCGGCGTCTTAGTGGCCCCTCCCCGCGAGACTCCGCTCTTTCTGAGAGTTGTGTCGAGTTCGCAGACGATAGAGAAGGGCCAATCAGGAGCTTGTCTATACCGACGGGCGCCGAAAAGGGAGATGCACCGTGAATCTGACTGGCAGCGGCGGTACCAGGAGGAATCTGCACGGGATACTAGTGACTGCATGATGCCGTCGACGGCTCACCAACAGCGCCAGAGATTTAGTGACAGATCGAGAATTAGACGGTCGATGCACTTTCTGCTTGCATGCATCGGTCGGATCCAGCTGGACAACAGGAATGGAGCTGAGTTCCGTTTGGAGGAGGCGTGTCTCTCCAGAGCAGAAGAGCGAGGCCGAAAGGGAGAGATTGGAGTCGGCAAATGGAAAATAGTTGAGGCGGGAAGCGGGCCAGCGCTGGCCCAGGCACAGGGCCAGGTCCAGCTTGAGCTCAATGGCGGCCAGAGGCTCCCCTGACGCCCCTGTATTTTACAGGCACCGTCCGCTACAAGTCTCCAGCCGAAGCGCTAGCGGTGCCTGTCAATGCCCAGGCCCCCCCTCAGCGGGCGAAAGTACCAGTACGCCGTGGCAGCAGAGGACGGAGCACGCAGCAGCACCTGTGTCCACCCATTGCGGCACGCCCAGCGCGCAATCGGCCAGTACAAGTACATGAAGCTCGCTGCATCCGCCATGTTGATCCCCTTTCTCTGCCCCTTTGGACCTCTGTTGACTCTCCAGCTGCTGCCCGTCCTTTTTTCTTCTCCCACGCTCCCTTTGTTCCTGTCTTGATTCCGTTCCTTTTTTTTCCTTTTCAACTGCCGAACAGCTGTTTTCTGCGCATCCAGCTCCGATTCTTCCCCGCAGAGAAACAGGACAGGTGCATATGTGATCTGCGCCCACGCCCACCCGAAGATCTTGGAAATTCCAGTCGGCTGACCAGCATCTGCATTCGCTGTCGTCAGAGCAAAGTCATATCCCAGGGCCTGAACTGTCCTATCAGAGCCGGCAGAAGCGCATACGCAAATACGCAAATCGCAAAAAAAACGCCTCCCGCCCGCCACATCTACCGCGTTTCTTTTTTTGGAGCCCTCTTTCTAGAGCTTCGTTTGGCGTCGCGAACCGCTGGAGATTGCGCCGCAGACAGCATTTGTCGCCAACTCTTTCCCGTTGATTGTTGACAATCTCGCGATACGGCCTCAACCAGGTGCAACGTGCACTCTTGCGGTCAACGGATCAACTTCGTATTTGCAAGCACAGGGCTCGAGCCATCCTTTCGTTTCGTACCGCGCCTCGTATTCTCGCTTTAAAACAGCACGGGCTGGTCTTAGAGTTACGCGCCAACAAACTCACGCCCATTCCCCCCTTTTCAACGCTCTTTTCTGCTGCTTTCGCACAACGTTGGGTGAAATCGCCCGCGACAGAAATTCATCATGGCCGCGTAAGTTGGCTCTCTTCTGCTCTGCCACTTCAGGGCATGGCGACAATTGCAATGGACGACCGGGCTAATGGATTTGGTGACAGAATCGGATCTGCTTTTCGCACTTTCTGGCATACTATGACCAGCAATGACCGGCGTATGTTTTAGCCCATGCGCCATTCAATGAGCGCATTTGCACTCGTTTCTCTATTCATGGCCGTGCATGCTAATTCCGCCTTTTACCAGACTCCGATTTCGATTCACCGCAACGCACTGGTCGCCATGTTCCGCTCCAGAACGGCCGTCATATCATGACTGGCATCGCGACCGCTTCCGATTCCCGAGCCGACATTCATAGCCCATACTTTGACGATTCCCGAGCTCCCTCCGCTCAAGGCTCACCCACCAACGGCAACCGAGGATACTCGCCAGGCCTCCGATCGCAGAATGTAAATAAGGATGGCTTCGAGGTCCAATCGCCTGGTGACGTCGCCATGCAGTCATTTGAGAATGGAGTCCCTCCACCGCCTCCTGTTGCACACTCCTGGAGACGCATCGATGCATGGGCTGAGGAGAACTACCCAGAGCTGTTTGATCAGCTGTGTGAGGGTGCCACAAACAACGATCTGAACGACTTGGAGCATCAAATGGACTGTTCTCTGCCCCAGGATCTCCGCGAATCGCTCATGATTCACGACGGCCAGGAACGAGGTGGAATGCCTACCGGTATTATTTTTGGTTCAATGTTGATGGACTGTGAAGAAATCCCCCAGGAGTGGGAGACATGGCGACAAGTGAATCAGCAATTCATGTTGGACGCCGCCGCAAACAAGCCGCCCACCCCTGGCAGCGAGGCTTCTTCTTCCAAGCAGAGACCTGGCTCCTCTTCATCATCCAACGGCCCCGGCGAGTGGAGACAGAATCTCCTGGCCAAGCAAAGCTGTGTTCCTCCCAATACCGTGCAAAAGGCATACGCACACGCCGGCTGGATTCCTCTGGTCCGTGATTGGGGTGGCAACAACTTGGCCGTTGATTTGGCTCCCGGTCCTGCTGGTCGCTACGGCCAAATTATCCTGTTTGGTCGCGACTACGATACCAAATATGTCGTTGCCCGTTCTTGGGCCGCCTTCCTTGCCCTGGTTGCTGACGATCTCAACAGCGGAAAGTGGTTCATTGATGAGGACTCCAATGAGCTCAAGCTACGGGAATTCAAGGATGCGCGAGTTGAGCCTTCTTACTTCAACATCCTTCGATGGAGAATGGACCAGAAGCATGGACGACAGGCTGCCAAGCGACAGTCTCAGCGACCTGTTTCCAGAGTTGCTTCCAAGAGCAACTCGCCTCTCGGCTCTCGATCTGCCTCGCCTTATGCCAATCCCCAGGATTCGAACGGCGATAGCCGCGGTCGGTCGATGCAGCGCCTCCGCGACGGCTCTCCTCTTACTAGCCCTATGAGAAACGGTGTCGGCAAGCCCCCGGCCCCTTTCCTGAGCCGTGTGACAGAAGAGGCAACCGTGGAGCTCACTGACGCGGTTATTGAGCCTAGCACATTGGTCGACGTGGAGGACGATGATGAGTCACCACGAAACAGCCAAGATATAAAGCGTCCCACCGTAACGACCCTTGAGCGCTCAGAGTCGGATCTGGCCAAGGACAAGGGCAAGGATGTTGAATCCCCCAAGGCAAACGGCAAACACCCCGAGGTTATCATTGACGATACCATGAAAGAAATTGAGAT
This sequence comes from Trichoderma erinaceum, assembly GCA_026401215.1. Lineage (NCBI taxonomy): Eukaryota > Fungi > Ascomycota > Sordariomycetes > Hypocreales > Hypocreaceae > Trichoderma > Trichoderma erinaceum. The sequence goes on from JALIRY010000056.1 coordinate 71,274, forward strand.
TTAGAGGGGTTTTCGTATGACGAGTCGAAACAAGACGAAGTAATGGCTGCGAGTTGATATCGCATACACCACGATGGCACGACTTGAAGATTCTGTAGACCGGGTTAATTACGAAGGCGGTCTCCGTTTACGCGTCAATAATCTACGTTTTCTAAAAACAAAAAAGACTCTTTGGGCGTTGGTGGCGTTGTGGCGGCCGCTGGAGGCTTGCCATGAATAAGCATTTTGCCTTTTTCTTTTATCATCTATTTCTTTATTCTCTTCTTTATTCTTTACCTCATTTTTTTATCCTTCTTTGGAAGATGAGCAGCGCTTTGGAGGATATGATAGCGATGGAGGAAGTTAGCATAAAAAACTAATGCTCACTTTTACCCTCCTTTTTTTTTCTGGGGGAGCCGAGTATACGATATGCAGGAAGCGTTGTAATTGTTGTGTATCATTATGAGAGCTTTCTTCTGCATTGGACTGTACTGGTAATTAGAAGGACAAAATGGGACTTTTGCCATGATTAGCTGAGGATGAATGGAAAACGATTAAAAATTTGAAAATTTAAACACAACCGGTGCTAGTAGTGTTCTTATGTGATGGGCGGTTTCCCACCCCCAAAGTGGAGATGTTGTTTTTGATGAATCTCTTCGTATAGGCATCTTTCCCCAGATGTAGGCCGAGGTCAAAGGTAGTCTACACAAATAAGAAACAGCCAAGCAAAGCCTTGCCTTGCCTAGTCACATGTATTTGCTCTCTATACGAGCTACTGCGGCAACCTGTTTGCGCCTTGCTTTGCTCAGTTTGCTAAAGGTTTTCTCTTTGCCGATCTGCCCATCCAGCGCGTCTATGGCTTATGCGCCAGATGGCTAATAAGGGAATAGCTGTGAGCTTTTCGGCCAATGAGACGAGGGCGGCTCGGGAAGCACGGACTAGAGGATAGCCGCTGGCACTAACCCTATTTTTGGTATCCGAGCTTCCTTTTGCTTTATCATCTTTCTTCACATAAACATAAGCTTAATAGGTTGATTTCGGTTTCAGTCTGTCTCTCTGTGGTATAATCGGCTTTGCAATTCGACTGCATTTTATTTCTGTTCTAGGAGAGCATGATGTTGGGCTGATAAGGTGGGCCTCATTGTCACAGCTTTGGCAGATACAACACCATAGCCTCACCACAAGACACTCTCTCCAAGGCGCAAAAGGATAAAATAACAAGGCTTCAGCCTGCCTTGTGCGATGATCCCAACAGACAAGGCAGATAGAGAAGCACATACGGGCTAATTCTGCAACCGAAATAAAGACAACCCACGTCTTACCAGTACTACATTGAGAGCCGCGGCTATTGGCCCAGGGCTGCAAGCGCAGGCGCTTAGCCGTTCATCAAGTGGAGATGGTCGAGTTTCATGCCTGCACCAGGTGTGCTGTACGATGGAAATAGAACCAACGAGCTTGTGAGATTGGGCGTTAACAGTTTTCTGCAAGAGGTGAAAGGAAAACGCGTTAAGACGGGATGTACACATGCTGTTGGTCGTTGAAGTGACTACGTGATTCCCGCGATGCTACCGTTTCGGGATCTTTTTATCTATATAGCAGCCTTGTGTGTAACCTTTACTCCTCATCATTCTGCCCTGCCTTCTGATCTTTTTTTATTTTATTTTCTTCCTTTGTTTTTCTGTGTACCATATCTTTCCTGCATATTTTCGTCAAAAAACTGGTGTAGCTAATCACGATTTTATTTGGGGCCATGCTTGCTTTTGTGTAATTGAAGTGGCATTGCACGCTATTTGCTTTTTTCCCCCTCTGTTTTCCTTTCATTTTTTCCTTCGGCTTTGGCCATAAGATGGCGACGCAATCTGAACTCGAACCTCTTTCACCAAATGATTACGGCATTAGGCGGCCGCTACAATCCCAGTTTTCACAAGGATCAAGTTCCGTTGGCGCAGAATCGTGGAGCTTATGGCATCGACGTCCGAAGAGAGCAGCACCACTACGACAAAATGATAATAATGGTAGATATAGTCTCTAGAAGCCGCAAAGAGAGAAGAAGTAACTGAGGTATTCTCTTAGGATCACGAAAAGGCTGGAAGCCGCTGTCCATGGACCCGGCCATTTTAGTGCTACTTACAATATTAACGCTTCTCATTGCCGGTGCAATTGAAGTATTAGCACAATTTAGCCAAGCCAAGGGTGGTCTTGCGCTCTCACGAACTCAAGATGAGATTCCACAATATGCGATGATCAGCTATCTCTATGTTCCTACCATCGTTGCTGTATTATACAGTCTAATATGGAGCTGGGTAGACCTCGATGTTAAGCGAATGCAGCCATGGTTCGAGTTATCCAAACCCGAAGGAGCAACAGCCGACAACTCTATGTTTCTAGACTACCCTTACGATTTTGTTGCTATGGTTCCTTTCAAGGCCGCTAAAAGAAGGTGAGGCGTCAATTATTTTACCATTGAATAACTAAACACCTAACAGTTTATTAAAGACATTGGCCAGTCTTCATTGCTGGAACGGTGACGGTTGTTATCTTTTGGCTCATCACTCCCCTCCAGAGCTCCATTATGGGAACCGGCTTCGTCAATAAGACAGAGTCGGCGATAATTGCCACGAGATCATCCATGGTTCCGCGCGAAGACCAGGCAGCGCTCTTGACCAACGAAATTCTCAACACAGGATACGCCATAGAGTGGCTTGGCCAATCCTTTCCCCCTTTTACGACCCCCGACTATGCATTACTTCCATTCTATATTGATAATGATCCTGGAGCGTCCCAACAACAGCTAAACTGGACAGCCGAAACAACGAAATTGTGGACTGAGCTCGAATGTTGGCCTGCAAAATACTGGAGAGGGCTTCCTTCTCTGGTGGATTGGTATTTCGATAACGGTCAAGGCTGCACTGCCCTCGTCGAATTCCAGCCAATCCCAAATCTCGTCATGGATTACATCGGATACTATACCAGTCCCTACGCGGACTGGAACTTACAGGATCCCCATAATTGTCCCCCCACGGCAAATTCGACACATCAATTCCTCGCTCTTTGGGCATTGACAACTATCCCCTCCCAGCCGCAGAACGTTTCCGTCACTCCTGAAGTCAACATAACAGCTCTTTACTGTCAACCATCTTATTACAAGCAGCAAGTAATGGTCACAGTCGTTACAGATGGTTATAAGCCGCAAAATACCTCTATTCAGCCCATATCGCCCCGAGAAACTCTTACTGAGAAGGAATTCAATTCAACATCTTTTGAGTTCCTGATCTTCGCGGGAATGCCGTTGGAAGAATTATTGGTCACTAAGCGAGACTTTCCTTTTGAGTCGGTCATGCAGCTGGGCAGTCGGATAGACAGAACAGGTTTGTTAGCTCCTGTCAATTCTGGCATGGTTGGATATGCTCTTGACGGCCGTAACGAGCCAGCAACTCCATATAGCGATCCGAATACTCTCCACGCGGCATTCGAACGCGCCCATAAATTTCTCTTTGCTATTACTGTAAACCATTTGCTATCTAATGAGACAGATGTGGGTAACAGCACGGCAGTTTCTTCGTTTCAGCAGAGCGGCATCATTGTCAGTAGAGTATTTTCCGCCATTGTCGAAAGCCTCCTCCTCCTTGTGGCGATTTTTACCATATGCCTTTTGTGGACTTGTCACAGATCAACAAGCTACCTAAACGCCAACCCATCTTCCATCTCAAGCCTCGCCGCTATATTCCGAAATGGGTCAGAAACGAACAAGCTGTTTCGTCCAGTTGACCACGCGGATGAGAAATCGCTGCGGGAGCTGTTCCAGGGCGACAAATTCCGACTTGCTCGAAGCAATAGCAATGATGCAAAAATTTTATACTTGGAAAAAGTTGATGCATCTGAACAAGAACATAGTGACAAACGATTTGACAAGCCGATTGGCTATTATGAGCCTATTCGGCCGACGGCTTTGCGGAGAGAGATAGGACTACTCTTTGGGGTAGTGCAAATTGGAGCTCTTGTCGGCATTGTATATCTTAAAGCTCAGAACGATCGACAAAATGGTGGGTTTAAGCTCTTATCATCCTGCTAGGTCCCTTCGATGTAATGCGTTCCTAATCGTACCCACAGGCCTTATTCGACCATCCACCAATTTCGAAGTGCTACAGATTCTCGAAAATTATATCCCTACAGCCTTCGCTACCTTTTTTGAGCCTTTTTGGGTTCTGCTCAATAGGTTCCTATGTCTTTTACAGCCATTTAGAACCATGTCGAAAGGACGAAGCGAACCCTCCAAGTCCGTCGAAACAACATACACAGCACTCCCTCCTCAGCTGGTGGCATGGAGAGCACTCCGGGCGCGGCATCTAATGCTAGCCATGTTATGTATTATTGCTCTGCTATCAAATGTTCTCGCCGTAGGACTCGGTGCGCTTTTCAATGAGGATCTGACAACGGCCAACTACACGGCTACTTTCGCTCCGAATGTCGCTCCGCTGTTCGATAACCAATCTACATATAACTTTAAAAAAGCTGCAAACTTTAAACAATATGCATATCTAGCCATGGCGAATATTTCTTCCGGAGCGCCATTGCCACCTTGGTCAACATCTGATTACTTCTTCCAACCATATAAAGTTGATAGCGGTAACGAGAGCAACGGCAGCAGTACCTATCGAGTACCGACTCGCGGCTTCAGCATCAACGCAAACTGCACTGCCATACCATCATCAAAACTTACAGTTACGTTTCCTTCCAACACATATATAAGTTGTAAGAGCAATAGCTCCTCTATCCTCAAGCTCGCCAAATGGGCAATTCAAACGAGTGAAAATATACCCAGCGAACGATCGTCCTTTGAAAACAGCATGGTAATGGATCCTAGAATTGATTCCTACAATTGCAGTAGAACCATCACGTTCGGTTGGGGACGAAAACCACAAACCACGAACTTGAACGGCACTATGGAGGCAAGTTTTGCCTTTTGTCAGCCGTATCTGCAAACAGCAATGTTTGATGTGCGCCACGATTCAGAGGGCAAAGTCCTAGCCTACGAACAAACGAGCGAGATTTCCACGCACTTGGATAGCGATGCTCAGGGTGTGCAGACAAACCGAATGATTACGCTGATGAACGATCTGGTGAGCGCCACTGGGAAATGGCATAATGACACGCTTACGAGAGATATGATGAGTTATCTGATGATGATATCTCTCGATTCGAGAGACTTTCTGGACCCAGAAAAGCCACCGCCCGATCCTAATGACTTGATACCGACAATCGAGAAAGTATACCGAAAGTTATTTGTCATTATTCTCGGCGCCAACCTACAGCTCTTTGTCCCAGGAGACAAAACCCTCTCAGTAACAGGCCAGAAGCTAACGGATGAAACACGAATATTCGTCGACCAGAACGCATTCATAATAACTGTCACCATTCTAGGTCTCAACATCATCGCAGTCGTCATCTTCTACTCCCGCGGCATCATGTTCAACCTCCCTCGCGTGCCCACCACAATCGGGTCGATCCTCGCGTTCGTTTCCGCAAGCCACATTCTCCTCGATGATGACAAAGAGTCATCATCGTCTAGGGATACCAAGGAGGAAAAGACGTATAGTTTCGGGCGATACATTGGAGTGGATCAAAAAGTGCACCTAGGGATAGACATGGATCCTCATGTTGCACTGGTTGATCCGGCGTCGTTGAAAGAGAAGAGGTCTTTTGCATCCAGGATAATTCCCAGTGGGTTGAGGAAGAGAAAAGAGACAGGGCCGGTGAGTGGTAGCACTTGGTTATGAGAGAATACTACCGGAATTAGCTTTTACAGAGTGGGCAGAACTAGATCATAGCTAGCTCATGATGAATTGGGGTATTTGTTTGAATCAATTAAAATGAATTCCATGGCAAATCTATCATATTGACGTTTGGAAAGAACGATAAAAGTCGCATAAATTACATATAACACTTTAATGACTCTTGATACACTGAGTATAAAAGATAGTCCTAATCTCTAACTATAAATTCGTAAAAGTTTATTACTGGAGAAAGTGGCTGCTAACAGTGGGGAATAAAACGTGCTAGAAGAAAAAGGTAACTTGCCTACCTGCCTGCCTGCCTGCCTGCCTAGATAGGTACGTGGCTTCAATCAAACGAGGTGACTTCAAGTACTCCTATTGACCTTTTTCACACAAGTTGGCTGCAATCAAACATGGTGACTTCAATTGGGGTAGTATTTTTGCCCACACGATGAACGATTTGAGCGGGCATTACATTGGAACCCCTTTGTATGAGCCGATATGGCTACGATATGTAACGTAACAAGATTATCTTCTCAGTCACAGATACGGTGAAAATGTATTTTCTCATGTTTGAAATCCAAATGCTTATGTGCCCCGTATGTATTTTTGCCAGGGTAACGTGATCTAAAATCTGGTGATGTTACAACGAAGAAAAAAGAGCGGTATAAATACAAAAGTATGTACATCAAAAGAATGTCAGTCCTCCCTTCAAGGGAAATGTTAAATGTCCACCACCATCTATCTCAAAACTCTCCAAAAAAGAAAAAAGAAAAGACCGTAATAGGCTAAATGTCGACGTCTAAAGGGTATCGCTCATGATGCTTAAGCACGCATGCGAACGGCGCGGCGCATCGACTTCTTGCCCCTTTTGGCAACCATCTTGAGACTCTCAGCCTGGCCAGACTGACATGAAGTACCAGCAGCAACAGCCTGGGAAGCAGACCAGCTACCGCTGGCGCATCTCTGGAAGTGAGTTCCGTCAATGCAGTTCCATTGGCCTTCGGTGGGGCAAGCTGTGCCGGCTGCGAAACCGCCGCTGGGGCTTGATCCTGAGCTGGCGTTGGAGCCGGAGCTGGGAGCTGGCGGAAGAGCAGCAGCAGCAGAAGAAGGGGATGGAGCCGCCTGAGACTGAGCGGGGGGGCTCGCAACAGGAGCGGAGGTGACAACAGGCTGGGAAGCGGCAGGCTGAGAAGCAGCAGGTTGAGAAGCGGCCGGTTGAGAAGCTGCGGGCTGGGTAGCAGCGGGCTGAGAAGCTGGCGGGCTAGTAATAAAGACACCGCCGGGAATGCTGGCTTGAGTAGGTTGGGCAGGAGAGCTGGTGGGAGCAGAGCCAGAGCCAGAGCCAGAGCCGCCGTTGGTAGGCTGTGGGGCAGCAGTAGCACCGCAAGTTGGACCAAGGAAGACCTCGGTAGCGCCGTTGAACTTGTCAACATCATTTCCAGGGAAGGGGAACAAGAGATCATGGCCCTCCGAAGTTCCACAGTCCTTCGCGCCAGCGAAGTTGGCTTGGTGCATATCCGGAAGAGTGTTCAAGAAATCCTTGGAGCCTCCTGATCCAGTGACAGTCAAAGGCGCACAATTCATGTACATCTCGCGGTTGCCAACCTTGTTGAACCAAGTCCAAGCCAGTGTGTAGTTGCCCGCTTGCAATTCCTTGGGAATAGTGTATTCGTATGTGTAAGGATCCACGGCCTTGGCATCGTTTGCGGGCAAATTGCCTATTTGGTCCTTGGCAGGGCAACCACCCTCGATGGACTTGATGACTTTCCAGACAGAGTTCTTGTCAGGCTTTGCATCAGTGGTAACAGAAACTTGGCATGAACCGCCACCGTGAACAGCGGAGCCCATAAAAGCGAGTTTCTGGGTACTGCCCTGAGCAAAGACGTTACTAGCTCCGTCGAGGATATAGTCATAGGTGGTGCCATCCACCTTGCAAGGGAAATTCGAGCCAGAGGGATCAAGGGGGGCGTTTAACAGATTTGCCGCGTCGAACGGGACGGGGCTTGTCATTACCATGTGGGCATTGGCGGCCGAAGCCAGGACAGTGACGGCGAAAAGTTTGGAGAACATTTTGAAGGAGTGATAACAGAGTCTAAATCGTACCGGACGAAAAAGTCTCAGGATGATGCAGTGGTATGAAAAGTCGTCAAGGTGGGTAGTAAAAAGCTCAAAAGACCGGATAGTGATAGAGAATCTGGGAGAGTACTTGTGTTAGTTTATGTATCATCTTTTTGATGAAAAAAAAAATTTAGTCCTTGTATCAGAACCAAGAGACTGAGTTAAAGAAGAGGGACAGAGAGAGGTAATGACGCAAAGAATGGTTTGCCGACTTACAGTGAAAGCTGCGAGAAGACGGTAAGAAGCTTGTAGCAGTCACACCAAATATCACAGATTCTTTAATAGCAAGCAACCAGGCCAGCGTATGTAAGGAAAGTCTTGGAAAAGATGAGCAAGAGTACAACAAGAAAAACAAGGGCTAGCCTCGTGTAAGAATGAAGGAGAGTGAGTCTTGACGACGTTCACTTGAAGGAAGGACTGTTGACTGGTGATGTCTTGAAAACACAAAACAAACTACAAACGAGGTTGGGATGAGACGTCCATTATATACAATGCGTTCCGCAGAGTGGCATGTTGAAAGGGAATCGGCTCAGCCGCCATTGCCCCTAGATCATGACTAGCAGAAAAGATACAGCTGCAGGAACAGAGAGAAGCAGGGGAGCCATTGGCGAAGCAGGGGCCCTGGTCCAAACAGGGACCTCATGCTTAATGGCACCCATGTTTCGATCAAGGAAACAAAGAGCCCAGTAGAGTTCAACCGCGGGCTGGAAAACGGGTATTTTCGAGGCACCGCAGATCACTAGTGTAATGCACAAGTAGTGTGTCGAAGGGAGTGTCCTGGGAGTCCACTGATAGGCTAGAGTGGTTGTTTCAGAATCTCAGAAGAACGACCCAGAAATAGCGAACATGAGTGGATATCAGCCGAGAACCCCAGAAGGCCAAGCAAGGCTAATTCGAACCCCTGAGTAACCTTGCAAGCCCTGTTCTCTCTCTGCTCTTTTTTTCGTTTCTAATAAGTTTGCCACTGTGAGGAGTGCCAGTGCTCGTTGACATACCTCAGCTAAAACAACCTGACCTAACCAAAACCTTGTATACAATTGGTCGTCATTTAAGAAACTTGTAATTTTTCAAAGCTCAACTGACATATGCTCACTAGTCTTTCACTGTTTCAACTTGAATATACCCAGTGCTACCACAGCCAAGAATGTACATTGAAACTGTGAGACATTGTATGGCCTGTCTGTGCGCAGATGTGCACAAAATTCTTGAAGAAAAAGAGCTCGAGCAGCGCAGTGCCGTCACTTGTGCCATGGCGCCTACCTGCAGTATGGAGCTCTCTTTGAGGAGTGCGTGCTGCATGACAAGTTACCGCGTCTCTAGGGGTGCATGACAAGTTACCGCGACTCTAGGGGTCGCTTGACGTAGTTGCAGCGGTTAAGAAAACTCGGCTGCCTATACATACGAGTACAGACTCAATTGCGGAGGGGAGGCTCAGCACTCTAGTCATCGGGCATTGTCGAGGTAGCACTGCTAAAGGAGGCGGCCGCCAATGAGGCCGTCCCGGCCCCTTGGGCATGAAGCCGGAGTCGAGGTTAGTCTATTGGCGAGATCCACAACTGTTATGGTCTTTTTGGGTCTTCGTCCGTCATTGGCCACGGCTTGCCGAGCCTGTGGAAGGGAGGTGGAAGATCTTGTGCCACTGATTTTCCCAGCCTATTCAGAGAAGACGATATGATCTCCCTGCGGCTGCCAACAAAGGGGCAAGAAAGTAAACATTCATGCGTCGCGTCGCTGTACTGAATGGCAAAAATTAACTTCATCTCTGCCGCCACAGTTGTCTCTTTTGTGATGATACTCTGGTTCCCAATAGCTCTGGCATCAGGCTTTTACCTTGCCCGATCGGATTCAGTGAAGTGGCGGGTGGCAGGGATATGATAGGCTATTGGTGCACTAAACGCTCATGAGCTGACCACACAGAGGAATGACACTTGCTTCGTGAGAGGGAACCGTCACCACTCAAACATTTGCATTGCGCATATCATTGAGCAGCAGCTTGTATGCGAGCCGGAGATGCGGCACCAGGCTTTGCCGCCGAGGAGCCAGCCTTTCCAGGGGGATGATGCGGAGACAAGAGCTACGCTTCAAGCATATCAATTATGGCTTTGGTGAGCAGCGCAGCCATTGCCATCTCCATATAAGTAGATGCTTGGAAGGGTGGGGGCTTACAGGCTCCCTCAAGAAACATTGTGATCGGCCACGGGCCGAAAGTAATGGCTTGGTGGCACCATGGCCGTTTGCCTGTTTGCTCTGTATTGTCTGTTCAATTTCGCAGACTGATGCTTGCTCATGGTTATAGGCTTGCTCTCACATACGGCGTATCAAACACGATGGCAGCACTAGCGCTCTATTTCTTTCCCCGAAGCTATCACAGCTGTCGAAGTTGTCGTGTACCATTTGCAAGGCCGTATTACAGACAGCGCTGGATGAAGCAAAGGGGCACTCGCCACCTCGTCGGCACCACGCGAGTCGTACAGTATCATCTCCTCAACGCTCACTTGTCGATTTAGGCAATAACCAGCCAGCCGCAAAGACTCGTAATGTATACGAGCAAAGGGCTCAATTTGTTCGTCTGCACCGCTTCTAGAGTGCGTGTGTGGCGAGGATCCTCCCTCTTTGAGATCCCAATGCTACGCCAGTCCCTGCTTCTGTGACCCCTGTTTGCTCGGCATGCAAGGGCAGGGGTGCTCTAAATCCCTAGTCTCCGTACCGTGGGATGGATCGAGTTCTGGTGAAACAAAGGCTGGTTTCATGATCAGCACCTGCTGGGCGTCCTGCCCGCAGATTCACAGCCTATGGAAGGCTTGGGGCCGAGGGAGGCGGAGAGAATACGCACCAGTGAGGCAAGGGACGATGGCGTCACGACGAGACACGCGGGCAGCTGAATCGCCAGTCAGCAGGGGCAGAAGCCAATGGTGTTGAGGAGCATGCCATGCGTGTGCTGTGGCGGCGGCAGCAGCAGCGGCATCGCAGCCAGTCGCGGGCACAGCAGATGACTTGGCAGAGTTTTTTGTTTGGACGATAGACGCGCCGAGGCTGGCGATGGTTGAACGCTGCAGGCCACTAAGATGCGCAGAATCCATTGATGAGTCCTGCTGACCGCCTTCCACTGAGCAAGCGCGAAACGTGCAGGTGCCTGCATGCAGTCGCGTATAGCCTAATAGCCGCTGAAGATTTACCTATAGAAGGCCTCCCAAGCCAGCACGAAGCGGTGTACAAGTATTGATGATATTAACAGCATCGCCTACTATGATCGCGTCTACAGATTCATGCGCAGCAACTCCATAGCCGCCGGAGGGCCCATCAGGCAGCTCGATCACTAGATATTAGGCTTTCACATGCAATCCATCGACAACTTAGCGCTTCCATCGTGACTTTTCCTCTTCGGAATGTCGTAAGCCGTCGCACCTTTGATGCTGGCATGCAGCTATCTAGATAGACGCCATCATGATTCAGCACCTGGCGTGTACTCGCAAGCAGCTATGCCGATTCAAGCTTCGTGGCCATGGCAGATGAGATCTTGGCGATCAGGATAAGATGAAGGGGTTATTGATCTCTGCTGTCGGCAGCATCGACAAATTTACACGTAATTAATTTATGGCATGACCTTTTCCCCAATCTGAACTCTCGGCCGGAGCATCTATCCACATACAAGTCAAAAGATCTTGTTAGCAGAATAGCCAAGACGGCTTGTAATAAAATAACAATGATTCAGTAACATTCGGTTCCGCAGCGGTACCACGTCCAAAAATAGCTGCATAAATTTCTCTCAATGCCAGACACTCCTAGGCTTGGCATCAATTCTCAACTGAAAGTGCATCACGTCCCTGTTTTATTACTGTGGAGTTTTCCTCATATGAGAGAAAATAATGTTCTCTTGGCAGACTTTCTAGCGCGGACATGGTGATAGATTGATTGCATTAATCTCCATTTCTACGCGGATATTCGCTTCAAGCTCGGCCAGCTCCCCGAAGAGTACAGCAACTAGGAGCTGACTTTTGCGATCGGGAGTCACGCCGTGGACATTGCATTTATTCGCTGAATCCCTGTTTAATTTACTTAAGCTTCAAATGCTCCGTCCTACTAGCAGTGTTACAAACGAATTATTTCGGAATCCGATCCGAAATTCACCTAAAATTTGCGTTGATGTTTTGACCTTCTTGTTTTGTCCATAGTGCTGGCTTCTCGCAAATTGCGTCGCCAGGAGCATACAGTTGACGTATTCCCTGGCGCATTTTATGCGGCAATAAGCATGTATTTAAGTAATTTAATAAGTCCACTGCTCCAAAATATTCATTGTCTAGGTAGATATATGGGCAATTACATGTGATGCCAACATGTCGTTGAATGTGGAGACTGCTCAATCATACGCTCTGTTGGTCGAAATCGCAGTCCGAGTTGTTGGTTCCGCTAAGTGCACGTTTGTTGACTGTGGTCGGGATAACAGGCCAGATTCCTGGTCTGTGTATTCCGTGTGTCCACAAATAGTTCCCGTTCCGGATACCACCTATCCTGAGCAGAACGGATGTTACTCTACCACGGTGCGCAACATCACAGAAAGCTGGCTATTTTCTTGAGAAAGAAAGAGAGAGAGAGAGAGAGAGAGAGAGAGGAACCGGACGTCTATCGTCTTGCAATGTTTTGCCTTCTACAAAGGAGACGTTGATTTATGCATCATCCGCTATCAACTATTCCAAAATACATGATACCTAACAGCATACCAAAATCTATCTAGCTTCTGGAACTTGTTACATGCGTTATACGTGTCGCCTCTGCATTCGCCGATTAAGCGCCCACTGCATTCACCGTCCGATTATCTAAAGTGTAAAGTCAGCGTACGCTTATTGCATGCACACAGGAGCTCAGATATTACCGTCAGGAAATACCCAGTCTCCTCGCGTCCACAGCTTCATTTTGTTTTGGCGGAATTCTTCAAAATCCCACTCGCGCTTCTCCAGCGCGTCAGGATTCAGGAACACGTAGACAGACGCCTCCTTGACCTCTCCGTCAACTTCTTTCTCGCCCTCCTTCTTCAGTAACCTAACCTTGGTGTCAATCCGTTCATACTCGTTTCCTTCAAAGATATCCAGCTTTTGCAAATTGGCCTCTGTCAGTCCAGTCGCGTACATGCCCCGCACGCAGTGACCTTCCTCGGCAATGATGGCTGGGTAGTCTTCCGACTGGACTCTGTGGCGACAGTAGCCATCTAGAATAGCAGGCGTAAATGTGTGAAGGTCTTGAATTGCTTGTGGTGGCTGTCTATCGCCATAGCAGACGCTAAAGAACACTTCGGGAGCCATCTGTGAAAGTCAGTCTGTGGTAAAATGGTCCGGTGAGCCGCATGTGAGAAGCTCACTAGTGTCCCTAAGCATTAAAGAAGACATAGCATTAGTCGAGTGCGTCTTAAGAATGAAGAGAGAGACTTACCATAGAAAAAAGCCTGGTTTTCACCGCTCATATTGTTGGTCGTCCTGTTGTTGCTTGTGTTGTTTTTGCCAGTCTAGGTTAAGTTGTAAGCCTGGAATAGGAGAAGGTAGTGTCAGTAACCCCAGCTGGTATGAACCAGGAAGCGCGGATCTAAAAGTGAAAAGTTGATAAATATTTGAACTCGAGTTGGAGGGTTGATTTGGGAAAATATTCACGATGATAAGGCTTCGCTTTTTGTAAAATTGCCGACTCTTTTGATTATCTCTTCGGTAGTATTACGAAACTTCCCCGCCAAGTGTAGTATCTCTAGTGGGGGTTAAGCGCCTTCTCTTTGACGATATCGGCGCAGAGTACTCCGTAGTAGCAAGAACAATTCACTGACAATCACAATCAGATGGAGTTTAGTAAAGCGAAAGAAAAATCAGACAGTTTCACACATAGATAACAGATGCCATAAGATACCGAGACCTCAGCATACCTTATACAATTCTAGTGATTTACTATGTATCTAATGCAGCGCACCCATTTATTAGATGCTTCTGCTACCTACTAAGTAGCACTGTGCTCTGCCGTTGATCAAGACGTTATCGATAAGATAAGTCTGCACAGAGCTCTTTACGCTCACCCCAAAGCTTGGGGAGTATGCATCGCTAGTGCGCGGAACATCGTTGTTGCGTCACCTAGCGCAATTGGTTTTGGTGACCGCGATGCCCAGTTTCGTTCAACTCCGGAAATTTCACGAGGCGTCGCATTTAGTAGATTCAACCTCCAAGGCTGCGGGCCGCAACAACTCCATACTTCTATCCGCCAACGCCCCCCTTCCCATCTTTCCCAGCGACAGGCGGCCCTTCGATTTGAATTTTCCTTTGAAGAAGGTTTCAGAGAGTTTGCACTTCTTAATTTGCTACATTACTCCGCTCAACGCCACCTTCGTCAACCTCTTCGCGGCGCGTTCTCATCCCATACTCGCCCTCAGCCTTGCTGCGATTTCTCCGTTTAGGCATCGCCTCACCATCCCTTCCTCGGATGGAAGGCAGAGCTGCGTCTCACGGACGCCGATAATGCAGCCATGTCGGGAACCACTATTGACGATGTCGTGAAACGACTTAGCACCCCGGAATTAGGTACGACGGCCTCAACTCCAGCCTTACTCGCTCTTCGTCTTCCCCTCGTCGTCGCATGCTGCTGTGACGAGTGCGGCTGCTAATCTCTTGTTGATCAACAGATCCTCGGCTTAAGGTGGAAGCGGCAACCACTTTGCGCGACAGCCTGGACGCTTACACCAATGGCCCCATCTACGAACCTTTCTTGAAACGGCTGATGCCCATCTTCATAAACATCTTACGAGGGCCATGCATCTTTCAAAGCAGCTCTCCGGAGCAGGTAATGAGTTTGCAGAATACGTCTTGGATTATTGGTTACTGATGGAGAGGAATAGAAACTCCGCAACTGCATCCTCGAGGTGCTGCACCGGCTGCCAACCGCCATGTCCCCCACCGAACCGTTCAAACCATATGCCGAAGAGATTGTCGATTTGCTCATGCAGCTGGTTCGCATCGACAACGAAGACAACGCCACACTATGCGTCAAAATCACATCCGATATCATGCGCCACCAGCATCAAGTTTTGCAGAACAAGGTCCAGCCTTTCCTCTCGTTGATCCAGGAGCTCTTCGATCAGATGGAAAAAGTTGTCAAGGAACAATTAGATAATGCGTCGCTTGCTCCAAATCCCCAACCTGGTGCACCGTCAACACCGGGCAGCACACATGCCAACTTTCAGTCTCCTCGACCAGGCTCTCCTGCAGCTTCAGTGCCGGAGCTGGGTGCCGACCCCCAGCAACAGAACCGACCGCTTCTTAAAGGAATGCAATCCTTCAAAGTCCTTTCCGAGTGTCCCATCATCGTCGTTTCGATTTTTCAGATATATCGCAGCACAGTTCAGATCAACGTCCCTAAATTCGTTCCGCTCATCAAGGGCTTCCTCTCCCTTCAAGCCAGCGCTCAGAAACAAGCCCACGAAGATGCTGCTGCCAGGGGTGATATACACACAGGAGTGTGTGCGGGTATCAAGAATCGGGCGGCTTTTGGTGATTTTATCACTGCTCAGATCAAGACTATGAGCTTCCTGGCCTACCTTCTCCGCCAGTATGCCTCACAGCTGAAAGACTTTCTACACCTACTGCCCGATATAGTGATTCGATTACTCAAAGACTGCCCGCGGGAGAAGTCGGGTACGCGAAAGGAGCTTCTCATTGCTATTAGGCATATCATCAACTACAATTTTCGCAAGATTTTCCTTCCCAAGATCGATGCTCTTTTGGACGAGCGTACGCTAACTGGCGATGGCTTGACTGTTTATGAGACGATGAGGCCGCTAGCATATAGCATGTTGGCCGACCTGATTCACCACGTGCGCGACTCATTAACACCGGAGCAGATTCGCAAAACTGTCGAAGTATATACTAGAAATCTTCAAGATAACTTCCCTGGAACTAGCTTCCAGACCATGAGTGCGAAACTTCTCTTGAACATGGCTGAATGCATCGCGAAGCTTCCCAACAAGGTGGACGCAAGACATTACTTGATGATGATTCTCAATGCTATTGGCGACAAATTTGCTGCTATGAATCGACAGTACCCGAACGCTGTGAAGCTTTCCAAGTTGTACCACCAACAGGCCGAGGCTGGCGCGCCTGAATCATACCTTGCTGATAAAGAGACACCCCCAGATTGGGACGAGACCGATATCTTCTCCGCGGTGCCCATCAAGATTTCGAACCCACGGGATCGAGGTGCTGATCCAGTCGGAGACAACAAGTTTCTTTTCCGAAATTTGATGAATGGGCTCAAGAACACGTTCTACCAATTGAGAACTTGTAACATTGGCACTCCCATTGACCCCCAGAACGCACCACCACACTGGCAAGAGGTCGCTTACGGCTTTACGGCAGAAGAAGTGAATGTAATCGTCAAACTGTTCCGGGAGGGTGCCTATGTGTTCCGATACTACGAAATCGAAAAACCAGCAACAGAGAATCAGTATGTATCGCCTGTTGAGTACATGGCTAATTTTTACATGGTTTCGAGCAGTAAGGAAGAGAAAGATCTGCTAGAAACATTCGCCACTGTTTTCCACTGCATCGACCCGGCTACCTTTCACGAAGTATTCCAGCAGGAGATTCCACATCTTTACGACATGATCTTTGAGCACACCGCCCTGTTGCATATACCCCAATTCTTCCTTGCCAGCGAAGCGACGTCGCCGAGCTTTTGCGGTATGCTTTTGCAGTTTCTTATGGAGCGAATTGACGAAGTTGGCTCAGCAGACGTCAAGAAATCTTCCATCTTGCTGCGACTCTTCAAGCTGGCCTTTATGGCTGTAACCTTGTTTGCCACACAAAATGAACAAGTTTTGCTACCTCATGTCGTCAACATCGTGACAAAATCGATAGAGCTGTCGACAAAAGCAGAGGAACCCATGAACTACTTCCTTCTTCTGCGGTCTCTTTTCAGGAGCATCGGTGGCGGTAAATTCGAGCAGCTCTACAAGCAAATTCTACCTTTGCTTGAGATGCTACTGGATGTTCTCAATAATCTTCTCATGGCCGCGCGGAAACCATCAGAACGAGATCTATACGTTGAGCTGTGCCTTACTGTGCCGGCGCGACTCAGCCATTTGCTGCCGCATCTGAGCTTTCTCATGCGTCCGTTGGTTGTAGCTCTCCGGGCCGGCACTGACCTTGTTGGGCAAGGACTTCGTACGTTGGAGCTCTGTGTCGACAATCTCACAGCCGACTACCTCGATCCGATCATGGCACCAGTAATCGACGAGCTCATGACCGCCTTATTCGATCACCTGAAGCCACATCCTTATAGCCACTTCCATGCGCATACTACCATGCGGATCCTGGGAAAACTCGGAGGTAGAAACCGCAAATTTATGACGGGCGCTGTTCCTCTTACATATACTAGCTTTGCAGACGATCCTTCGAGCTTTGATTTACGGCTTATTGGTTCCAAAAAAGACAGGGCATTTCCGGCCGAACTTGGCATCGATTTTGCTATTCAAAAGTTGATGGATGTGCCCAGGAACAACAAAAATAGCCAAAATCGACAGTATGATGATTACTACAAGAAACAGGCTGTCCATTTCATAAAAGCTCAGCTGAAATTGCGCATCGGTTTTGATCAACTGCCCGACGATTTCCCAAAGATTGTTCGGCTCCAGGCACAGGATTTTTTGAACCGCAACATGGATATAAATTTCGCGCCGTTTGAAATCTCAAGCCGTGAAAAGTCTATTCCCAAAAAGGATGAAGAGGACAAAATAACCAAGAAATTGCTCAAAGCGGTCATGTTTTCGCAGTCAATACCGGATGTCAAACAAGAGTCCAGCACTTTTCTCCTTGACATTTGTCGACATTTCGTCCTCATCGAAGTTGGGCGATCTTTGATCGACCTAAAGCGAAACTATAGCCCCTTTGATCCTAAAGCAGGCGAAGGCCCACTGACGATTGACACTCGTGTCTTATCAGACGCCATTGTTGAATCTCTAGCATCTGACCATCCCGATGTTCGCGAAGCAGCGCAACAGGCGATCCGAGAACTCTACAGCTGCACAGCCCTCATTTTTGGCTCAGATGTCAATGTTGGCCGACTTCAGTTATTCCACCACCTAAGTAACACATTCTGTCATAGCTGCTATGAGGAAGAATGGTTTACAAAGACTGGAGGAAGTCTCGGTATTAATTTCTTGCTTACGGAGCTTGACCTTGGTGATGCTTGGGTCGCATCAAAACAAACCGAATTCATTCGTGCTCTCATGTATGTCATCAAAGACATGCCCCTGGACCTTCCTGAGAAGACTAGGTGTCTTGCCCAGACAAGCCTTGAAGTTTTGCTTCGGCGAATCACCAAAGACATTAAGAAAGCGGATGCTCTGCCAGTCCAACAGCAACCAGGCCAGCCACAGGTCAAGCAGCCCCGCCTGGCCCAAATCTGTATGCAGTTCAATACAGAGCTTTCGCATATGAACAAGTTTGTCCGCGAGACTGCCAAAAACTCGTTAGAACTCATCGCAGAAGCCGCCGGCTGTGAGGTATGGGAACTTGTCGAGCCGTACAAAGACAGGTTTCTGCAGCCCATATACGCTAAGCCCCTCCGCGCGCTGCCTTTCCCTATTCAGATTGGGTACATCAACGCCATGACCTACCATATGAGTCTTAAGAACGATTGGGTTACTTTCGATGAGAATCTTAACCGTCTGCTGATGGAGTCACTTGCATTGGCTGATGCCAACGACGAATCCTTGGCCAACAAACCTGCCGAGTTCCGAACGCATGAGCATATCGTCAACCTGCGGGTTTCCTGCATTAAGCTTCTTTCCACTGCAATGACGTTTGACGAGTTTGCGAACAACCCGACCAAGGGCAAGATCCTTTCCGTATTCTTCAAATGTCTCTATTCCGAGTCAAAGCCTACGATTGCAGCGGCAAACGACGCCCTAAAGTCAGTGTTGGCTGTTGATAGACGCCTGCCGAAAGATTTGCTCCAAAGCGGCTTGCGTCCTGTTTTGCAGAGTCTATCAGACCCCAAAAGGCTGAATACACACGGGCTTGACAACTTGTCAAGGCTGCTGAAGCTGCTTACTAGTTATTTTAAAGTCGAGATCGGCGCCCGTTTGCTTGATCAGATTGAGTCTATCGTTGAGCCCAATGCCTGGCAGCAAATCTCCTTTACATTCTTTGAGCAGCATCCTCAAATGAAGGTTATAACTGCTATTCTCAATATCTTTCATCTTCTGCCTTCGCCGGCGGAAGCCTTCAAGGATCGTTTGATTGATTGCTTTCTTGGCCTCGAGGAGCGACTTCGACGAACTCATCAAAGTCCGTTCAGGCTACCCATGTTCCTGTATCTGAACAGATATCCCAAGGAAATCTGGGCATATCTGCTTGGCAAGCTAGACGATCTGAAATATGGACGACTTCTGGCACAAGTCCTTCTTCATCCGGATAGCACGCAACTCAGAGAGACAGCCGTGGAAAATTTAGAGGGCTTGATTGGAAAGTGCAATGAGATCGCTGCGCTCAACAACGACAAGAAATACATTGCCATCGTCAACACAATCCACATTTTGCGCTCTATCGGACAGTTCCCTGCTTCCAGTGGCTGGATGGATAAGAAAGAACACCTCACCTGGTTGAAAACCATCGGAAAAGACCTCGAGGCTAACATTCGTGGCTACTCGCTTCCAGCGGCTCTTCGTTTGCCCGGATACCAAGCGGCTGAGCAGCTCATGAATATCCTTGTTAAATCGCTAGAGAGATCACCGAAAGATCTGGATGCCTTGTTCAGTTTGGTAGATTCCGTTGCTACGGAAGAGCTTCGCTCCACACAGCCACTCTTCTCATTCATCTACGAGAAAATCATCGGCAGCGATTCCCTAGAATTTTGGAAGTCGACATTCCTTCGTTGTCTTGACGCCTACTCCGGAAAAACTGCTTCAAACAAGACGAAGTATTTCCTACTCCATTATATCGTCAATCCGATTGTCGCCACAGATGTCATGCGGCACTGGAACCAGCCAGAACAGAACCGGGCCCAGAGGTTGATGGACCGCTCAATAATCGATGCTGTGAGCGCCAAGATTTGGAAAGTTCACCCTGAAATGACACTGGACGACTCGGCGCAACCAGGAATCGACCATATCCGATTCGAAGTACTCCAGCTATCCGCAATGCTCGTTAAATATTACCACACGACACTCCAGGATGCGCGAAAAGATATTATAAAGTTTGGTTGGACATTTATTCGCTTGGACGATGTCATCAACAAGCATGCGGCGTACGTAGTGATAGGATATTTCATTGCCCACTACGAAACGCCTCAGAAAATCGTCAGCCAGGTATATATGTCTCTGCTGAAGACCAACTCCAACGAAGGCCGGGCTTTAGTCACTCAAGCCCTTGAGCTCATTGCCCCAGTGCTTCCCAAACGCTGCGGCACGGGTCCGAATGAACGGAGCACACAATGGGCTGTGGCGCCGCGTCGCGTATTGGCCGACGAGGGTCAAAATATGCAACAGATGACCAGCATCTTCAACTTCCTCGTGCGACATCCCGAGCTTTTCTACGAGGCCAGGGACAAATACGCCGTACTCATCATCACTTCTCTCAGAAAGGTTGCTGCACCACCAAACCCTTCTCATGAAAGCAAGAAGCTGGCATTGAATATGATGTGGCTTATTTGGACCTGGGAGCAATGGCGGATTGAGGGTAAGAAATCGCCTCTTTTATCAACAAGATCGCTCTCTGAATCACCAACTTCGAGAAAACGGAAGCTGGATAGCGATCAACCTGTTACATCGCCAACGTCAGCGAGGCAGACGGCTGCAGTAGATCGTCCAGAGTATCAAATACCGCCTCTGTTCCGCCTCAAGATGGTTAAATATTTGGTAGAGTTTATTGCACAGCTTAACGAGAGGTATCAACTGCCTTCCGCTAAGCCCCGTGGACCTCAGGCAAATGCTCTTCCGGTATCTGCGCCCATGACGGAGCTTTGCAAGAAGGCTATGGCGCTCCTCTATAACCTCGTCCAACCTCAATGCTGGGGAGACCTGGATCTTGATCTATTTCCAAACGTCACAGATGTTATCCTCGCGCACGAAAAGACACAGACAGTTCTCAATGCAGACCCTTCTGACAAGGAGAAATATGACGAAAAATTCCTTACAAATATCATCAACACGCTGCAAGTTGTCCGCATTATTTTGAACTTCAAGTCGGACGAGTGGATACAGAGGAGTATCGCGCCTATCCAAAAGGTTCTGGAGAAATGCTTGAAGTCTGAAAATCCTGAGATCCAAGATTGCTTGCACCTCTCCAGCAAGGAGTACGATGATGGGCGAGAGCTGAAATCTACCATCAGACGCATTCTCGACGCTGTACCTGAAGATACGCCCATGGAAGATGCGGATGCGGAAGGCGAATCTGAGGTTCAAACGTCTGAAATCGTTGCCTACCTCTCCCAGATAGCAACAGAACAAATGAATAGCAACCTTTATGTCTCAGGCGTCAACATCTTATGGTCACTGGGCAATCGCAAGCCTGCGATTATTGATCAGCACATTCCCTCGCTTATGAAGGCTATGCAAAGTAAACACGCACGAGAGCATGTGCAGCATTATAGTGCTTTGGCAAGCCAAGCTACAGGGGTCCAACGAAGTCAAGAGGCGAATGGAAATACCGGAGAGCTCTCTGCGTATGAGCTTGAGATGCAAACAAAGTTAATGATCAAGGAAATACAAGTTGTCGCATTACGAATGGAGACTCTGGGCGACAATAGGCGACCGTTCTTGAGTGTTTTGGCAACCCTTGTGGAAAAGTCTATGCACATTGAGCTCTGCACGGAGATCCTTGGCATGGTAGAAGGTTGGGTCTTTAGATCCGAAGGTACTTGGCCGACTTTGAAGGAAAAGACGGCCGTTCTTCACAAGATGCTCTCCTTTGAGCACAGACAAGATCCGACAATGCTATCCAAGTTTTTGGAGTTGGTGATTCGGATCTACGAGGACCCAAAGATAACGCGGACGGAGTTGACTGTGCGTATGGAGCACGCTTTTCTCATTGGCACAAGAGCGGTGGATGCTGAAATGCGAAATCGGTTCATGGCTATCTTCGACAAGAGCTTGTCTAAAACAGCTAGCGTTCGCCTCTCTTACGTACTGACATCGCAAAACTGGGACACTCTTGCGGACTCTTACTGGCTAGCCCAAGCCAATCACCTCTTGCTGGGAGCCGTGGAAATGAATACGAATATACAGCTTCATGCCGATGACTTCAAAGTAATCAGCGCGTCCCAGCTTGCTGGAGTCTACCCCAAAGACAACACAAGGGAACCCAACATGATGGAGGATGAAAAGTTTGATTCTCTCATGGCTAACCATCGACGATTCATGGCGGAAATTGGCGATGTAAAGGTCCGCGATATCATCGAGCCGTTGACCCAACTACAACACATAGACAACCAGCTTGCTCATCAGCTTTGGGTCGTCGCATTCCCAATCTATTGGTCTGCGACTTTGCGTGATGAGAGACCTGAGCTTCAGCACGGCATGGTTTCGTTGTTAACCAAGGACTATCACAGCCGCCAAATTGACAAGCGACCCAATGTCGTCCAGTCTTTGATAGAAGGAGCAGCAAAGACTTGGCCCGAGTGCAGGCTTCCTCCGCATGTCCTGAAGTTTGAAGCAAAGACATACGATGCATGGTATACAGCTCTAGTACAGCTTGAGAATGCGGCCATCAAATCTGGCAGTGACTCGGCTACTGTCCGTGAGAGCAACCTTGATGCGCTTGTGGATCTCTACTCCTCCTTACAGGAAGACGATCTTTTCTATGGGACTTGGCGTCGTCGTTCTCAGTTTGTGGAGACAAATGCTGGTCTTTCCTATGAACAGAATGGTATGTGGGACAAAGCCCAGAAACTTTATGAGGCAGCGCAGATTAAGGCAAGGACTGGCGTGATTCCATTCTCTCAAGCGGAGTATATGATTTGGGAAGATCACTGGGTTCTTTGTGCTCAAAAGCTGCAACAATGGGAAATTCTTCAAGATTTTGCCAAGCACGAAAATTTCCAAGATTTGCTGCTCGAATGCGCTTGGCGCAACACAGACATGTGGCAGGATGAGCAGCACCGTGAGGCTCTGGATAATATCATCAAAGGAGTCATGGATGCTCCCACCCCACGACGAGCTTTCTTTCAGGCATTCATGTCTCTGCTCAAATTCCACAACCAGCAAGAACCGGCAAACGATTTCGCCCGCGTGTGCGACGAAGCGATACAGCTGTCTATAAGGAAATGGCACCAGCTTCCTGTCCGATTAACCAATGCCCACATTCCCTTGCTCCAAAGCTTCCAACAGTTGGTCGAGCTGCATGATGCTAGTGTCATCTGCCAAAGCTTGGCCAATACCAATGCAACAAACCTCGACGTCAAGTCAGGAGAGCTGAAACTGCTACTTGGCGCTTGGCGGGATAGATTGCCAAACGTTTGGGACGATATCACTGCTTGGCAAGACCTGGTTACTTGGAGACAACATATTTTCAACCTCATCAATCAGACTTATCTCCAACTGCTCCCACAGCAAGGCCAGCAAAATGCAGGCGGTGCTTCTTTTGCTTACCGTGGCTTCCACGAGACAGCCTGGATAATTAACCGGTTTGCTCATGTGGCCCGGAAGCACAGCTTGCCTGAAGTTTGTATCAACCAGCTCAGCCGTATATACACCCTTCCAAACATTGAGATTCAAGAAGCCTTCTTGAAACTCCGCGAACAGGCCAGATGTCACTACGAAAACCCCGAGGAGTTGAATAGCGGATTGGATGTCATAAACAATACAAACCTGAACTACTTCAATCCTCAGCAGAAGGCCGAGTTCTATACGTTGAAGGGCATGTTCCTCGAGAAGCTCAAACACAAAGAGGAAGCTGATGCGGCTTACGGCACAGCTTTGTATTTCGACATTGGAGCAGCCAAAGCCTGGGCTGAATGGGGATACTTCAATGATCGCAGATTTAAGGAAGATCCAGCGGATTTGAACGCAGCAAGGCAGGCCTTGACGTCCTACTTGCAAGCAGCTAGTAGCTACAAGAACGCAAAGTCGCGGAAGCTCCTTGCTAGAATTCTTTGGCTACTGAGTCTGGACGATGCTAAGGGCTCTATCGCTGCAGGATTTGACGATTTTAAGGGAGAGACTCCAACATGGTACTGGATCACATTCATTCCACAGTTGCTGACTGGCTTGGGATATAAAGAGGCACCAAGAGTGTATCAGATCCTTCTCGGAATCGCAAAGTCGTATCCTCAGGCTCTCTACTTCCAACTCAGGACAAACAGGGAAGACATGATCGCCATCAAGAAGACTCAGGAAGCCAAAGAAAAGGCGCGCCTTCGAGCTCAGTCCGTTACTGCTAACGGCAAAGCCAGCACTTCGCCTGTACAGACGAAACAAGAAGCACCGAAGGCTGAAGGTAGTGCATCACGACCAGGCACAGCCACCGCGGGCGATGGAACTCAAGTCAAAACGGAAAATGGCGATGCTAATGGCACAACGTCGGCGACACCTGCACCTGCAAATGGCGCTCAGACAGGTCAAGAACAAACACCGTCTCAAGCTCCGGCCCAAGGCCAGGCGCAAGCACAGCCAGCAGCCCAAAACCAGAAGAGGCCGCCATGGGAGCTGACCGAAGAAATTATGTCAGTTCTTAAGACGGCATTCCCGTTGCTGGCACTCTCAATGGAGACCATGGTGGATCAGATCCAAAAGCACTTCAAATGCCCGCCAGACGAAGACGCATACCGTCTCATTGTTGCGCTACTCAACGATGCTTTGACATACGTCAGCAGGACGCCATCTTCCTTCGCTAAGAGCGTCAAGCTCCCCTCGGCGACTGAAACTAACATTACGCGATTTGCTGAAACGATATTGCCAAATCACATAAAGAAATCGTTTGAGGCCGATTTTGTTGAAGTGAAGCCCACAATGTACGAGTACATTCACAAGTTGAGGCGATGGCGGACAAAGTTCGAAGAGAAGCTGGACCGTCGGATTGTACACACTCCTCTGGAGGCTTTCTCTCCTCACCTGAGCGAATTTCGGTATCAAAAGTTTGACGAAGTCGAGATTCCTGGACAGTATCTGCAACACAAAGACAAGAATCAGGATTTCATCCGCATAGAGCGATTTTTGCCCAATGTCGATTTGATACGATCCGTCAATGCGTCGTACCGGAGACTCAAAATGCGTGGTCACGATGGCAGCATTCACTCATGGGCTGTCCAACACCCCGCTGCCAGACATTGTCGACGCGAGGAGAAGATCTTGCAGCTCTTTAGGCACCTCAACCAAACTTTAAGCCGCAAGAAGGAGAGCCGACGACGAGACTTGCAATTCACTCTGCCACTGATGGTTCCCTTGGCACCACATATAAGAATTGTGCAAGAGGATACGTCATATATCACATTGCATGGCGTTTATGAGGATCATTGCCGACGGATGGGCATGTCTAAAGACGAGCCGGTTTTGTTCACGCTGGAAAAGCTCCGAGGGGTTCTTGAATCGAAGGGAGGACAGGTAAGCCATCATTCCCACAAAGGAGAGTGCACAGCGAACATCATTACTAACTTGAGCCATCACCAGTCGAAGCCTGAACTGACACCTACGGCGCGTTTGGAAGTCTTCAACGCAATCCAAGAGAAATGGGTGCCATCAACTGTGGCATTGGAGTATTTCCAGCAGGCCTTCCCACAATTTGCCGAGTTTTGGCTATTCCGAAGGCAATTTTCATACCAGCTGTCGGCATTGACGTTCATGACATACATTTTGTACATGCACAACCGATACCCAGCCAAGATGAACATTGCGCGTGGGTCTGGCAACATCTGGGGCTCAGAACTCATGTCATTTATGAGCGCGTCCAAGCCGTTCTTCCACAACCCAGAGCCGGTGCCATTCCGCCTCACACCGAACTTGCAGGCGCTCATGGGGCCTTTGGCCATGGAGGGAATCTTTGCCTGCTCAGTCATGGCGATTGCACGGTGCTTGACGGAACCGGAGCATGAGCTTGAGCACGCATTGACTCTGTTTGTCAGAGACGAAATGATGTTCTGGTTGATGAACAGCCATAGAAGTGGCATTAGCGAGAACCAGCTCCGCGACTCGGTGCAGCTTAATAGCGATTCCATTGTGAAGCGAGCCATCAGCTTGGCGCATAATCCCTCGGGCAACTTGCCTGCGAACCAGACAGTCATTGACGCGATCGCGAAGGCCGTGAACCCGATGAATCTGGCGCAGTGCGACGCTTTATGGATGCCATATCTGTAGTTTTTGCAACAGTTGGATCTTTATAAAAAACAAGTTTTATTTTTTTTTCTTTAGTTCTATCTTCTTTTTTGTCATTCAGGACTAGAACGAAGAGACTCAGGATGAGAGAGATGAGGGAGGGAGGGAACTGCAATTTTGGTACTATTCCATTCAGCAAGGCGTTGGGCAGGGAAGGGGGGAGGCTCGAGTGTTTTTTTATTTTCCTTTTCTTCTTGCTCATGTTTTTTTTCTTTGATAATAAAATTAGGAGGACGAGGCAAACGTGCTCAAGGTACATGTATTCATGACACAGCTAGATGATTGCTAATGAGGGATGCGGGTACGTTGAATCGGGGTTTTATGGATTTGGAGAGAGCATAGAATTGGTAGATTGCAAAAAGTCATATTTATACTGCTTTCTTCTTTTGATTTGATGGTGTTGTGAAGGGAGTAATGTGAAATGAGTTGCTACTGCTGTTGTCTTATTGCCTTTGCTGGTTAGATGACTGGGTGGTATTTGGCAACATCCCAAGGGTAAATGGTGTATCATCAACTAGCAGCGTATCTTTGTGGCGATTCGATTCATCTCTTTTGTGTCTTTATTGTTCTTGTAACGCGACAAGGAAAGAATGTGAGCGAGGAAGAGCCAGATTCGTGGACGATATGGCCAACAATGTTCTCCTATTAGCGACTGCACCTCACTGGGCAGTCTGGTTGAAGTTGTTGACATGAAGTATTTGACTTGACATTATAGAGAACGTTGTCACAGACAAACATATAAGGATGTAGACAATGTGTATTAAATATGAATTATGGCTGTGATCTGTAATCACACGTTATCCTGTGCTAATGGAGCTTCCTCCTTCCAATGAAGCAGTTGTATAGCTAGAATTTCTTCATTTGCGTAGTTGTCTGTACTTGATATCCTTAGATCCACGCAAAAAAAATTCTTCATCTTCAATGGTTCACAAACCACCAGCCTTACAGACATTGGTTGCCAAACCAACCTGCTTAGCATAGCGGTCTGGGTAAGCAGAACGCTGAATCTTCTGGCAAAGCGTGCCAATCGCCATGGTTTGCCAACCGTTTATTTTCTTCATTTCGGTAAAGAATTGACCGGCAGAGCAGGCGGCATCCATGTCACATTTGACGGCCTTGTAGATGGAAGCGGGCTGTTGGAAGAGACCGATGCGATCTTTGTCGGAACCAACACGATCATGGGGGTATCTGAGAGATTCAGGGACTCCCTTGTTGGCATACATGATGATGCTGGACTATATTTACCGCATATGATTAGTGAATAATGAAAGCCAATACGAAGAATAAGTGTGTATCTGGCTAAAAGGCTAAACGCACCTCGACCATGCTGGCCGCGATAAGTAGCTGCTTGGCAGCCATGTGCGCCGACACCGTCTGCCCTGGCTTGTGCAATGATGGCGTTGGCGTATCTGCTCTGCAATGCGTTGAGGCCGGGAAGATTGGCTCGGCGGTTGATATCGACTTCGATAGCGGGAGCTGCAATAGCGGCAGAGGCGCTAAGAGCGAGGTAGGAGAGGACACTGGAGAACTTCATGTTTGGAAATGGTAGATAGATATCAGGGCTTCAATAAGACAGTAGAAGGTCTGTTTGTGGGAGACTGATTTTGTTCGGTCTGCTGAATCTGTGAGAATATACTGGCCGAATAAAGAGAAACCAGCGCCTTTTTATATTTGTAAAATACGAAAATGAATGTAATGCTGCTCATGTGTTACTGCCTACAACATGTTTGCTCAGTTGCGACAGCACGAAGAACTGAGACAGGATCAGGGCAAAAACCAGGTTTCCGGACCACGGCATTCCAATTTGATCCTTCGCTTCAAACCGAGATGACCGTCTAATAGATCACTGCTTCAGAGACAGCTGTATTCATGTCTATTTTCTGTTTAGCATGTCTAAGATTGATTTGTTAGCTTGGCGCTTGTACAAGTATGTTAACCATCATTTGTGTCGATCATGAGATGGAGGCGGCTCGTAGAACGAGGCGCGGCTGGCAACTGAGACATGCAGGAGGGGAGAAGTGCTCATTTCCTGGGGTACTGTCTGAAAGAATCTCACTATAAGGCCCTAGCCATGATGGGTCTCACAAGCATGACGTTTACAGTATGTGAGATATGAGCTCAAAGAAATTCGCTGGCTCTGATGCTAAAGGGAAATCCGGAGATGTATCCCCGCTGCTAATAATTGCGACAGCGAGTGCGATGCATCATATATGATAGTAATGGAGATCCCAAATGGGAGCGACTCTTCAGAGCCAGCATCGCTAGCTAGGATTTTACAAGGCATTCTGAGTCGACATTATAATTATTTAGTCAATTATCGCTTTTTTGTTACGTATTTACTCTAGCAGCTGCAAAGACGCTGTGTGGTTACGATCCCGCGATTGTCAATCTTTCATGCCTATTCATGCCCTTTTCGCTCCCAAAACCTTCCGCTAATGCTGTTTGTAAAAGATTCTCGCCAAAGATGTTCGTGAATTCAAATTGCTCAAGATGTTATTGTAACATGCAGCGTGTCGCCTATATCTGAACACTAGACAGTTACAGAGCTCAAATTTTCTGTTGATAGCACTCATTTTAACAGTAATAGGGAATTGCTTGATATACGCGGCTTCTGTTGGTTTTGAAGATAGCTTAACAAAGAAAAGCGCTGTGTCTAAAGATTCAGTCCATAAATCACATTGCACTTTTGTGTGTAGTTTTGTTCTTTGAACAACTTCCTTTCGTCTTTTGTTTGTACTGCACATTGAACCCTGGCCTAGCTACGATCCTGGAACAGTTTAGTCGCGTCCAAGAGAGTCTGAACGAGTGGTGAACGAGGAGAATTTTATTAAAAACATGATCTCGTATAATTTAATCCTCTCTTCATTATTCCACTCCTTTGTCTCTTGAACAGAAGCTGTATGCCGTGGCTGTTCATGCTATTCTTTTGCAGGATGCTCTCATGGCAAGGCGGCGATAGCGCTGAAACCAAAAGTATAAAAGTTCGAGTTTCCCCCTTCCCTTTTTTGCCCTCGATAGTATTATGAGCAAATATCTGCGTTGAATCTCACTCTTCAGGCAATTCAGTAACTCTCACTCATCTATCTACTCACCATTTCGTCCATCTTCTCATCCCTCCTCTCACCTTCTCATCTACGGCCATCCCATCTTCTGTCCTCTCACCTATTTTCCCGTCCATCTGTTCAGGATGGATAGGAAACTGGCATGGATGCCGTTCCCGCCTTATATGGCCCCCGAACAAACTGAGAACATCCGAATAGGAGCCATCATAGCCGATCCTTTTCGCCCAAACCAAGTGCTTGCTACCGTCGCCAATTCGGTACTAGATGCATTCTATCCTCCGGTAGAAGAGAAACATGAACTTGATCGTCTCCTCGTGTGGTTTCCAGACCAAGCTACTCCCTCTTTCTGGGAACGTTGCTAGGAGCATCTTTCCAGTGGGATGTCGATGATGTCTGTCAACAAAGAGAAGTACACCAGATACGATCTTGAAGCAAGCACTCTTGTAACGAAAGAATTTCTCAATGACCCCAGACAAACGGAGATCATGGCTCGATTGGCAAATCCTACAGTCGACCAGTATGTGAATGAGCCTACACGGTCACCACTGGGACTTTGGAGTCGCGAAAACCCAGTTTACATGATAACTGGGCTGAAGTTTGCCAAAGGCAAAGTCGTTTTCCGAGCTACGAAAACAGAGATAACTGAGCTTCGGTTCAAATACGACATAGCCGACCCCATCCGTTGGACTGATCGAAATCATAGCGGTAGTTCGGAACACCAATGGGAGAAGGATGAGGAAACCATCGTCGCGTACAAATTGCTGAAGATTGAGAAGAACCACCAGCGACAGAATGATTCCGGTGATGAGCTCATCCTGACTGAGGTTACTGTGAAGGGCTCCGAGTGGTCTTTCTAAACTTTATTACTATGCGTCAGAGTCCATTGGGGTGAGGTGGTTTAGGATGCGACAATTGCTTCCTTTCATATGCTATCTGGTCACTTATCTCCAGATTTTCTTTCTATCTCCGATTTGTCTGGTCATCGCCAGATTTTCTCCTTAACATCAGATTTGCTCTCTGTCTCCAGCTTTGCGCTTCATCATCAGATTGTCACTTTGTTACCAGATTTGCTCTTAACAGGATCTGCTCTTTACCACCAGATTTTCATTTTACTACCGGATTTGCTCTCTATTACCAGATTTGCTCTTTATCACCAGATTGTCTCTTTATTGCCAGATTGTCTCTTTGTTACCAGATTGTCTCTTTATTACCAGATTTTCTATTTATCTTCTAGCTAGTTTTAAATAACATCTTTCTTTGTAGTCCTCTCTTTTCCTCTTCAGCATCTTTGACTTGTGATAGTGGCACGCATGAAGCGAAATGACGCCAGTTAATTAAGATCCTAAACAACACTTATGCCAGATGCGACTGTAAAACTTTATTAATTTGAGAAACTTTGTCAGCTAATTACTTTCACAAATACAAATGGTCAATGCTGCAAAGGTATCAATCGTCAAGACATTGGCTGTTTATAGTGATTGCTTGATCATAAAAGCAGAACTTTCCGATTGTCGATGGACTCAGTGCGACGAAGCTAAATGCTTCAAAGTGCTTGGTAATCGGTGTGATACATTGATTGCACTGGAAGTCTGAGCGATGACTCTCAACGCGATAGGCGATCCTATAACTCCAGGCACAAATCAAATGTTGTCTCAAAATGCCCATGCCGCCTCGGTGTCTAGATCTCCGTTATCAACGTTCTGGAGACCGTTTCCTAAATCGGGACAATCAATAGTGCCTGGATCTGGATACCCCAGATTCGGTGTCATCTGATGCACTAACTAGACCCTATTTTGCTGCTCTCCAGCATTCATTGTCGTAAACTGCCCCTCTTAGGCTAAGACTGTGTGGGAATAAGATGCTTACCCGCTATATAGTCCGGCTTAGTTCCGCTCTAGTGGAACCCCAAAGCAAAGTGCCTCTTTATGCCGCGGTTCCCATCTCCAACCAACTTATTGCAAATTAGCCTAGGGCCGTAATGTGCCGAAACTCTTGCCTACGCAGCACTAATATCTGGCGCTGGATAAAAAGTCCGATGTTCGCAAGATGGCGTTATCTTTCCCTTGCAGACGCCCTGCTGTTGGTCGGCTCAATTGGATGGTAGGTTTCGGCAAATGGATCATGGGGAACAGGGGCCATTAAGAATGGATAAACACGTCGACAGATAACCGACGGCAGGGGGAGGTGAGGAGAATCAAAAAGCAGTGGTGGGCCCAGCCATGTAAACTGACAAATCTGCCTCGGCCCATTTTCCATGCATATGTAGGACAAGATCCCGAGTTTTGGTGTTGAGTGTGGAGGATAGCAAGGCGTCTCGGCATTTTAACCAAGCGGTTTGGGTTATCAACAAAAGACTTAAGAAGCTTAATAGAACTGGAGTTTTCACGCATCATTTATCATAGAACCACAGGACGTTTCGTAAGGGCAGCTACTATAACGATACGGCAAAATGGCTAGCACGAGTTTCGATAAAATGCCACGGAAGCTGTGGGAGCATCCGGATCGCAAGAGCACCGTGATGTGGCGATTTATGCAGGAGGCGAACAAGAAGCTCAGTTTAAACATGCAGGTAAGCCAGACTTCTGAGCTCCTAGCTTGCTTTGCGAATTATCGCGACGGCATATGTGCTCGTATCTGGGACTAACGCCACACAATTAGTCCTTCAAAGAGCTCTACAACTGGTCATGTAACCATCGGAGCGACTTCTACCAGCACCTGTGGGAATTCTACCCCATCATACACGAAGGCGCATATACTCGCGTGGTCGACGAGTCCATTCCCCTCACCGAGCTGCCTCGATGGTTCGAAGGCGTGCGCCTCAATTGGGCCGAAAACGCTCTCTATACCCGAGACACTTCATCCGCATCTACTGAAACGCGCAACACGTTGAATAAAGAGGATACCAAGATTGCATTCACAGAGGTGCGAGAAGGAAACACAGAAGTGCGACACGTAACATGGCGGGAACTTCGCAAAGAGGTTGCGGTGCTGGCGGCAGCGCTGAAGGAGAGAGGCCTGAAGAAGGGCGACCGCGTGGTGATTGTTGCAGGCCATTCGCTGAGGACATTTGTCGTGTATCTGGCAACAACGTGGCTGGGAGGCATATTCAGCAGCAGCTCGACGGATATGGGCGTTGGCGGGCTGCTGCAGAGGGCGGTGCAGGTGAATCCAAAGGTGAGTGGGAGATGTCCTGAGACAAGATGGGAGATGAGAGGCGGGATGAGACTAATTCTCTGTGACTCAATTCACAGTTTGTCTTCTTTGATGATGGTGCGTTGTACAACGGCAAGACCATTGATCTGAGAAACAACATCCAAGGCATGATCAACGGCATGTCCGAATGCGACCAGCTACAGTCCTTCGTCATCATCCAGCGTTTTTCCAAACCCTTTGATACAAAAGCCATCTCCAAGACGGAGCGATTCGAAGACTTCGTCCAAGCCGGCGCCAACAAGCCGCCTCCACCTCCAGTTCGCGTTGGTTTCCAGGATCCGTCTCTCATCGTCTACTCCTCCGGCACAACAGGCACGCCCAAGGCTCTCGTCCACGGTGTTGGCCCATTGCTTCTCTCCATGACCAAAGAAATTCACGTCCACAGAGGCATCGGCCCCTCAGACGCGGGCCTGCAGTACACCACCACCGGCTGGATCATGTACCAGTCCAGTATCGTGCACACGTTTTACGGCGGACGTTGTGTTGCCTACGACGGATCTCCGCTAGCGCCGGATGCAAAGGTTCTGCTGCGGGTTGCTGAAGAGCAGAAGGTGACGCTGTTGGGGATAAGCCCGCGGTGGATGGGCGAGCTCATGAAGAGCGGCATCGCACCAAGGGAAGAATTTGACTTGTCGAACTTGCTGTCGGTGACGACAACGGGCATGGTCTGTCCGGATCAGATGTTTGAGTGGTTTTATGATACGGCGTTTCCGGCAAGGGTGCAGCTGTCTAACATCTCGGGCGGGACAGATATTGTGAGTCTTATATCCTTCCCAGTGACTTACCCACACCATATTTATATTACCAAGTGTGGTTTCTTTAGAATATACTAATAATCATCGCGTACAAACAGGCTGGCTGCTTCATCCAGGAAAACCCCCTCGATCCCCTCTACGTCGGCGGCTGCATGAACGGTAGCCTCGGCGTCCCCATCGCCACCTACGACCACGATCTTCCCGAAGGCAGTGTTGGCACTCCTCTTCCTCCAGGCACTGCCGGCGATCTCGTCGCCACAGCAGCCTTCCCCAACATGCCAATCTATCTCTGGAACGACGGCCCCGGCCCAGCTCCAGGACCGAAATATCGCGCCGCTTACTTTGACCGCTACGCCGGGGCCTGGGCTCAGGGTGACTTTTGCGTCGTCCATCCAAAGACGGGTGCGGTTCTCTTGCTGGGCCGATCTGATGGCGTGTTAAATCCTAGTGGTGTGAGGTTCGGTAGCGCGGATATCTATGCCGTGCTGGAGAGATGCTTCCCGCAGGAGATTGCTGAGAGCTTGTGTGTGGGACAGAGGCGGCCGCAAGATATGGACGAGAGGGTCGTGCTGTTTCTGCTGATGAGAGGTGGGCGTAAGTTGGATCATAAGTTCGTGATGAAGGTCAAGGAGACAATTGCGAAGGAGTTGACCAAGAGGCATGTGCCCAAATATGTGTTTGAGATTCCAGAAATACCGGTAAGTGATGAAACTCTTTTCCCTATACTCGTCTTATATCCAAAAATACTCTCATGATATACTGACACAAGCCGGTTTTTTTTTTTTTTTTTAGGTCACTGTTAATGGCAAAAAGGTTGAGTTGCCAGTCAAGAGCATCATCTCCGGACAGACGATTAAGCCAAGTGGAACGCTGTTGAACCCACAGTGTCTGGATCATTTCTACCAGTACCAGAAGATTGAAGAGCTCGAACAGCCGCGGGCAAGACTATAGAATTGTACTTGTAGAAATTATGTATTTCATGACTATATTACATGGTGCACTTGGCCGTGCTTTCAGATGAGCTTGCGAGTTAATATACTATTACACATTCTAGTATTACAAAAGCACGCCGACCTTTGCTCAATTTTCCCCCGTCTCCCATACTTCTGGCTGACATTCAAGACATTCAAATACTCTTTTCTCCTTTTTTATCCTTTTCGACAAACTTGCCTCCATTGATCCCATATCTCCAGGCCATGTATCCAATCATCCCTCCAACGCTACCTAGACCCGCAGCTCCAACCACGCCGTGATATCCCAATTTTGCCGGGCCTCCAGCTCCCCTAATTCTCATCAAGCCAGTTGCTAACACCGCAGCCCCCATGCCAGCATAAGTCCAGTCATCCGTTTCAAGCTGCCCTCGATTCTCCAGCAGTCTCCAGCTCCGATCTTGCCACTCGATCGGCTCTCGGCCCCACATCCGCGCCGGAATACCGATACCGCCTACAAGGGCCGTAGTGATGAGTGTGTTTCGCGATACTGAAAGCAAGAGTCGCTCGGGGAGAGGCCCGGGATGTCGCCATTTTGGGATGGATTGGCGGATGCCTGTGATGACGAGTCCGATGATGGAGCCTGTGGCGACGGCGCGGGTGAGGACATGGGTGATGAGGATGGTATGAGAAAGAGGCTGGTCTTCGGCGTAGGGCGTGTGTGGGAAATAGCGAGACATATTGTTGAATTATGGAGGTCGAGATTCCAGCCCTTAAGCTCCCCTTTTGTGATTGCTGAGCTGCTGCCTTTCTATAGGTGGCCTGGCAATAGCTTGAGTCATGTAAGTCCCGGAAGACGCTGGATCGGAACTTGTTATAACACAGGTTGATGAAAACGACAGATACTAGTTAAAAGATCGTGATGAGAACTCAAAGCTTCAAGCCTCAGCTGAGAGAATTTATAGCAACCAGCTACAGCTTCCTGCGTGGCCTCAAACTTAGTCGCTTCTGTGACGCAAATCAGGTGAGTCTCATTGGCAGCCTCATCCCACCTCGCATTCGCTTACCTGCTTACCTTACCTGGGCCTGGGGTAGCGCCACACGCCAGGTACCTGATATTCTATGGGCATCCAATACAAAGCCAAGTACTCAGTACGCGCAATTCGCGTCCTTAGTATAACGCCATTGAATCCTTCGTGTCAATTAAATTTCAAATAGCTATAACGCGGTATTTTGCTTCTATTTCATCGTTCAATAATATGCAAATTTTCATTCCTCTATATGTATTTATTCAATTGATAAACTGAGTTTACCAGCAGTACCTTGAATCTGAGCGGAGCCCTCGCCTAATTTTAGGTGGGCAATGAGTCGTATTTCATAAGCTCATCAGCGAAACTGACATGTACCTTACTTGATGCGGCAGTCGATTCGACATTACTGCTTGGATTTAAACAAGCAAAAACTGCAGTTAATTGAACAGTTAATGACGTCTGGAGTAATATATACTATACGAGTTGCTGACGAAAGTTGAGACACAAATAGAATTGTATTTGACTGTGTCGACTTATGGACGCGCTGAAGAGATAGAGCCTGATGCTGCGGCATATTCACATCGCGTTCTCACATCTTATACGAAGTGATTGACTGTTAAGCATCATACCAGGTTTTACTCTTTCAGACACTCGAGTGAAAAAAAAAAAAAAAAAAAAAATACGAAAATTAGAAAAAAAAAAAAAAAAAAAAAAAATTTATGTGATTTACTGTTCAACCAGCTACGAGCTGCCCAGAGATCACAGATAACATATTGAGACAGCTCGCACTTGCTTCAACGTTCAACATGCATGAGCTCATACTGATAGTATCTGCTGCAATTTCTGTCTAAACACGACATCGTTGCGCAACTCACAGCAGTCAATTGACAAGTCAAATCCAAAGAAACGAATGGAAAGAAAAAGGAAGAAAGAGAAAACAAACAAGGTGCCACTTGAGCTCGACAAATCGCGGGGTTAGCTCTGCCCGGCTCGACACCCTATTCGCGGAATCTCGCTGTTGCGACGCTGTCCGCAAATAGGACGCAATTCGGGCCGAGGAGCACGTAGCTTCATCTTCCCCGAATTTTCATACCCAGGAACCTTTTACAGCTCTTGTATAGCTCTTGGAAGACCAATCAATTGTTCACGTAAACATGGCAGTGTATTTATCCCCTTGGAACTTTGTTAAAAACGGATATTTATCCGGTAGCTAGCAGTAGCAAGTACATGTGGTATCGACAAAGCTTCAGTTGAGCTCCAATCGACATCTTCCCGTTTAGGTAGGTGATGAGAAAATCCCCCTTGCCGCAAGCCCGGCCAGTGACAAAATGCTGTATTGGCTAATCCGGGGATGGCCTTATGTTGCATTTACCATCGTGCGGGGAGAATGCAATCATTGATGCTAGTATGCAAAATAGCTCCGGTAAAGTAGCATTGAGAAAAGCTCATCTGGGTCCCGACCTTCGGAACAGGTCCGGGAACAGGAATCCATAACTATATATACCTATAATATGCAGCCGTGCAATTGACGCGTCGTCTCTCGCCATTCTGATGCTTTGCTCTGTAACACCTTCAGTATGCTGACACAGGGTACCGTCTTCGCGCTTCTGGGCGCTGCTTCGTCTGTAGCCGCCGATGTATACACCGTCCCTTCCCAACCAAATGCCAATGGTGAGCCCTTTGACGGCTTCGTGAGCTACTCAATTGAGTTCTCATCATTCCCTGATTTCGCCGGTAAGCCTCCTATTAGCTCTCAATCTCCTCGGAAAGAACCAATTGAGGCTAATCCTCTCCTTTACAGGCAACAAATCAGCTCCAAACACATTCTCGTACAATCTCATCAACAATCTCGGTGCACTTTCTGGTTCCAAGCCCTACATTCGCGTCGGTGGTAACACTCAGGATTATGCACTCTACAATGCGTCGCTCAAGACTTCTCTGGTCGGAATTGTCGACCCCAGCAGATCGCCTGACTATCCGACCACTATCCACATCGGCCCCTCGTACTTTGAGTC
Source organism: Trichoderma erinaceum (assembly GCA_026401215.1). Taxonomy (NCBI): domain Eukaryota; kingdom Fungi; phylum Ascomycota; class Sordariomycetes; order Hypocreales; family Hypocreaceae; genus Trichoderma; species Trichoderma erinaceum. The sequence goes on from JALIRY010000056.1 coordinate 108,481, forward strand.
TTACAGCACTTGGCCTGGTGTCAAGTTCTCCCACGGCTTGAATCTGGGTCTTGGTGCTAATAGATCAGAGGGATGGCAGACACTCGTTGATACTGTTCCTCTGGCCTGCAAGGCTCTCAGTCACGGAAATTTGTACACTTGGGAGTATGGCAATGAGCCCGACCTCTACTCGACATCGGCTCAGGGCCCCGTACGGCCTTCTACTTGGAATGAGAGCACATATACTTGGCAATGGCTCAATGGCACTGCTGAGATCAAGAAGCAGATCCAAAAGCACTGCCCGGCGCTATCGCTCTTTGGAGAACCCAAGTTTATGGCTCCGTCTTATGCCGGCACCGGCAACCACCTCAAGGCGCCCCTTGCTTTCCAAGACGGCCTTGACAAGAACAAGGATATCCAGTTCTTCTCAACTCACAAGTACGACACATCATCATTTACCACAGAGACAAAGGCACAGCCAAGCTGACAAAGTAAATAGTTACATCAGTGGTGCCACTTCTCCTGGCGTCACCTTGCAAGGAACGCTGATGAACCACTCCAAGACCGTGAGCTCAATCCAGGGTCACCTTCCAGAGTACAACGCCATTTTCGCCACTCCAGAAGCGCAAAAGGCCACTCCTCTGATCTTTGGCGAATGCAACTCTCTCTACAACCAGGGCAGACCAGGCTTGTCCAACACTTTTGGAGCTGCTCTTTGGGGTATTGATTTCAACCTGTACGCGGCCTCAGTAGGCTTCAAACGCGTCCACATGCACATGGGCACCAACTATCGCGTAAGTAAAAGCTCATCATCTGCGCCGTACAGAAGTAACCATGGCTGATAAACAAAAAACAGTACCAAGCCTGGCAACCAGTCGAGACAGACTTGGCTTCTAGAGGCACGAAAGCTCCTTACTATGGCAACATCGCCGTCTCTGCTACCCTGGGCGCCTCCAACCTCCTCCCCGTTAGCATCACCAACATTCCCCTGGCCGATGCCCGCGAAGCCGCCTACGCAGCTCACTACACAAGCCCCTTGCTCAACGGCCACCTCGCCCGCATCACTGTCCTCAACATGCGTGGCTACAACACCACCGTCGATGGCCAGGGCCTTGAATCGCTCCCCAATCCTCCTCCCCGCTCCAGCCAGAGCTACACTTTCGCCGTGAGTGGCGTCCGCAATGGGGAGCTCGTTGGCATTCAGCGTCTGCTGGCGAATGGAAGTGATGCCATTACCGGCATCACTTTTAATGGATGGAGCTACAACTACGAGCTTGCGTTGGGTAAGCCCGTGCGGCTGCACAATGTTACTGTAGGAGAGACTGCGGTTGTGAAGAATGGACAGGTTACTGTTCAGGTGCCGGATTCGTCTGCGGTTGTGCTGAACTTTCCGCTATTGTGAGAACAATTAAGATTTGGATTGAGATATGAGTTATGAATAGTAATATGTATATGCTGTAATGTCTAGGTATGGGGTGCTAGTGCTTTCTTGTCAAGTATAGACTCTATGCCCATCAGAATATAAGTCATTGCTAAGATACCTTTCTTGATTACATCCAGTTGGTGATTTACACACAATGAGACTATGCTTGGTCACTTGTGCTGACTCTGTAAAAGCATGACACATTCTGGAGCTGTTAGCAAGTCATAGCATGGCAAAGTGACATTTTGCTTTTGATTAAATGTATAGACTATGTTATGATGGCCCAACTCAACCAATCATGGGCGGATGGTTTAGTGGTATAATTTTCCCTTAGCATCGGCATTCATTTGAATGACCTCCCGCATGGGAAAGGTCCGGGGTTCGATTCCCCGTTCGTCCAGGTTTTTTTTGCATTCATTGGTAACTATTGAGCCAATTGCACATTAATAAATTTTTGTCTTTGTAGAAGCACCCTATCTATTCGTTCTTGTCATTTTCCATTACTCCTTTTAGCAGTAGGCAAGTCATCCATTTATTCTTCCTTTCGTAACACCTGGCTGTTATCCCCTGCTGAAATGCCAAACGCAAGTGTGCTCATGTAACTGGTCATCAGGATGAGAAACACAATAGCTGAGAATAGTGCGTGATAAAGTTACCATAGCGTCCGTGTATAATTAGATCCTCTAAAGTGTAGCAACATGATTCCCGTTCACACCACGCCGACAACTCTGCCCATCATAGCACTTTGAGAGCCAGCTCAAAGAGATCAAAGAAAGCCTCCTGCTCCTTTTCAGCCTTTGCCAGCCCGAATCCGAATACCAGCGTCCGCCTCTCTTCCGGTGACCGTAGGGATATGTGGCTTGCAATCTGCGAGGCGTAAAGCTGTCCAAGCGTTTCTCTGCTGTCGCCTCCTCCACCAAGCAGCGTCTTTGGTGCGAGATGAGTGGAAGGGAGCAACCCATGCTTGCCGCTTGGTAAAGCCATGTCAACAATGCCCGCAGAAGTTCCCATCATAGGAACTTGAATCTGTAGCTGTATCAGCAATCTGCTTCACCTGTATTTGGTGTATGTATATGGCATACCCATTGAGCTAGTCGCCCTTCTTGGCTGACTGTGATCATAATCTTGTCGGAAAATTCTAGTAAAGTCACTTCTGTAGCAACTCCATTGACCATTCCAGACGCAGATCGGCTCCGAGCTGGGAAGGGCTCTTCTCTTATATCTAACGTCGCCATTCTGAATTTTGTTTGTGAATATGTCTAAGATCCAGGGTAAGTGTACCTATCTATTGACGAGCTTCATAAAGCCAAATGAAGGTGCGGAATGGCCTCCGCACTACTCTCAATCCGGATCAAGACTTTAGCGGTCAAAGGCGGCAAAATCTGCGACCCACCAAAATTTCTGGTTATCGGCCTGGGCTCTGGCGATAGCGCTGCGAATTGAACGATACCAATGCAGCTCAGCATTGAGCATAATGTTATAAGAATTTTCCATCACCAAGCCTAAAAATGGCAAAATTCGTACCCAGACAGAGAAAGCACAAGGTGCTGGCTCGCGAACGAGCCAAAGAGAATGCCCGCCATGAGGTCGAAGACACCAACCAGGAAATCTTGCCGGCCGCGAAGAAAGACCTGGAGGAGAAGAAGGCACGCATGAAAGAGCAGCTGAAACAGGATGGCGTCAAGATGAGCGGCAAGAAGGCAAAGCGTCTCGAGAAATACATCGATAACAAGCTCCGAAAAGACGAAAACCGAGAATTGCTTGCGAAGCTGGCCGAGAGAAAGATTGATACGACTCTCTTTTCGAGCAGTAGATCTCTTGGACAGGGTCGCGAAACGAAGAAGCAGGCATTGACTCGCGCGTTGAGGGAACACAGAGCTGGAGTTGATCCTACATCGTCAGCGGAGAATATTATTTTTGAACAGCGGCCAGAGGTCGATGAAGATGAGAGGGACGACGAAGACGATGCGAGTATGTCGGATGACGAACCTGCACCTGCACCTGCGCCGAAAACTGAAATCAAACCCACGAAAGCGTCCGCCAAGCCGACTGAGGAAGCGACAGTGGCAGTGGCAGCAGCAGCAGCAACGGCAGCACCAATTGCTGTTGGATCTGGCCTGAAACGAGCGCTCGAACTAGATGACGAAGGCCGACCAGTGATTCAGAAGCGACAAAAGAGAGGAGGCCTTAAGTCAAAAATCTCCCTTGTCGCGGATCCGCAGCCGGCATCAGAAGAATCAGAAGATGACGACGAATGGAATGGGCTCAGTGGTGATGAGAAGGAGGAAACTGACGAAGATAAAGGTGACTCCGACGAAGGTTCTGAAGACAATTCGAGCGAGGACTCCGAAGAAGATGAATCTGAATCCGAATCAGAAGAAGAATCAAGCGAAGATGAAGTAATGGATGAAGAGCAAAAGAGCAATAGGTCATCTTCTTTCAAAGCATGGGCCCATCAGCAGATCAACGAGGCACAGGGATACCAGCCAGTAGACGCAGCTTCGTCTGTACTGGAGATACCTAAACCAGAGAACTTCGTCCCCAGGGCTCCCGAACAAGATCCGCTACCGATGGAACTACAAGTCACCGAAAAAACTTCAAGAAAAGTGTTTAGTGTAGGTGTTGTGCGAACACCTGAGATTCAAGAGGCTCGAATGAAGCTCCCGGTTGTTTCAGAAGAGCAGAGGCTCATGGAAGCAATTCATAACCATGATATTGTCGTAATATGCGGTTCTACCGGTTCCGGAAAGACTACGCAGGTACCTCAATTCTTATACGAAGCAGGCTATGGGTCTCCAGACTCTCCAACACCCGGATTGATCGGCGTCACCCAGCCTCGTAGGGTTGCTGCCGTGAGTATGTCTAAACGAGTAGCGGACGAGCTGGGCGACCATTCAAGCGCAGTGGCTTATCAAATCCGATTCGAGGGCAACGTTGATGCAAAGACAGCCATCAAGTTCATGACTGACGGTGTGTTGCTTCGAGAAGTTGCGCAGGATATCACTCTTCGAAAGTACTCGGCCATTGTTATTGACGAGGCTCACGAGAGAAGCGTTAATACTGATATCTTAATTGGCATGCTCAGTCGAGTGATTAAGCTGCGGACCGAATTGTCACAAGAGGACCCCACGATCAAGCCTTTGAAACTCATCATTATGTCTGCAACTCTACGGATAGAAGATATGACCATGAACCCGACTCTCTTCTCAACACCACCGCCCGTTGTGGAGATCGAAGGACGTCAACATCCGGTGACTATTCACTTTGCACGCCGCACTCACTCTGACTACGTAGAAGAGGCGTTCAAAAAGATTAGCAGAGGCCATAAAAAGCTCCCCCCTGGTGGATTTTTGGTCTTCTTAACTGGTCGAAACGAGATTTTGCAGCTAAGCAAAAAGTTAAAGGCAGCTTTTGGAGGGCCAAGGTCAGCCGAAGGTCCCAAGGTGCAGATATCTGCGACTGAAGCACCAGTTGAAGTCGAGGATTTGGAATTTGGCGATGTTGATGAACACGATTTTGATGATATTGATGGTATCGATTCCGACGATGAGGGGGAAGGGGAAGACGAATTCAAAATTGACGAAGAAGATGAAGTCGTTCCCCTTAAAATGCAGATACTGCCTCTCTATTCATTACTTCCCGTCAAAGAGCAGCTGAGAGTCTTTGAAGACGTTCCGGAAGGCACTCGAAAAGTCATATTGGCAACCAATGTTGCAGAAACCAGTTTGACCATTCCTGGTATGCGATTTGTCTTTGACTGCGGACGCTCAAAGGAGAGGAATTACGACCGCCTCAGTGGTGTCCAGAGCTATGAGATTGGATGGATTAGCAAAGCCAGCGCTAGCCAGCGATCTGGTCGTGCTGGACGTACGGGACCTGGTCATTGTTATCGACTCTACTCATCGGCTGTCTATGAGAGAGACTTCCAAGAGTTCTCAGATCCCGAATTACTTCGGACACCCATCGAAGGCATTGTGTTGCAGCTCAAGGCCATGAACTTGCAGAACGTCGTCAATTTCCCCTTCCCAACGCCTCCTGACCGACAGATGCTCGCCAGAGCTGAAAAGCTACTCACATATCTTTCTGCCATCTCCCCTAGCGGACAAGTTACCAAGGTTGGAACGACAATGTCCATGTTCCCCTTGTCACCTCGCTTTGCGAGAATTCTGCTCGTGGGACATCTCCACAACTGTCTCCCCTACACTATTGCTCTGGTAGCCGGATTGTCCGCAGCGGAAGTCTACCTCTCGGAGGCTCAAGCAATTCCAGCTCTGGCCGCTAAAGAAGAAACTGAGATTCGTACCGCAGAGGATGTCATTGCCGAAGATCGCCAAGCCAATGCGAGACGACTATTCAACCAAGTCCAGAAGAATTTTTGCTTTTTGGATGACAAGTCTGACGCTATCAAGTTGTTGCAGGTAGTGGGCGAATATGCGCATGAGCCGACTGAAAAGTGGTGCGAAGCTCACTTCGTCCGCTTCAAGGTGCTGAAGGAGATTCAACAGCTGCGGAAACAAATTACAGACTTGCTGCGCACAAACATCCCTTCATTCGCGGCGCTGAAGTACCAGGATAAGCTGGATCCTCCGTCGCCAAAACAAGTCAGTGCCCTGAAGCAGATGACTGCAGCTGGCTTCTTAGACCAAGTCGCTATCCGCGCTGATCTGGCACCCAACCCGCCCGAGCAGTTCAGAAAGCCTCGCCGAGCCATCGACGTGCCGTATATTCCTCTTATTCCTCTACATAGGCCAGGCAGTGGTGAAAATCCATGCGTGTACATCCACCCGACCTCTTCCCTCGCACACGTTAGCATCCAGGAATGCCCGGAGTACATTGTCTACGCCTATCTCCAGCGAGCCACGCCTTCTGGTGCACTTGATTCGGAAAAGAAGCCCAAGACGAGAATGCATGCTCTTACGGACGTGACTGGAGGTCAATTAGCCGGATTGGCAAAGGGCACGCCGCTGATTAGTTACGGAAAGCCAATCAAGGAGGTGAAGGCGCAGTCGTTGGGAGCGGATGGTGCCATGACGAGAGAATGCTGGGTCGTCCCGTATTTGAGGGCAGAGAATACAGCAGGACAGGGATGGCCTCTGCCTGCGCAGAAAGTAAAGCAGAAGAAATTGGCGGGCAAGGGATGGGTTGTTGAGTGAAGTTGAGTTGTAAATATCACATAGTGGCGTTGTTGGATGGGTTAGGATGAACAAAAGTAATAGATATACAAATCACAAGCGAGATTATTCTGCTTATACGTCTAGTGGGTAGCTTTTAATGCGGGAGATGTGCTAGCATTAATGAAAGCCATTTATATGATGCTATGCTATATATATATATCTGCTCGCAGACTATTTCGGCCCAACCTCGAACCGGGTATCATAAACAAAAATCCAGAACGCCGCCATTTATCCTTTTATAGCGAAGAAGCTTTGTATGCATACAAAGATTGAAAATGCCTTTCTCATGATGCCGCGGGGGTTGCCGCCGGAGTCACGCTGGGACTCATCTTGCTCTTCTTCCTCTTAAGCTTCGGCATTGTAGCGGACTTTGGTGTCTTATCCGCCTTGCCATCCTTTTTATCGTCCAATTTTGTGTTTATCATTGGAGGCCCGCTCATAGCACTGATTCCAGTCGGGGCAGCAGCACCCTGAGGAGGCAGAACCGGCTTGCGACCCGTCGAAGAGAGGTGGAACTCTCCAGGCTTTCCAGTGATGGGAATCTCGTCGATGTATTCTCCTCCGTATCGTAGGTGGATGAGTAATGACTCCTCAGCCACTCTGTCCATGGAAGGGGCATCGTGCTTTGCTGCTGCTGATGTTGCAGATGCTGATTTACCGGTTTCGTCGAGTAGGGGCTTCGCCTCTTGAGGTTTGGGTTGGGTGGTGGAAGATTGGCTGGCGGGGAGTGTGTAAACGTGCCCTGTAGATGGACGCCATTTGCGGGCTGCTTCGGCGGCGGGTAGAGCTTTTGCAATTGCTGAAGATATTGTCATCTGCGAGTAGAATTAGCTCTTTGTCCTTGGAAAGTGTTTCTCTGCAGCAGTCAGCGATTCCATTGGTCTTTCCACGTACAATTCTGGCTGCCAGGATATCCGCCAAGGTGGGTGCCATGTAGATATTCTCCCCAACAACAAAAAACGAGGCATGGACCGTGATCTCGTCGTCATCCTGGTATCGCTTCCGCCTCGTCTGCTTGCGAATGACCCAAACGCCCGTTCCCATGCCCGGACCCGTCTCGGCAGGCTCCTCTCCCACGATAAATTCCAGGCCCGACATTGTCTTGAGACGCGTTTCAAAGGCCTCGCGCGTCTGGATGTAGTGGTACATGGCCATGTTGTTCATTGCCTGGGCCATGATGACGGCGTTGTTGGAGGTGCGCTCGAAGAAGGGCGATTCGGCGAAGTAGAAGAGAATAGTGTTCGAGTGAAGGCCCCCCATCTGGGCTACGATTTGGGGAGATCGCCATTGGATCTCGTCGAGGGAAGGGTCATTGGGATTTGACATTTTGAAGTTGGTTGGGTTGGGTTTGGAGAGAAGAAGGTGGATGATGCGAGGTGAGCTTGAAGAGAGCCTAGCTCTTAGAGTAGCATTGGCAGAAGCTTTTAGTGGGCGGGCGCTGTAAAGAAGCGCTACGCAGTGTGGGGTATCGATTACAGCGGCCGGCGAGTGGATCTTCAATTCGCGTCGTGCCGTCAATTTGCATCAATCTTTATCACCACTACATCTCTCTCAGCTGTCAAGCACTATTGAGACTCCAACTAGGCGGCAATTCGGCAAAATTATATATAGGCTATAGCGCATTCTTACTCTCGACGCATTCTATTTTTCCTCTTATAACCTAGACATCACCGATCATGGATCTTCTCTCGACGATCCGAAAGACCGGCTCCAGAGGCGGCGTCAACTTCAGCTGGGACGAGGTCGCCAACTCCAGCCATCGCGAAAACTACCTCGGCCACAGTCTCAAAGCCCCGGTTGGCAGATGGGCAAAGGGAAGAGACTTGAACTGGTACGCCAAATCTGAGGCCACCGCGGCATCATCCAACGAGACAGACGAAGAGCGCCAGGACCGAGAACAAAAGGAGGAATTGCGCAAGATCAAAGAGGCGGAAGAAGACGCAATGGCCAAAGCGCTAGGGCTACCGCCTCCGGTCAGAAATACATCTGGAGCCAATGCTGTGGAGGTTGAACCGAAACGACAAGTTGGCCCTGCGAGCGGGCCGCCAAGAGAAACTGGTCGAGATGAGACAAAGCCGGAGAGGTCAAGACGGCATGGAGACGATAGAAGAGAGCGAAGGCGGCATAGGAGCAGAAGCAGAGACAGGAGTAGAAGCCCCGAACGGCGACGTGATAGAGACTACCGACGACGAAGCCCGGATCGAGACGAAAGGAATCGCGGCCGTGATCTTGAACGCCGACACCGCAGAGACCGCGATAGGAGTCGAAGCAGAGATCGGAGAGACGACAGACGTGATGACAGGAGAAATGAGAGGCGGGATGAGAGACGACAGAGAGATCGGAGTAGGCAGCGACATCGTTCGCGATCAAGGGAGCACAGGCGACGGAGCCCTGGACCGAGTTCTCGTCGAGACGATTGATGTGCAATCTGTTCAAAGTTTGTTAATCTACAAGACTGTTATACAAAATGCATTTCCTCTAGTATATTACAAACATTAAGCAAAAGATACCCATATAACATGCTAAAAACGATATGAACACTTCAAATGCGCAACCTTGCTCTCTATTCAAATGTTGTCTGTTTTGACGTATGCCAAAAACTAACGAAGCCAATTTCCACAATCTGAAGTGCCAAGCAGCATGCCAGCGCTTTGCTGCGGCAACTACAGAGCCCGCCGTTTGTACTTCAGCGCCAGTCGGCTCGCTAGCCGGAGATCCTTTAGCGCAGTCGGCCGCTATAAATAATTGTCTGCACGTGCAGCAGCGGCGAATCGTCAACGTAAGCTCCCGAGTAGCATCACTGCCTGCATCTCGTCCATACTTTCAAACAATCTCCCTCCCAACATCGATGCGGGCATCCGGCTCTGCGCATAGAGGTTCGATTTGATCCCGGACCTTTCTCTCCTTTGTTTGTCTTTGTTATTCTTCCGTGGGTCTCGGTTCTTTATTAGTAGCAGTAACGCCGCCTGGTTTGCTTGGGTTCATTTAGCGAGCGCCTCCAGACCTGATTTGGGTCACATTGTCCGCTCAACGTATACTTACGACTAAGCCTCCCCCTTTACGACATCTCGCTTCTGTGTTACGAAGGATAGCAACATGTACTTTTGAATCTTCATATCGAACACGACATCTACCCGTCTCCAACCATGGCGATGGACTATTCAAGCCTCCGGGCAGCCGCTCTGCGAGACGGTGAAGATGAAGAGGCTGTTACCGTCGATACCCGCGCTTTGATCGATAAAGTGCTTGCTCGATATTCGGGAGAGTGGACGACTCTACGAGAACTCATCCAGAATGCCGCCGATGCGCAGGCTACGACTGTCTCGATCAAGTGGGAGACGCATCCGTCGACAAGCGTTCCTCTTCCCAGCAATGCGAACCGATCCGAGCTGCTGAAGCACACGATCGCCAACCACACGCTGCGGCGACTGGTTGTCCAGAACGATGGCCAGCCCTTCACAAAGACTGACTGGGGGCGCCTCAAGCGAATCGCTGAAGGAAACCCCGACGAAACCAAGATTGGAGCGTTCGGTGTTGGCTTCTACAGCGTCTTTGCTGACTGCGAGGAGCCTTTTGTTAGCTCTGGAAGCGAGGCCATGGCATTTTATTGGAAGGGGAACTCTCTGTTTACCAAGAAATCTCATCTGCCTGAAGATAAATCATCGCCTTATACAGCGTTCGTGCTAGACTATAGAAATACGACGACTCCTATGCCGAATCTGCTGTCTATAAGCCAGTTTCTGGCCACAAGTCTGACATTCGTTGCGCTGGAGAAGATGGAATTTTGGATAGACGACCATCTGATCATGTCTCTTCACAAGAAGACATCGCCAAGCGTTGACCTGGCCTTGCCTCGTGACCTAGAAACGCGAACAAAGGACAATATCATGAAAGTAGCAAGTGTAGGTCGTACGAGCACTCAGATTGACGCATCCTTCATGAATGCGGTTGGATGGAAGCCGCAAGCAGCAGCATCTACGGCGAAATCTTCAGACTCGTATGGTTCAAACGATGCGCCGTCTCTCAAGTCCTTCTTTGCTAGATTCGCCGCCAGTGCGTCAAACAGCAACCTCCTGAAGACGAAGCAGCAGGCAGAAGAGAGCCAGGCGCAAACAAAGATTACAGAAGACGTTACCAAGTTAAACACCGCTACCATATTCCTTAGAGCCACCACCGCCAGTATCAAGACTCACGTCTCATCTTCCTTCTCGGCTGAGCTAGAGCGTGCTACGAAGAAGCCTCCGCCAAAAACTACCAAGATATCTATTCTCACAACATCGTATGACGAGGCAGAAGCTTCCAATAGCTCATCGACCGAAAGCGGCGCTTTTGCCAAAGCAATAGACGTATTTGCTTCCGTGCTGCCTAGCAAAAAGCCGGGTGGCCGAATCTTCATCGGGTTCCCTACCATGCAGACAACAGGCGCTGGCATGCACATCTCTGCCCCCTCTGTAATTCCCACCGTGGAGAGAGAGGCCATTGATTTGAATGCTCGATGGGTCAGGACGTGGAACGTTGAACTTCTTCGGGCGGCAGGTATCATAGCGAGAATAGCCTTTGCCAACGAGATGGACGACCTCGACCACAGGATCCGACACTCATCTGAGGCTGGCAAGAAGATATCTGCCGAGATAGTTGACAAATTCATGCCCGAGGCGCTCCATACACTGAAGACTTTCTCCTTTGCTGACTCTACGCCGAGCAGCCAGGTTGGCCAAATTATCGAAGAGGCGTTCTGGACATGCTTCAAGAAGGCTTCTATAGAAGTGTACTCAAGCCGGGGTGTGTTGCAAACATCACAAGTTCGTCTCGGCTCGGAGGAGTTGAGTTCATTTGTGGATAGCATCCCAGTTGTGCCTCAAGACATGAAAAATGCGCCATTCGTCAAGAAGCTTATCGACTTTGGCCTCATCTCTCATATCACTGTGACTGATGTCAAGCAAGAGTTGGAAGCCAAGGCACTCACCAAATCTCAGGCCATCAATTTCATCAAATGGGCGGGCAAGAAGAGTTTGACCGGCGAGATTGATCCGGGAAGCAGAGCGGCTTTGATGGACGTTGCTGTCGCCACTCTAAGCGATGAAAATGATCAGGGTGAAATCGTGGCCTTGGGTAGTATAAGCAATTACCTCAGTCTTGCAAAGATTCCTGCAAATATGCCGGTCCCTCCCACCACTGTTCCATTCGCTCTCATTGTCAATATCAGCGCATCTGAGCTGGAAGCTCTTGGATGGGAACCACTGGAGATTGTACCATGGCTGCGTTATCTCATCGAGACGACAAATTCTAGGCTTGAGGAGGAGAGCGTCACTAGATCATCCAAATTTGCCGTTTCTGTTCTCACTGTTCTTTCCAAGAACTGGGAGAATATGACTATGATCAGTAGAGGCACTGTACTGAGTCTTATCCAACCGACCCCAATGATACCGACCAAGCTGGGCATGAAGAAACCGACGGAATCTTTCTTTGCGTCTGTCAAGCTTTTTGATGATTTGCCGGTCATCCAAGGTTGCGAGAAGGTAAAGGAGAAGTTCTTGGCTGCTATTGGTGTACGAAAGACGGTTGATCTGGAAACCATCTTCACCCGCTTGCTGAACGCCTCGGGAGAGGATGGCCAAAAGAAATGGAGTCATATGGAGCTTATCAAGTACCTTGCCTCTGTGCAGAATGACATTCCCTCGGATGATCTTAGGAAATTGAAAGAATCCAGAATCTGTCCTGCTGAGGCAGGACCCAAGGGCATGGAGCCTACCAAGGCCACAACGAAGCTGTACAAGGTTTCGGAGCTGTTTGAGCCCAAGGATTCTCTCCGATCCCTTCAGCTGCCCATCATTCAGTGGCCTGGGCCTCCTGGCAGCTTTCGTCCAAGCAGCCCCGAGGCTCGTTTCCTAACTGTCCTTGGCTTGCGAACCTTCCCCTCTGTTCCTGAGCTGGTGGACATGATGTCTTCGAGCGATCAAGCTTTGAGAACTTCAGCCATGACTTACTTTATCGCCAATCATCATACGAACCGCTATGCCGCTTTTGATCTCAGCGATTGCCGCAAGCCCATCTTGCCGCTTCAGGGAAGCACCAAGTTGGTCACGCCAGCTGCATGCTTTACGAATGAGAGAGCATCCGTACTAGGATTTGAGATTCTAAGCCGTGATCTCCATGACCATGCTAACGTACGTATTCTATCTCCTTTCCTCAGAAATTACATCACATAAACTAACAGAGCATATCAGAAATTTGGCGTTGCTCGAGACCCGCCCATAGGCGAGTGCGTGAACCGTCTGTTGGCCAATCCCCCAAAGAACTATCAATCTGCCGTAACGCTATTTAGCTATTTTGCCTCTCGAATCAGCGAGCTTGGAGAAAGTAACCTTGTCAAGCTTCGAACTGCTTCAATTATCCCTGTGAAACGGTCAACTGGATCAGAAAAATCCGGCTCAAGCACGTCCTACATCAGTCCATCGCGGGCATATTTGGGGACTTCTTCCACATATGGCGATATTTTTGATTTTGTGGACTTTGGTCAGGATGGAAATGCATTCTTATTCAAATGCGGCGCCAAAAGTGAGCCAACTAAGGTGGAGGTTGCATATATGACGTGTAACGAGCCGGCAAGGCTTCTTAGCGTCTTACAGAGTCCTGAAAAATATCTGGATCTGCTCAAGTCTTTAGCTGAGTCTGCTTCGACGTTACAGCGTGACAAGGAGCTTTGGCGGAGACTGAAGAGCTGCGCGTGTCTTCTCGCCTACAAAGAACTTGTGGCGCCGTCCAAGGGCGGTAGCAACGATTTGGATGAAGAAGAGGCTCCGATCAAGCAGTATCAACTTGCCGCCGCCAACCAAATAGTGGTCTTGGACGATATTATCAGCTATCGCCTTTTCAAAGAGTATCTGATATGTGCTCCTGAGGAGGACATTCTGGAGACGTTTTATCTGAAACTTGGTGCGACGAGGCTAAGTAGCATAGTTCAAGAGGACGTGCGCATTGGACCTCATACAGGACAGCTGCCAATGGCTGAGTCGCTCAAAAAGCATGTTCTTGAACGATCCAAGATTTTCTTGTACGAATATGCCAATTACCGCAGGGATGCTATCAAACACGATGCAAAATGGCTCGAGAAGAATCTGACGGTGGAAGTGGTTCGATCAGTGGCACTTCGACGCAGCTTGCAGGGCCACAGGCAAACGCACACTGAGAGGCGCTCTGCGGCCGCTACTTATACCAACCGATCATGGGTATTGTATGTGGCTGATGACGGGAAACCAGACATGTACCAGGTTGGTCAAGCCATATGCCAGATGCTGCTCGACAGGCCGAATCAGCAAGCGTATCTGTTCTTTGAACCATTCTTGACGCTTGACCTTTACCAACTGAGGTCGCGTGGATACAACGTTGACCGAATCCTTCGAGCAAAGGCCGCCGAAGCGAGAATTGCTGAAGAGGAGAGGCGCAAGGCGTTAGAAGAGGAACAAAAGCAGATCCGGGAACGAGAGCAGAATTGGGCACAGCAAGTCCAATCTGACCGTTCTAAGAATCCACAACTACCACAGGCAGCCGAAGCTGCACGAGAAGCTCCCAAATCTCCATCCATGCCGGGAGCATGGGACTCGACTGAAGAGAGCCCACAGGATAAAACTGCCAATAATAGGAAAAGTAGGAGCCTGTTTTCCAATCTTAGCCGTAGACTGGGCTTTGATGCGCAAGATGACGATAAGAACGATTCTCGAGGGCAGGTGGAGCAGTTTATGGGCAACAACTCCAACACCAACGCGGGCCCATCGTCTGGCAATGACGGGGCCGCTGGCAATGGGAGTGGCCAGAAGGATGATGGAAAAGTAACAAACCCGGCCGTGGTGCAGCAGAATCTGCTAAACGCAGTCAATGCAACCCGGGCGCACGGCTCCGACAGAGTCTTTTCTGAACCCCAAGTCAATGAGGTCAAAGAACAGGCAACGTATTGCGACAAGACACCGGCTCAAAACATTAACTTTGTGGCCGAGGCTTCCAATGGCATGAAGGTGTTTGTGGCCAAGGATATGAGTGCCAACCCAGCAGCCTTTTTGTCGGCAAATCTGGGCGCAATCAATTCGTTTGCATCGCTGCTTGTAGAAGTGGGCGCCGTTTACTCCTTGGCACCGAAGGTGCTACACATCTTCTATGATGAAGCGGGCGGTACGATTGCTTTCAACACCGGTGGAAGTATCTTTTGCAACCTGCGCTTCTTCCTGCAGCTTCACGCGGCGCAGGTTGATGTGCCTAACGGGGCTGGCAAGGCCGAGGCAGGGACTTGGTGGTGGGTTGTGATGGCTCATGAGCTGGCTCACAACTTGGTTTCGACGCACAATTCTGATCACAGCTATTATACGTATGTGACCCCTCTAAAGTAGTATCTTCTAACGGAGTAGCAGTATTGAGCTAACATTTTGCAGTGAATCGTTTATCCAGCAGTATATGGGCAAGATGATGGCAAAGACTGCTCAGTGGACTCAAGGCGGTGCGTCCAGTTCAGCTGAGCTTCCTTCTCGACCAGCGGCAGAGAGACAGTCGGTTCCTTCAGACCCTCCGCCTTCGTATAGAGAGGCGCGAAATGCAGCCGACTACATGTTTGGGCCCTAAGCATTTTGTGCGAGCGTTCTTAGATTTGTCTTTTTTTTCTCTTTTTTTAAAGGGCGTTTGATTGATGTCACGATTGATAGACGAGAGGAGTAGAAGTAGACGGGGTATAAGTCGCGATGACGGATTGATGAGCAACACTTGATTGGAATGGCCTTTATAGACTACTCAACTCTACCTTTTGCGATTAGATGACATGTAGTTTATGAATATGATGATTATAGACAACTTTTATGAGCAGGCTCGCTTGCAACTCTTAAACAAAAGTTCTATTCCCCTGTTGCGTTACTCCAATTTAATTCATTAGTTCTGATACTAAAACTTAAAAGGCTGATTACCTAAGGCGATGCCGATTGTCGGCTGGTTGTAGCTTTGAGTTGCAGCTTGTGAAAAAAACTTTTGACGCATTGCCTGTTTGTTACACTTGATCATATACCAGTTTTTCCTGTTAAAATGGACCAATTGGAGGCTCAGGCTATTGAAAGCTCTTCTGGCAGCGAAAAGGGCCAGAACAACAGCCGGAAAAACGGAAGCAGCAGAGGGTACGAAGGCCGCCTCTAGTTATGCATATCTGAGACATCCCGCTAACAAACAGCGTATCTACAGAAGACGACCCAGCATCATTCTGCCGCCACGAGATGAGCGCGACCAGCCAGACGCAAAGCGCAGGAGAAAGAAGAAGAAGGCGGCTCGGCGGGCGAAAAAGGACGATGCGGATGTGGACGGCGATAGCACCAGCAGCAATGTGAAGACAGGCGCAGAAACCGCCCTGGTGACCAAGAAGACAACCGGTCCTCTCGTCGATTTTGAGGGCCTCAGCCGCCCCAGCTTCGGAACACAGGAGCGTCGAAAAGAAACACCCGAAGGAGCAGCTCTGCGACTGGAGCGCATGAAGGGCGCCGTTAGAACACTGCTAGAATGCGTAGGCGAGGATCCCAACCGCGAAGGCCTGCTCGCCACACCGCAGCGCTACGCAAAGGCCATGCTGGACTTTACAAAGGGCTACCAGGAGGACATCTCGGACATTGTCAACGGGGCCATTTTCCAAGAAGGCCACAACGAAATGGTCATTGTCAAGGACATTGACGTCTACTCCCTCTGCGAGCACCACCTCGTGCCCTTCATGGGCAAGATGCACATTGGGTACATCCCGAACAACGCCGTGATTGGCATCAGCAAGCTGCCGCGCATAGCGGAGATGTTTGCGCGGCGGCTGCAGATCCAGGAACGCCTGACAAAGGACGTGGCGAATGCGATTTTTGAAGTTTTGCAGCCGCAGGGGGTGGGGGTTGTGATGGAGAGCAGTCACTTGTGCACGGTGATGAGGGGCGTGCAGAAGACGGGGAGTACGACGATAACGAGTTGCGTGTTGGGATGCTTTGAGAGGAGGGAGAAGACGAGGAATGAATTTTTGAGTTTGATTGGGGTGAATCGGAGGTGAAGGCCTCTGACAGGTTGTATAATTGTCCTGTTACTGTGTACTTGTGTGGGCTGGATCTTGTGCTTTTTTTTGTTGGTTTGTTTGGGCGTGGGTTTTGATAATGAGCCATCTGGCTGTGGTATTAGAAATTGTATACTAATAAACTGTCAATTTTCTTTTGCAATGGGTTCATGTGTTCACTTGATCGTCTGATTGCTGACTTAGACATGCAGAGACAGCATATCGGGTTGCATCTTTACCATTGCTCTAGCTTCTTTGAGCTAATTGATCACGAATTAGGGGTATATATAATTTCCCACTTGATTGAATAGCTAATTGCTTTGAATATTCTGTAGCTCGGCCTGAATTGATTGATGCAGCTCTTATACTTGCTTTACATTAGTTAGTCTTGGTCTGTTGGCTTACAGTGCACAGCGTTCCTTTAGCTGCCATGACACCGAAACATGAAAATTTTTCAAATAAACGCAGAAGTCTTCATTTAAAGCATCAAATGATCAGTTTTTGCGTTAACAGTATTATCATTTACAAATTTAATTGTGTGTTGTACCTCAAGACTGCATGTTGTTGCACGCTGCTCAAGACGGGTCACATGCTCTCCCACGTGACTCACTTCTCAATGGCGGGTCTCCAACCTCATCATCCCAATTCCGATAGCCCAGGCATCACGGCCCATCCAAGCTCTCAAAACCGGCCAATTCTCCAACACCGCCAGGGAAGACTTCCAATTCCCGGACCGCTCGATCTTCTCCTCCTTTCAACACAGATCAGGATCTCCACTCCACCCATCATGGTCCACCGCATCGCTTTTTGGAGCTGCTTCGGTTCGTATCTTCCCCCACCCGGAGCAAAATCTCTCTTGAAGCTCTCTTCCGGCTAACCTTGTCTGCTTCACTTCCCTACAGGCCTCGCCGTGCGCTTCTGGCAAGTCGGCATTGAGATGCGCCCCTTCTTCAACCGCTCCTCGCTGTGGGCGTACCCCGTCTATGCGCTCGGCGGAGCGAGCTTCGGACACTGGCTGCAGGGTGTAGACGACAGACAGGCTGCGCAGCTGAGCGAGCGGAAGAGGGCTCTGCTGGAGAAGAGGGCGAGGAAGGCACAGCGTGATGCTGAGAGGGGACAGGAGGCTTAAGTTATGCGGACTGGGGAGGAGAGAAAAAAGTGCTTGAGGGAAGAAATGTAATAAAAGGGACAGGACATACCTGGGATGGAAGGGAAAGGAAGAGCGAAATATCCGAATTGTACATACAGATGGGCCGGAGAGCGAGAAGAGTTTCGGAATTGATGTCTTTTTTCTAATCCTGGATGGTTAGAATCGAAAGAGGTAGTTTGAGGGACATGGTCGAGATGTGATGTTACATGTTATTGGGCGGGCAAGCTATCAGACTCAATGCATTGAATAGCTTCACAGAGAGAGACATCCACAAATATATGATACAAATCATTTGTCATGTCAATTTTGATCTCAAAACAGCCAATTGGTCTATCACTTCATCCGTCTGATTCCTTCCTGGCCATAGCCTGGTATACTGTCATAATGCTTCTTTATTTTGTCGACTTTTTATTTTACTATTTCTTTACAACTCCTCCAACTTTCGCAGAATTGCAGGCACCGACTTTGCTGAGCAGATGCCCAATTCTGTCACCACAGCCGAAATATACTTATCCCTCGTAGTGTCAAACAGCAGCCTAAACTCATCATCCGTGTTCCGCTCCGGATCAATCTCATTGTACGTGAGCGAATCTATCGACACACGCTCTGTGAAATTGATAGTCTCACACAGCGAAATCACTCGCATATCCAAATCGAACGCGGCCGTTGCAACGTCGCATGTGCCTGCTCGCGCGTACATGGCTCCGTTGCTAAACAAGGCCTCTGCAGCGACGAGAACAGTGGTTGACTCCTGGAGGTTGGTGCGCAGGGCGCCAAAGTCGGGTGAGTAGATTACGGGGATGCCAGCGGCCGTCAGCTTCTTGACGTGGCCGAGGCCGACCCTCTCAAACGGATCGTCGACGAGGATGACTTTGAAGTGCTTGCCGTTGGCTTTGGCTTTGAGAAGGGCCCTCTCTACGAGGTGGTGATGCGCATATGTGAGAATAACGTCATTTTCGGCAATCATATCAGCTGCCGTATTGACAATGACGAGATCGGCGAGAGTGATGCGCTCGTGGATGAAGCTGTCAATGGCCTCGCACAGCAGCTTCTTAGCGTCAGAATCGGCCATGTCGATATCAATCTTGCTGATCTGAAGCTTAAGCCACCGGATGGCGTTTCCCATGGAGAAGCACATGGGCCGACAGGCTGTGAGGTAGACGATTTGGGGATTGAGGACGTGAGAGGTGAAGTGTCGAGAAAGGGTGGTTCCATGGGGTGTTGTGTAGGAGTCGATGACCTTTGGTTTTCGTTAGCTAAACGAATCTTTGAATAAATAAAATATAGGGTAGATTACCTTTTTGAATGCCAGGAGAGTAGCCTCTAGCCGAGTGGTGCTATCACTGATGGCCATGGTGCTCATCTGCTGGCCCAGCACCAAAACAGCCGGGTGGACGTCCTTGTCCGCATGGGTGATGTTGACGCCCTTTGCCATGGCCAGGTGGCTAAAATAATCTGGAATCGACGGCTTCACCTCCTTGGGCGCTGCTGGCACAGGCGCAGCCGATCGCGGCGCGGGAATCTTTCCATGCTGGGCCGCAGCCTGTCCAGGTCCATCTTGCTTCGGCTTCGGTTTGCTGCCGCTCTTTGCGTCGCTCTGGGCTGGCGCTCCAACTGGTGGTTGGGGCTGTGTGGCTTTGGCGGCTGCTCTTCTGGCGGCCTTTTCTTCCTTGGCCTTCTTCTTCAGCTCTGCGCCCGAGAGCTTCTTCTCGCCGGCGGGTTCAGCTGCGCCGGCCTTGGGCTGGTCTTTTGAGGCCTTCTTCTGGTCTGCCTGCGCGGCCTGGTCCTTCTTCTCTGCTGGGGCCTCGCTTTTGGGCGCGGGCTGTCCTCCTTCTGCTGCCATGAGGAGGGAAGTTTAGGGGGAAGTTTGCGACGGAGAGGGACGGTATCGAGGTAAGATGCCGAGTACAGGATTTGGTGTAGCAGTCACCAAATAAACGGCCTTGTATCGGAGTCGCTCTCGACCGAGACGATTGAGTCAAGCAACCGAAATCGCGCAAGTTTAAATGCCGTCGCAAGAGATAGATCTGAATATTCAAGTTGTGAGAATAAGAAGAGAAAATGCTGGTCCAAAGCAGCCCAAAGTCAATGCTGGCCAGTCGACGCAAGTCTGCGAGAGTTGAAAAGGTGGGGTCTTTGAGTCACTGCAAAATAAATCGAGGGAAGCGGAAATGCCCCGCGCTAAGGTTAAGATTTGGGACGAGCTGCGAAACTTTGCGAGCAGCGAAGATTGACTTTACGGGCTTGCTGCAGTAAAGTTTAAGCTTCTGAGCTCTTTGTAGGGAGATGGTCGCAGTAAATAGCCTTTGGAGTGGTGAAGCTGGGCACTAAGTAGGTGTCTAGGTAGAGCGGATATCCGCTGGTGCAACATGCGTCTCTGCTGCAGAGCTTGGTGATATGTGCGACGATATTTGTGCGGCTGAAGCTGCCTAGATTTTGATGCACCGCCGAGACATCACATTTGCCTTTGAAGCATCTCAGCCGCATTTCCTTTGCCGAAAACTTCTATTTGTTTGCTATAGATTACCGTCTACAAGAACATCATCTGTCCCAAGTCCATAGCTAGCACTACCAGCCTTGACATAATAGATCCATCTCGTACGGCGTGAAGCACACAATCCTTAACATCAACGACGCGTTTTGTTACGCGTCTGATCATAACATCTTCCGCCGCTCTCAGTCGCATCTGTCTCCATGCCTCAAACATCCCGCCGATCCTCTGCGCAGTCCAACGCTCACTTCGCTCTCCAAAGCCAGCTTCCTTCTTCACGTCAGTCCAACAAGGGACCAACCGCAATGAAAGAAATAACAACAAAGCTTTCCATCCAAAAGCAGAGGAAGTCGTGGGTGTTCCAAAAATTCCCTGGCCGGGACGAACCCAGCCAGGAGTGGTCAGTGTATAGTTTTCAACTAGCAAAATTCCTCTCTCAGCTTATCGCTTCACGGAGAAGGAAAACGCCCGTGCACTTGGATGGAGAAGGAAAGGAAAGAAAAGAAGACTGAAAATGTGGGAGGGCAGGCGAGAATTTATAGTGGCAGAGTGGGGCGGAAATCGAGAGATTAGGTAAGCGAGTGCCTGCCGTTTGCTGCTAGTGCTGCCAAACAGGTGAGACTAACAGCAGGCAGAACTCAGCCAAACAGGCTGCACCTGAAAGAGTATATCACATGAAGCCGCATGATGAAAGATTTGCTGAAACCATAATAAGAAATAAATTGGAGCATGAGCTTTCACGGAGCTAAATACCTATATGAACTTACACAGTTTCACACTCGTCTATTTGCCTGACGCATAATCTACATGCAATCTATGACGGGCATGTGCTCTACGAGCCGTGACCGAGATGAGCCAAAATTCGACTGCTGTAAAAGAGGACGCCGTTAGACTGATCAATCAGCCTGGAATAGAGTCAATGGCTTTATACAATACTTGTTTGTCAAGTTTCTTGCCATTTTTGAATTTTGTCCAGATAAATCTTTCCCATTCACCAAATCTCCCATATCGGCTGCCCTTTGACTCATACCAGTCGCTATGGAGCATCCACGGCAGCAGTTGGTTGCCGCAGCTTAGCATCCAATCAATATAGCTCAGCAGCTAAAACTTCTCTCTTTATCAACACAGCTCTCTCTCCAATCAAGCATGCAAATCACATAAAAAAAAATGCTCAAATTCAAACGTGCCTATTCCACCGGCTTTGCCAACGCCATCCCGCCCGCCAAGCTCAAATACGTGCCCACCTCCGGCACGTACCCAAAGGGCTTCCTCGCCTCGGGCGTCTTCGTCGGCGTCAAGCCCGGCAACACCAGCAAGCCGGATCTCGCCCTCGTCACGTCCGATAGACCGGCCTCAGCAGCTGCCGTCTTCACCAAGAACAAGTTCCAGGCGGCGCCGGTGACATTTAGCCGCAAGGTTCTGCAGAGCAAGGCCAATGCTGGGCTGCGCAGCGTCATTGTCAACTCGGGCAATGCGAATGCCGTGACCGGTGTCGGAGGCCTGGAGGATGCGGCGAGCATGGCGAGGACGACGGATCAGAGGGTTGGGACCGATGATTCGACGCTGGTGATGAGCACGGGCGTCATTGGACAGAGGTTGGTGATGCTTTTTTTTTTCAAGAGAATTTTCAAAGTATCTGACTGTGTTATAGACTGCCTATTCAGAAGATTGTAGACCACATTCCCATGGCCTATCACCATGCGGGAGAGTCTCACAGGCACTGGCTGGATTGTGCCAAGGCCATCTGCACCACTGACACTTTCCCCAAGCTCATGTCTAGGTCCTTTGAGCTGCCTTCATCTCCTGGAGTCGAGTACCGCATTGCGGGCATGACCAAAGGTGCCGGCATGATGGCCCCTAATCTGGCTACCATGCTCACCATCTTGGCCACCGATGCTCCCATTGCGCCCAACCTCATGAACCCTCTGCTGAAATACTCAGTGGATCGCTCATTCAATGCTCTGACCATTGACGGTGACACTTCTACCAACGATACCGTGGCTCTTCTGGCCAATGGTGCTGCTGGCGGCAAGGAGATTTCATCCGAGCAGTCTGCCGACTATGAGGCCTTCAAGGAACTCTTGGCTGATTTTTCTGCCGAGCTGGCCAAGTATCTCGTCCGCGACGGCGAGGGAGCCACCAAGTTTGTCACCATTCGTGTAGTGGACGGCGCTTCCGAGGAAGCTTCTCGAGAAATTGCCCGAGCCATTGCTCGCTCTCCTCTCGTCAAGACAGCTCTGTACGGCAAGGATGCGAACTGGGGCCGTATTCTGTGTGCTGCTGGCTATGCACTTATCTCGCCTCCTGGCCAGCCTGTCAATGATGTTCCTGAGATTATTCCTGAGCGGACGAGCGTATCGTTTGTGCCCACAGACGGCTCGGCGGAATTGAAGCTGCTGGTGAATGGCGAGCCGGAGAATGTTGATGAGCAGAGGGCGAGCGAGATTCTCGAGATGGAGGACTTGGAGATTCTGGTGAGGCTAGGGACCGGCGACAAGAGCATTGTGCACTGGACTTGTGACTTTAGTCACGATTATGTTACGATTAATGGAGATTACCGGACATAGGCATGTAAAAATAGGCGAATGGTAAATGATCTTATTATTCTTTAGTTCTTTCTGGTGAACAAGATGCCATGAATTGTCACAGATATCCACTCAATTTCTATTCCAAAGCTTTTTTCGTATAATTTGTCGCCAAATATTCCACAACACTCGTACCGCAAACGCGGAACATATCCAAAATTGATTTAACTCCAAACTCCCTCTATATCAACCCTTTTACTTTCTTTTCCTTCTTTTCTATGCCTCTTCTAAGCGCTCAAAGTGCCCTTGGTGCTAGGAACCTCTCCCTCTCTGCCCTGAACCCTAGTCGTAGCCATGCGAATAGCCACTGCCAGCGCCTTGAACGCACTCTCGGCCCTGTGGTGGTCGTTGTCACCGCGCAGACAGTCGACGTGCAGCGTGATGCGCGCAGCCTGGGCAAAGCTCTGCAGGCAGTGGGGGATCATCTCACAGCTGAGCTGGCCGAGGTACTCGCGCTTGAGGCCCAGGTCGACGACGGTATAGGGCCGGTTGGACAGATCGACGACGGCACGGGAGAGGGCTTCATCGAGGGGAGCGTAGGCATAGCCGAAGCGGGCGACGCCGGTGAGGGCGCCGAGGGCCTTGGCGAAGGTGGCGCCAACGGCGATGCAGCAGTCTTCGGCGGTGTGGTGGTCGTCAACTGGAGGAGAGAGGAAGAGTTAGTACGGTAGCATTTGTAGGAGATTGTCATGACGCACTATGGAGGTCGCCCTTGCAGTTGAGCGCCATGCTCCAGCCGGCGTGCTTGGCCAGTGCATGCAGCATGTGGTCCAGGAAGCCGATGCCCGTGTTGATGGAAATCACCTGCGACTTGCTGGTCTGCGAGGCGTGTGCGGTGGAGGCCTCGAGCAGGCGAGGGTCGGCATCCTGAGGGAGCTCGCCGCCGTCGATGCTGAGGGCGATTTGGATCGAGGTCTCGTTGGTGTCGCGGGACAGGGCCGCAGCTCGGACGGGGAGGGGAGAAGCCATTGTTCGAAATTGATTGATGGTGTTTTGTTTCTCGAAGTTTGTCTTTGTTTTGGGAGACGATTGGCGACCTTTTATCTTCCAATGGGAGTCGTGCTAAAGTTAAGACTAATAAGTCGATGATTAGAGGCAGAGAAAGATTTGTCTCGCTCCTGTATCGGAGTTCGGGGTTGGTGGGATTTTTTTTCTGGTCTCCAACGTTAAAATCTATCCATGGGTGTTTACAGTGGTGGCATTAGCACTAATTTGTTACCCTGGAAATGCCGTTCAGTGAGTAGAGTCTCGTTGGACTGGCTGCATGGAGGGGTCCGTTGCGCTGAAGCTACCCCGCTATTTGCTCTAACCACCCCTGCAGCAGCTGTAATCGAACGCGGATCGCGGCAGACTCCAAGTCATTGAGAGCTGCGTCGCGCGTCAACATCAAGCTTTGATATTCGACATCGCTGCATGCACCTTATCCACCAAATATCCCGCCATCCCACCATGCTGTACTGCTAAATACTTTGCTATACTGGTCTTTTCTTCTTCTTTCTTAGCATTCTATTTCTTTCAGCATTCGATTTCTTCTTGGACCTGTCCTCATGCGACGTCTCAGCGGATGCTAGAAGATGGAGCAGTTTCTGAGGGACTGGAGACAGGATGCCCTCAACAAGGCGCAGTATGAGTCGGCCATTTTTATAGGAGACAAGCTTCTTGCTTTGACTCGTGCGTAGTTCTATTGATCCTTGCAAATGAACATAAACTAATACTGTAATTACTGGTTACAGATGACGACAACGATGCCTTCTGGTTGGCCCAGGTCCATTTTGCGACTGGAAACTACACGCGAGCTCAAGCATTCCTCTCCAAACAAGACCTCATCAGCCGCAACCCAGCCTGCCGCTATTTGGCCGGTCACTGCCTCATCAAACAATCACGATTCGAAGAAGCTTTAGCTGTTCTTGGAGAGCGCAACCCGACGCACCTGATAGCCAACGGCCCGAGCAACAAGCGAAAGACTTCAGCCCAGCCTCGAGGCGGGCGCAGACGAGACGACGATGTGGGAGATGAAGAGGCGGCGACCCGAAGATTCGAGGCAGCTATGTGCTTCCTCAGGGGCATTTGCTATGCGAAGCAAAACGCCTTTGACAGAGCCAAGGAATGTTACAAGGACGCCGTGCGGATTGATGTGCAGTGCTTTGAGGCGTTCCAGCAGTTGATGAAGAATTCGCTTCTATCACCGGACGAGGAGTGGCAATTTCTAGACAGCCTAGATTTTGACTCAATACAGTTAACAGGAGACCCAAAGTCTTCTCAGGAAGCAGCCGAGTTCACAAAGATGCTCTACACAACACGATTATCCAAATACCGGAATCCCGCCGCATTCGATACGGCCTACGACTCGCTGTCAACGCATTATCAGCTGGCCGCTAATCCTGACCTGCAGCTTGCTCGAGCCGACTTACTATATACACAATGCCGATATCGAGATGCCCTGACCATTACTAATGCCATCCTGGAAGAAGACAAGTACAATTATGCCATATACCCCGTTCATTTGGCCTGTCTATACGAGCTCAAGATGAAGAACCTACTATTCTTAATAGCCCACGATCTGGCAGACACCCACCCCGAAGAGCCGTGCACATGGTTGGCGGTGGGCATTTACTATTTTAGCATCAAGAAGATTGCAGAAGCCAGGCGGTACTTTAGCAAAGCGAGCATGATGGACGCACATTTTGGCCCGGCCTGGATCGGGTTTGCGCACACATTTGCTGAAGAAGGAGAGCACGATCAGGCCATTTCAGCTTACTCGACGGCTGCACGCCTCTTTATGGGCACTCATCTACCACAGATTTTCCTCGGAATGCAAAACCATGCACTAAACAACATGACGATTGCGGAAGAATTCTTAAAGACTGCCTATGGTCTGTGCAAGTCAGATCCGCTGCTTCTCAACGAGATGGGCATCGTAAAGTATCACCAGGATAAGCCAAAAGAAGCTGTCCAGTACTTCACTGCTGCCCTCAAAGTAGCTGACGAAAACGACAGTGAGCCATCAGCATGGCTTGCGGCGAGAACAAACTTGGGCCACGCATTTCGCCGGCTGCGTCATTTCAACCGCGCACTGGCAGAATTCGACGAAGTGTTAAGGGCAGGAGGGAAGGATGCTGCCATCTTCAGTGCGAAGGGACTTATTCTGATGGAACAGAATAGGCCGCAAGAGGCTGTTGTTGTCCTCCACGAGGCCCTAGCCATCCACCCGCAAGACAGTATCGCAACGGAACTCTTGAACAAGGCGTTGGAAGAGACGGCCTTGGTGGATGGTGCGGCAGAAGACGAGGCCGAAGACTTGGCGGATTTTGAGCAACACTTGGAAAGGAGGAAAGTTGAAGCATCACACAAGTTGAATGGTAAAAGTACAGGGCGCGGCACGATGGATAAAGGCAAGGGCAGGCTGGGTCGGCGAAGGACAATGCTAACTGACGATGAAGATGAAAGGGAAGAGACTGGAATGGATATGACTGATGACAACGATGACGAGGCCTAGGAGGCGTACTGCGTACATCGGGGCTTGAATCGGGACATGGATGAGATTGCGGGAGTTAGCGTGGCTAATCTGGGGCGTTTTGGCGATTGACTTTTTGTGGTGTTTGTTTTACATTGTTAAAAAATATGGTATAGTAGAAGGCGAAATGCATGTTGCAAATTTAACGATTATGATGAGGCTTCATTTTCAGTCGGATTATGGCTTGACACCTCTATCAATAGTTCAGGGATACTGCTGCAGGTAATGGTTTAGGTCCGCATAAGAGTATGATAATAAACAGCACTACACTCATGTTTATGACTTAATCAAAACATGAGCTAATTGTAGTGCCAATAAAAAGACATAGGCATAGAGTTGAGCTACAGACTCATAGAATAAGTCCGCGATATGTGTTGAGCAACTGCCAAGTCTTTCCCTCCTATACATCCCCATAAGATTAGCAATGGACCTATACCATGTACCTAATGATATAATGTACGTGAAGAACCTAAACTTACATATAAATCTTACACAAGCGGAACTCGAGCAAAGCTAGAGTGTGGCGCATTGTAATTCTGGCTTCCACGAATCGGTCCAAGATAGGTAGCAGCAACTTCACCGTCGCCAGCATTCTCGCCATCGGCAGTTTCAGTTTCGCTGAATGACTAGCAGTGGACGCTTGCTGTGCTTTTCAAGACTAAAAGAAGTTGTCCTAGCTGAAGCTGCAAGTGGATACATGCATCTATCTTTTACAATTCCTAGAAGAAAGCTATGGGGCATGGGTTTCGTGTTTTGGCTTGGGTCCTTAATTGGCTGCGAAACTCATTCAATACGATTCTTCAATACGACTCTTTGCAGTCCAACGTTCCATTTGGGCCGAGGAGCTTGGCTCAATCCATTAGTGGCATATGCTTGCACTAACTTGCATTGGCTTCCTTCTAAAGCTCGCTTGCTCCAGGCAGACCAGGCAGCCACTGCGACCATTAAAGTTAGTTGTCCCACTTGGCCGGCCGAGATGCCAACTTCGCGATTTGGATCAAGATATAAGGATGCGCACATCTCCTTGTTTTCTCTTCATTAGTTGCTATCATTGAGATTGTGGCAGTGGTTCTTTCTTTTATGTCTTATGACAATTTCAATTGAACGCTTCTGGATCCTCTAGCCCTTGTCTTCTTCGGTCCATTGACAGCTTCATACATGAGCTGAGCCGATTTCCTGAAGCAGCTGAAACCCCGAATTTCTCTCGCCGGCAGCTTGCGTTTAGCTGCGCACTTCTTTCAAGATGAATATGGGAAATATCCTATTGAATCTTGATCTGTTGTTGAGCCGCAATGGGTTTCCGTTCTCGGGCCAGCTCCAGAGCAATCGCATCGCCCGGCGCAATACTCCGTCTGGAGCTCACGATCTGATCCTGCATCCGGATGTGCCTGAGAGTGAGCGCGACAAGAAGCTTTGGATTGTGGATAGAATCCTGGAGCCGCAAGCAATTCCTCATTTTATCGAGTCGATGGCGTTTGGAATTCTTTCAGATGGCTCCAAATCATCGTTTCCGCCGCTTCCCGAGGACGTGCTTATGCTCATGCAGCAGCCCATGGCAACGTGGGCGCCGGCTCCGTATAACACCAGCCATGGCATACTTGTACAGCAGCTCATGATCCGCATTGGCTCTCATGAGGACGGAGCGCGTTTGGTGCCTATCGAAAAGAAGCTTCATGCGATGAAATCCAGGTTATGGGAAGGCGTCATGCCTCTTTCGGAGAGGCGCTGGAAGGATCTCTCTCTAGACTCTCCGCAAAACTTTCATGCGGCATGCCAGTATATTGCCGGTGTGACCAATGCCTTTCACTATCTGAATCTTCCTCCCATCAAGGCTGCTCTTCGCGAGACTTACAACCTGATATGGGGACACTTGCGCCATTTCGAAGACGCGTTCAACGCTAAGAATAGGTTGGAACAGAAGCCAGAAGTTAAGATTGCGGCAAGATGGCACGAGTACATCAAGGCTCACTTCAACTCTATCTCTGCACATGCCCACCGCTGGGTTATCAACAGCGTGGATCGTCTTCGCCGCCCTATCCTCGAAGAGCTCGCGGCTAATCCTCCATCAGCTGAGCTCAACCTTGACCCGACGCAGTGGGATTTGACAAACAAGCTTCATGACCTGTTGGAAAATGCAGCTCAAGCTGATTCGGGCATCTTTCTACCAATGGATGGGTATGAAGGAGAAGGCCTTCGTTCTCAGGACGACGCGCCGCCACTGCCTGGCGCCAACGAGCCCTATCGCATGGAGCCCATCTCCTTTTCTGCGAATACAGACGCTAGAAAAGGCGATTATTACTTGAGGCTCAAGTATCTTTCACGAGCTGAGCTATGGCTCGGCCACGATCGCCCGACGGACCAGCCCCCGGAGCCGGGCCTGCCGACTGGCTTTGATCTGATGAACAACACCGCACAGAGTGCTTATTGCCAAGTCACAGCTCAGGAAAAGACAAGACTGGAACTTCGAGGGCCGCCAGCTCCCTTGGGACAACAACTCTGGGTGGAAACTGCGAACCGATATCTTGGCACGCCGAATAACTTTGAATGGGGATACGTGGCATACCGTCTTTCACATGATCACACGGATGAAGAGTGGGAGCAGTTCAAGACCAGGTTTGAGGCTGATATCGCGAACTGGGGCCATGAGCTGAGTGGAGTTGACAATCTTAGAGAACGTTCGGTGGTCCACTGGCGGGATGCCAAGGACTTGGACGTCTCTGATGACGATGTTGATGCTCTTAGAACGTACGTATTGACTTGCATACTTTTCCTTTACGATTAATCATGAACTAATCAGGAGCGCATCTTGTAGCAAATTCCAAAACTTCCGCGAATCAACAGACTTTCCATCTGGTGTTCACTCCGATATCCTCCTTGGAGCGGACAAGGGCGTCATCGACTCCTATCTCCATCCCACGTCGGAACAGGGAGGTTTTGTCATGGCCATTGACGCTGATTTCGATCCCAATGCGCCTGACGACGAGCGCTCGGAGGAGTCGCCGGGTTATAGCGGTGTTGTGCGCGTTCTTGGAAGTATCCTCTGGGACGATCTTGGCGCTCTTCTCGTTACGCAGACGCAGCATTTGGGTGACTTGTGGCCTTTGGCGATGAACCACCCGCAGAATGTGTATGAAGGGCCGCTTGGTGAGATTTAGTGAGCTGTGTTTTGGCTTTTAAGGATCATCATGTTTTGAAGATTCTGTGTATATTTTGCGATTTTTCTACTCCATAATGTGTTAAGTCTGTATGATACCAACAAGATTTTATAATCATGTATTTAAACAAAATTGCTTGAAGTGGCAATGGTCTGGACAGTTGGAGATTGTAGTAAACAATACGTTGCATTAAGCTTCTTGGCAGCCGAGATTTAAAAATTAGTGTAAAGCCGGGCTGTCCAGCTGACCGCCATCAGGAGATCGTCATAATGGCATCACATCCAACAACTCATATAAGCAACATGAAGAGCGTCGCGAGGATCATTGTCGCAAATTATCAATCCATTCTTCCTTTGCAGAGGAAATGCACATATGTGAAGCGCTGCTCTTCGTGTGATAGATCACTTCACATACAAAAGACTATGACCGAAATCGACAAGATCGGCCGCTTCATCGAGGCGATGAAGACGGTATACGGCCCATTTGATGAGTTATCAAACGAAGATGCACTTGGCTGGAATTTCCCTGATGATCCTGGAGCTGGAGGCCATCGTGGTAGGTATCTCTGGACGGACGCCTTTGGAGTTGTCAACTTCATCACTTTGTTTAAAGAGACAGTCAAGCCCAAGTATTTGACGCTAGCTAAGCGTCTAGTCACAACGGTACATGATATACTTGGCCGAACAAGAGATGGAGAAAAAAGACTGGATGGTGCCACGGACGATGAGCCTTTGAGAGGAGGACTGAGGATCGGTAAGCTGGATGCCAAAGGACAGGATGGCGATGGACAGTATCACCATTATCTTACGCTCTGGATGTTTGCGCTGAATCGCCTTTCCATTGCCGCAGGCGAGACAGAGTATAACGATTTAGCCATACAACTGGCGAGGTCGATTCATCCTCGCTTTCTCATGCATTGCCTCTCTGGGGATATTCGAATGGTGTGGAAGATTTCCACTGATATGAAGAATGTGCTTGTTCAGTCGGAGGGCCATCTCGATGCAGCAACGGGATACGTTGTCTATAAGCTGCTCCAGAGCACAGCAGCGAAACAAGGTCATCGAAACGGAGTGCTGAATCAAGAGATTGCCGATTACTGGAACCTCATGACGCGAAAGGGCAGTCTATCTCCCGGAAACGACTTCCTAGACCTAGGAATGGGCCTTTGGATGTGCCATATATGGGCAGACGAGGCGTGGGCTACGAAACTCTCCGGCAAGGCTCTAGCCCGGGTCGAAGAGCTGCTTGGTGAAAATTCTCCAGTGATGCACCGAAGTGCGTCCCACAGACTGGCCTTTCGAGAGTTTGGCACCTGTGTTGGCGTTGCGTGCTGGGACATCAATGATTATTTGGAGACTCGGGTGGCGGCTCTTGTGAGATTCTGGGATAAGCATTTGGACAGTAAAGATACGGAAGATGAACTTAAGCCGATATCG
This sequence comes from Trichoderma erinaceum, assembly GCA_026401215.1. Taxonomy (NCBI): domain Eukaryota; kingdom Fungi; phylum Ascomycota; class Sordariomycetes; order Hypocreales; family Hypocreaceae; genus Trichoderma; species Trichoderma erinaceum. Next base: position 139,436 of record JALIRY010000056.1, read on the forward strand.
CGGGTTATGTATGCGACGGCTTTGAATGCGGGAGGTGAGACTGCTTGGCATCGGAGTTTGTTGTTGGATTTTGCTGACGATTGAGTAGCGTTCCGGATAGGATACCTTGAGAACGGCGAATGATGGAGATTTCGTCACAGGTTTCCATCGTAGTTTTGATGATATCATGCATATTCTTTCACTTCTAGCAGCATGGCCGCGGTGGAGTTCATCGCGTTCGTCGTTGACGTGGCGCTCAAATTATCTGAGATGCCACTGTATTCGATCTTCGATTCGGAGATTGTTAGTCGCTAGTTATCAAATCGGATTTTATAAAGCATCAAGTCAGCAAAATTGAGCAAGAAGCTGTTGTTATAGTATCGGATCCTGGAGATAGCTGCGGGCCCGCATTTCCCAAAACTCCCGATTAGGCAACTATTCCACCCTATTGCCGGTCCTAGGCGAAGTCGTCGTGCTATTGGATCGCCAACCAAAAGTGGGTGGACTAGCATCTTTAGCCTCTCGATACATTCGTTTTGCACGCTATTTCATTATTTAAAGACGGGGTTCCATCTTCTTCAAGTCAGTGACTATACGATTAAGTACACTTATTCGCATTCAATTGATAGACTCAAAAACTGGAAAACATTTATTCAAGGCACTTTTGTATTCCAAATATAGTCACAATGGCCCAATTAACTCTATCATCTACATATAAAATGAAGTCTGGATATGAGATTCCCATATTAGGCTTTGGGGTATGTCGCAATCTAGCGCAATGTATAGAAGATTATATCGATTAACCGATTACATATAGACTGCAGCCGGAGCTAGCCAAGGTTTCAAAATTGGGCACGACAAAGCTGTCACCGCTATTGTCCATGCACTTAAAGCCGGCTACAGACATTTCGATTCCGCGCGCATGTATGACAGCGAAAAGGCCTGTGGAGAAGCCTTCAAATTATCTGGTATTCCGCGCGAGGACATTTTCGTCACCACCAAAGTTCGCAAGAGTGGATACAAAGAGACCAAGAAGGCCGTTGAGAAGAGTCTTCAAGAGACGGGGCTGGATTACATCGACTTGTATCTCAATCACAGTCCATATGGCGGCCCAGAGGCGAGAAAGGGCACGTGGAAGGCTTTAGTAGAAGCAAAGCAAGAAGGCAAGATTCGATCTATGGGAGTGTCCAATTATGGCGTGCACCATCTTGAAGAGACGTTAGCATACATCAAGGAGCTAGAGGGCGAGCTTGGCGAAGGAAACGCAGGGGAGATTAGCGTTGGCCAGTGGGAGCTGCATCCCTGGTTGGCGCATCCAGATATTGTCGAATGGTGCAATAACCATGGAGTTGTGATAGAAGCATACTGTCCGATTGCCAAGGGGCAGAGATTCGAGGAGCCGCAGGTGCAGGCTCTGATGCAAAAGTATGGGAAGACGGGAGCCCAGATTTTACTACGATGGAGTTTACAAAAGGTATGTGATTGCTAACTCTTGAGAGATAGTTTTGAGTTGCATTGCGGTGTAAATTCTAACACATATTTCTAGGGCTTTGTTCCTTTGCCAAAGAGTGAAACGCCGTCTAGAATTGTGGCCAATGCGGAGCTTTACGATTTCGAGCTGACGGAGGAGGATATGGCAACGTTGGATTTTGACTTTTATTCACCGACTACGTGGGATCCTACGGTCAGCCCTCTTGATAATTAGACCGTGTGACCAATGCAAGTTATAACAAGCGAGAGTAACTTTAGACATTTATCTTTAGAAGCATTGCTAGAAATTATAAAGTCGTGATGCGCTCAAGAGAAATCCATAAACTAATACAGTAAGAATTCGCGCTTCTCCATCTCTTCATTCTCTAATGCCTCTCCCCTCATAAGACCGTGGACATAGCACACTCCTATGACGGTGTATCCGTTGCCAGTATCAGTCTTGGATAGTTGCTTGGGAACTGGTCGAAGAACCAAAGGCATATGGCTGCCATGTAAGACAGCAATCGTATCTCCAACGCACATCTCTTTCGGACCCCAGCCAATGTATCCTTTACTTGACACGAACAATCGCATCCACATGAGCGTCCCTCGGACCATGGCAGCAATTAAATTGACGCTTGCCTTCGTCAGTGCTACATATGCTAGGTTTCCAAGTTCCATTGCGTATCCCTCTTTCATGATGAAATCCACTTCCGGTCGGTTTTCGACCCTGAGCTGCCAATATTTCTCGAAGGCTATCTTCAGAAGGATAGATGCTTCTCTAGATTCATCATCTATGCCGTGATCGCTGTGACCAAATAATAGATCTGGATCTACCTTTCTGACAAGAACATTTCGAAATGCATCTTGCAGGGTATCGCCCTCATTGAAAGGGTAGGCTATCTTGCCTAGCTTTTCCCATCTGGAGCTTTGTATTTCTTTACAATTTTTTGAGCCATAGTTCTGGGATTCCATAGGGTTTGATTCAATGCTATTAAATGAGTGATTTGGATGTAGCTCTCGTGGTTTATTGAAACATTTGCTGCAAAGATCGAAATTAGGGCATTCAAGGCACTTCTTTTGAATACCATGGATTATTTTGTCGCATTTGTCGCATCTTGCTTTATAAAATGACGTGTTGTTGGCAACAAGCTGACACCACTGCCATAGAGTTTCAGGATCTGTTCCGGCTCCCCATAAGTTGGAATTGTCGCGCCCTGCTCCATATAGTTTGGAACTGTCACATCCTACATGTGCGATTATATCGCAGACAACTCCAGAAACACCAAGAATTTCTGGCATTGGAAAGAACGTATTAGCTTTAGTTCGTCCTGAAGCAGCGAATTCTCTAGAATCGGGTTTTCTGGATCGTCCCATAATCATCATAGTTTCATGTATTTCCGTAGATAGCGTCCAGTCGGGGCACCACGACGGTAGCCTGTTCATGTGTTGCATGTCAACGCGAAGAAACCTTAAGGAACCTGCAAAGCGAACAATTTTGAGCGACCTATTATGCTGAATAAGCTTTGTAGAAATATGTATGTTCCACTGTCGTAGAGGGAGTTCATATTTAACAAGATCTGTAGGAACATCGCATGCCAATCCCAGGTATGCGTATACTCTGTCTTGAGGCTTGGTTGCTAGACGATACCTATTGCTCAAGATGAGATCGAGTAAACTTTTTTCACCCCGGGAAATTATTCGTCTATTTGACGATAGCTCTTGTATCATGGAATAGGTCGAACTAATTTGGGATATTGTAGACATTGCATCATGTAGTACTGCGTAACAGCATGGGTTCGGTCGAAACAGGTGCCGATGCAGAGAGTTACAATATCCTTCAAGAGCTTTGAGAGAAAAACTCCCGTGTCCAGTGTGAAATATTAGATTCTCTGCCAAAGCCGCTTCTTGGAATGTCCACGCTCTATACCACCAGCTACTACTCGATAATGGTAGAAACCATGTGGGAAATTTGGTGAAATGCCTTTCCTGATTTTGACTGTGCCGGTTGATGTCGTCTAAGAGCTCTGGCAATTCAGAATTCAATATCCAGACCAAAACTGTAGACGCCTGAGCGTAAATTTTATCCATCATCATCACTTGGTTGTTCTTTTCAGCATCGTCTTTTTGGTTGATGCACAGGGCGTCTACCCATAGTATGCGTTTCTTTCTGACATCGCGAAGGTGTACGAGTGCTTCAAACAGGCTGTCTGTCACTGATATTTCATTTCCTTCAAGGAGTATATGCCTATTATCGCTTGATATCCCCCAGACGTATGATAAAGCTTCATATTTTGGTTTATCCCGAAGAGATACAGTCCGCAAATAACATATAATTGGGTCCAATGGTGATTGCGCTGGAGATATTTCCACAGCACGAATTTCTTTCTTAGTAGGGTTTAATGCTCGCCACGGACTTTCTCTGCGAGAAACAGAAACTAAGTAAATAAATCCGAGGCACCAAGATTGCAGTAATTGTTCGCTTACTGATATACTTTTAGAGACATGCTTTCATTTTGAGTATGTAGGTATCAATGTAGATATTAAACAAAGCAAAGAATTAGTGTTGGCGAAGATATGAGAATTTGAGGTTTCAACCATGTATGTGTGATTTAAGCCTAAAATAGAGTTAGGCATTGATGCAGATTGAGGCTCTCAGTAATTGGCGGGTATCTCATGTTTGCGCCCCGCTTGCGAAGAAGCCTCGTTGCCTAGAAATTCTGCCTTGAAATACATAGTTACATGTATCATCTCTGAGTTTGAGCACGACAGTTTTGCCTTGGCTAATCATTGGATGTGATCATAGAAAGGCTAAAATAAGTTGGCACTTGCATCTTAACAACTCATGTAAGCCCAAGAAGACATCTGGTATACTGCGCAAGTCAAGGGCGATATCGACAGATCTATTTAGGTGCTTATATACGATTATACTGGGTTGTGACCATACATGTACCATTTTTATTTCCAGCAGCATTCTGGATATCAAAACCTAACTAAACCTTTGATAACAAAGAATTGCAAACTTTAATAGAAGAGCAGGCTCAGCTAGTGATGATGATATTTTCATATTCTATACGAAAATCTTCTATAACGTAGTAAGGAAACTGTATCTGAAGACCAACCGTGAAAGTGGTCCGTCTGAGCTGGAATCCATTAGATCTGCGAGTGCTCGGCAATTAAGTTGGACGAATTGGGCAACGAGTCAATGCAGCCGCGATCAATATCCTGCACCTTCACAAAGCCACCCACTTCCATCAAAATGTCAAACTCAGCCAACAAGCTTTTCAAGACATGGCGCACACCATGCTCGCCGGCAATGCTGAGACCCCAAACCCAAAGGCGACCAATGAAGACAAACTTGGCACCGATAGCGAGCGCCTTGAAAGCGTCAGCGGCAGATCGAACTCCAGAATCGAACATGATCTGGTTCAAGATTTGGTTAGCTGCTGTCAGACGTTTGTGAGGGGACGGTGGAGGATGCATCTTACGTAGATCTTGTCTCCGACAGCGTCAACAATCTTCTCAAGAGCGTCAAGAGAGGCGATGCCTCCGTCGACCTGTCGACCAGCGTGGTTTGATACAACAATGCCGTCGACACCACTAATGATAAGGTCAGCATTATCAGCTCTCCACAATGTGAGACAGACAATGTTTGAGCAAACTCACAGCTCAACAGCCTTCTTGGCATCTTCCACGCTCTGGATGCCCTTCAGGCAGAATGGGCGTCCTCCGCTGATTCTCTTCCACTGCTCCATAGTCCACTTCATCTTCTCCCAAGTAATGGCGCGGCCGTGCCAGATGTTCTCGTCAATCCACTTCGCACCCGCTTCCTTGGGGTTCTTGGCGGGGTCGATTCCTGCCTCCTTAAGACGCTTCTGGAAGACGGGGTCTTGAAGACCGAGGTCACCTGCTCCATGCTCATGGTAAAAGGCATAGTTTCCGGTGAATACATCGTTGTGGCGCCAGCCGAGAGACCAAGTATCCGTCGTGAGCATGCAAGCATCGAATCCATTGTCAAAGGCGCGCTGGAGCATGGAGAGGCAGACTTCGTCGTCAGGACTCTGGTAGAGTTGGAAAAACCGAGGTCCAGAGCCATTGGCTTTGGCCACGTCTTCTATGCTGTAACTTCCAGCAGAAGACAGACAGTACGCGAGGTTGAGCTCTTCGGCTACCTTGGCCACGGACAGCTCGCCAGTGGGGTGGTAGATGCGGTTGATACCAATAGGAGCAAATCCAATGGGAGCAGACACCTTGTGTCCGAAAATCTCGGTTGCAGTGTCTCTCAGGTTGGTGTCGACGAGCATGCGAGGGACAATTCGGTGTCGGTAGAAAGCCTGTCGGTTCGAGAGATGGGTCCAGGAAACTCCAGCATTGCAAGAGGAATAGTACCTGTATTTTGTAAGTCATTATGCGAGATACTATGGCTCGTGTAGTCCTACCAGCCACCCTGCGAGAGTTTCTCCTTTGCAAGCTTCTCAATCTCAGCGGGATCTTGTGAATGAATGTCAGTGAGAATTACTACCAAATGAAATATCATGAAAGCTAACCAGTATTGAAGAGACCATATTTTCCATCGTTTGCGTCCCAAAAAGATTCTCGCTGATACAGCGACCACTGAGGAGTGGTTCTGGTCTTGATGTTGGGGTTGTTGGGATCAGACATATTTGTGGCAAGGATTTTGGTTAGATGCTTAGTTAAGTAATAGTTGGTGTATTCGTTGTTGCCGTTGCTACTGTTGTGGTTCTTTTATTGTTGTTGTTTTTTAAATCATAGTGGAGGACGTAGATGTAGATATATATAAGTATCATTTTGCCTTCATGAGTCTCAACGCTGTGGGTGATTGCGCGCCGATGACGTGCACAAGTGCTCTCGGACATCACTCAATGCTCAATTGCCAGTAGAGATCAAGTTGAAACCCCGAGTATGCTCCGATATTTAAATTCTAAAATTAACTGTATAGCAATACACTGAGGTTGAAGTTGTTTAGCGCCAAACTGACATCAACACGGTTAATCTTGCGCCCCTTTGAGATTCTACAAGTTATTGCCCTAATAGTACAGCGCTGACCTTGCTGGTCATTATTGCCACTCCAAGCCGCTGATGTCTCGGCAATGGCTTCCGTGAACTTAAGAATTTCTAAAGCAACGATTGGCCTGGAACGGGAGGAAAGGCACGAAACTTGAAGATTTCCTTGTCGTTGAGTTGCTTTCTTCTATTGAGGACGCATTACAAACGGACATCCGCCTCCGCATTTTAGCTTGCTATGGCGGTTTATGAGGTAATCGGCTAATAGAATTGCCTACGTACAGAATTGAACAAGCACTCAGTCTTCAGCTATGGATATAACAGAGGACAAGAGACGAATTAAAAAAAAAAAAAAAAACTTAGCATAAGGGATCAAACTTGAAAAAGCATATAACTCGTCTATATCCCTTCAATTCATTACACGGGCGTGGAGTTGTCTCCGTACACGTATCCACAAACATCTTCGGAGCACATTCTCCTCGAAATCTTATGTAAGACTGTCTTATCGCCTTCATCATATCTTATCATCTTATCATATCTTATCGCGGACATATCTATGACGTCAATGACTAACGTGATTTCAGATCGCCGCCATACTCTTACTGGCTAGCCTTATCGCGTGTCAGATTTCCAGAAGGATTTCGTTTTCGCCGAATTTTCGGCTGTTACAGATTATGCAGTTAATAAATAATGCTCCGTGCCGTGCCGAACCTTTCACAACCATAAAACGACTATGCACACACACGAGGAAGATTCTTCGAGTTGCTGATAGAAAGGCTCCACGATATTCAATTCTGGGAACCAGCGATTGTGCTCCCTCAAGGCCTTGCCAGACGCAAGATGCTGTTTTTTATTTTATGTACTAATAAATGTGGCTGTCACAGTTTAAGACCATGGCCATCGTGATTCACCACGCTTCAAGCAGTCGATATTGTGCTCTGATTCTGCATAATGTGACATTCAACGTGATGGGTGTTGTGAAAACGGAGAAAAAGAAAAAAAATTATCACGGAATTTGCCGCAGAACGGTTGCATCAAAGAGGCAACTGACAAGATAAGAGCATGGTTCATCTCATTTCTGCAACTGTGTCCTGGCGAATCACCAAAGCCAAGAGCCCGGACATCTGATGACGAGCCTCATCGTGGGCCGAGCAGAAAATTTCTTCTTCAATCCTTCAGTGGAGATCACGTTATATGGATACAGAAAAATACGAAGTTTTACGACACTTTGCTGCGCGTTTAATGGTGTTCATGTTCCATCAGCTCAGCGCAGAGTGGGCACAAACAGTGGGCACCGAAAGTGGGAACGGGATGGGCGTTTTTGGCAGCTTGACAGCCTCTTAGACGCGGCAGATGAATGACTTAGTCTCGGTAGTGCTGGCCGGACATACCGTGCCGAGCTGTGGTTTGCTGGGTCCTGGTGGAGCGCTCGAAACACGATCCATGACTCGACCTGATCTGTGCAGCGCCGTAAAGGGAAATGGTTCGTTGAATATCCCCGATGAATTTCTCCGAATCAGCCTCATCAACACCGTGATGGTAGCCGCATTGAACAGGAGATGTGCCTATAAGGATCGGTCCAGTTCCACCTGATGGTCCAAACCACGGGACCGTTGATTATTGACTTCATTCTCCAGCGGCCCGCAAAGACACCGAGATGGACGCGAATGCTTCAAGGTTTTATATGGCTCTGTGGGACTATCCCCTTTGCCAGCCTTCGAATTGCAAGCTCAATCGTCACTCATAGGAGTAGCTACTAGCTTTGGCAGACTAGTTTATCTATCAGACAATTTCCCCTATCTCTACCTAATCATCTCTTAATCCTCCTACACTATTCGTGAATCACAAGCAAGCATTGAATCGAAGCGTTTTTTTGTGAATGGTTTGCGAGTAGCATCATGGGGTTATTCAACAAGAAACAAGCCTCTGCTCCCGTGGAGGAGCCCAAGAGGGACAACTCGACCAGCAGCGAGGAGGGTTCTCAGATCCACGCTGAAGGAAAGGTCACGGTGCTGGCGTGTGCTTTGGGCGCTGTTGCCAGCGTTGGTGGTTTCATTTTCGGATATGTCAGGTAGGCACTCCTCGATGACAGACACTCGATAGCAGTGACATCTACAGTGATGACACTTGATGTCTGCTAACTTGACCATCATTCTCATTCTAACAATGCTTGTCTTACAGTGGTCAAATCTCTGGTTTCTTCCTGATGGAAGACTATGCCAGCCGCTTCGGAGCGTTACAGAGTGATGGATCGTACACCTTCAGCGCTGCCCGCCAGGGCACCATCGTCGGTCTTCTCTGCGTCGGTTCATTGATTGGTGCATTGATTGCCGGTAAAATGGCAGATACCATCGGTCGTCGTCTCTCCATTTCGCTGTTCGCCTTCTTCACTTGCATTGGTACCATCATTGAGATCTCTTCCTCCACCCACTGGGTTCAGTTTGCCATTGGTCGTCTCGTCACTGGTGTCAGCATTGGTGCTCTGTCTGTCGTCGTGCCCATGTACCAGTCAGAGAGTACTCCTGCCCTGATCCGTGGTGTCATTGTCTCATCGTACCAACTGCTCATCACCCTGGGTATCTGGACAGCTGAAATGGTCAACTGGGGAACCGAGGCCAGGGGCAACAGCGCTTCATGGAGAATCCCCAACGGTCTTACTTTTGCTTGGGCCCTGGCTCTCGGTGCTGGTGTTCTCTTCCTTCCTGAGAGTCCTCGATTTGCCTACAGCCGTGGTCGCGTTGATGAGGCTCGTCAAACCATTGCTCGTCTCATTGGCCTTTCTCCCGACTCTGATGTCGTCAACAAGCAGATTGCCGAGATTCAAGAAAAGGTTGACGAGGAGAATGCTCACACTGAGGCTTTTCGCTGGACTGAGATTTTCACCGCTCCTCGCATGCTCTACCGTACCACTCTCGGAATTGTTCTCCAGGCCGGCCAGCAGCTGACTGGAGCCAACTTCTTCTTCTACTTTGGTACCACCGTCTTTGCTGCCACTGGCATCAGCAACAGCTACGTCACCCAGATTATTCTCGGATCTGTCAACGTATTCTGCACAATCGTCGGTCTCTGGATCATTGACCGCTTCGGTCGCCGTGTTATCCTCATGACCGGTGCTGCCTGGATGATGATGTGCTTCCTGTAAGTCTACTTAGTCTTCGTCAGAGTCAATACTAGTGCTTTTTACTAACATATTGATAAGTGTCTACGCTTTTGTCGGCCACTTCGCCCTTGACCACGAGAACCCGATGCTCACCCCCAAGGCTGGATCTGCTTTGGTTACATTCTCCTGCCTGGCTATTGCTGCTTTCGCCGTCAGCTGGGGACCTTTGGTTTGGACCGTCAACGCTGAGCTGTACCCCATTCGATACCGCAGTCTCTGCATGGGTATTGCGACCGCTTCCAACTGGTTCTGGAACTTCATGATCTCATTCTTGTAAGTTGTCATTGCTCTTTTAAACCTTTTGAAGACTCTGACTAACAGTCACGATTTAGCACCCGATTCATTACCGACGACATTGACTACTTCTACGGCCTCATCTTCGCTGGTTGCTGTGCTGCCCTTGTGCTGATTGTCTTCTTCTTCGTCATCGAGTCCAAGGACCGAACCCTCGAGGAGATTGACACCATGTACGTTCAGCACGTCAACCCCATCACGTCGAGCAAGTGGACTCCCACCAAGCAACACCAAAATGAGGTTGGAGAAATCAGCGATGTGCGAAGCCACACACAAAACTCGGAGAAATAAAGTGCTGTAGTTGTGTTAGTTGCTTCAGCTAGTTCTCTAGTTGCGTGTGCTTAGCATGAGAGAGTGAGCGCTAGCGAATGCTAGCATGTATGATAGCATGTATGATAGCATGTAAAATATCATGTAGAATATCATGAATGATCATTGTTGATAATAATAGTTAATCATTCCCTCATCCAGATATTGAGAGCCGCTTTTTGTGTTAAATGTTTTCGAGCTGATGTTTCTTTGTCTGGGGGCATGGAAAAAAATGCCCAGCACCTCAGTTCTCTCAATACTCCAGCAATATATAGCACAATAATGTAGTTTGTATATTAAATGTCTGATTTTTACCCTATATCAGCTGCATCACCGTTCTATGTCGTCAGTTACGTCTTGACAATGCAGAGGCGAGATCTATACCCAATGCACTTTACTATATTGCCTAGAATGGCAAAGACATGGTAGACTGTAAATAATGAGCGATGTTGTTCATCTAGCTTGCGTGAGCAGCAGGATTCTTCATAGTTGACCAACATCTCTGTTAACTTTTATATCCATCCTAAAGCCTCCCCCATAAAAACATGCAGGAATACTTTGAGCATCTCAACAAGAAGCAACAGGCACAAATTGCAACCCCTACTGCTTCCACCACTCTGAACTCGAATGCTTGCATTCTCCGCTACCAAGAATTATTGGCACTTCCGCCTACAGCAGGCCTTTATCCAATTGGCACCGGACAAGTCCGAGGAATCTAACTACTGGAACAATGGGTGCCAGAGAAATGAAAGTTAATTTTAGAGGTAGATGAGTAATAAGGTTGGTAGTAATAGTAATAAATTAATAGTAGTAGTAGCTTCAGTGGTTATTATAGTCGTCATAATCGTGATAGTGGTCGTAGTAGTGGCAGCAGTGGCAGCAGATCCTTACTTCCACTTATCACGATTGCGAGCATTGGCAATGGCCGATCCCGGCTCATATTAGTTCGTCTTCGAGTTCAACGTATAACGCATCGACGACGCGGTGATTTTAAGAATAAGCTTTGCAAACATCAAACAAAATGTGACAAGATTTGTGGAAGACTTCGTCCGGTCAACAGATATCCTCGTCGACATCCTCGTCGACATCCCCGGTGCCATCAAAGCAGACAAAGCTTGCTGAAGAGATCACAAGATTATTTATTCATCACGCTGTGGCTTTGCCGCCTTGTCTGGTCGATGCCCCTTTGCATAGCATCTGGGGGGTCTTCCTGTGATCGCCATAAAGTCCCAGTTGTCATTCATGTAGACTGCCCCCAGATGCTGATAGAGACAGATGTCGGAGAATTTCCAAAACAAAAGATCTGTTATTCGGTCGGGCGTCAAGACAATGTCGGATTTCGGCGCGCAGATGGTGCTTTGGCAGCATAAATGCGAGACGGATCTGCACTGGCCGCCCTTGAGGCTGATGTTGCCGTCTTCATCTACCAACTCATTCCATTTACTATTGATATTGACGCAGCCCAGAAAATCCACAACGCCCTCCTCAGTCTATGGTGCTGTTAGCTGCTGTCACAGGAATGGAGAGGTAAAATGATCCGTACAGGAAGGCATTGGAAAACACTCGGAAACCCAAACTTTGGCTGTTTCAGATACAGGTATGGATCGATGGTTGTTTTTTCGACAACATCGAGCAGCGGAAAGTCTTCAATATAGAAGCGACCTTGCTTCGTCAGCGGGTTAGGCTTCAATGTCGATGGCGTCTCTTTCGCATCCACTGCTGAAAGAAGAAGAAGAAGAATGAGAATTGATACTAAATTGAGAAACATGATCCCCAGTTTGTATGTGAGATAACGAGAAACGACAAATCAACTCGAGCAGGGTATTATTGAGAAAGGTGAGAAGTTCGAAACAAGGGAGAAGAGGCAGGTACAAAATGACAAGAGACAGGTATATATATATATAACAAGATTGAGCCCTCAAAAAATTACCTCAAAAAATAAAAATAGAAGTGGGTTATATGGCTTGACTGGCAGCAGTTTCTTGTACAAAACGCCGAAAGTTAGATATTGCGCCGAATTGCCTCCGCTACTTTAGATCGCATGGATGTCCACATGTGGCTGCAATATATCTCAATTGAAGAACCAAGTAAATTATTGATGCTATTGATGTTGATGGTGGCACTTTGCACTCACGAATTAAAAAATGCATCCAATATTGAATAGGCCGTGCCTTGTTAGATGAAAAATACGCCTGTAATGCGATGAAGCATTGGAAAACGGAGATCACGACACATTTAGACAAATCGAGCCTTGGCCAAAACTAACGTATGAATGTGCCCATGTATTTCCAAAGCAACTGTCAGGACTTGGTCACATAGGAAGAGTGAAAGAGGATCAAGTGAGTCTGCAGCGGCCTTGTTGTTAGGCTATGGCTAGGGCCTCCAATATGACTATATTTATCTCTGCCCCCCTTCAACAAAGCCTGGGGGCTTTGTTTCCTTATATACCTGTTTATCTTGTGGCAACTAGGTTCTAGCTAGTTGCGTCACAGCTTCTTTGTCTTTGTGATCTGACAGACTGCCCGTCTTTCATAGCACCGACCCGGTGCCTTGATCACCAATATTATCCATCGTGAGAAAGGCCGATGAATGCATCAGAATGCTTTATCTGCACTGCCTAGGGGCAAGGCCCATGCTTCCCAGCAGCGAACTGCTAGTTCTTTGTTCTTCTGTTGATAAATAGGAAAGGGAATTCCTCTTCCTCTTCCTTCCAAGTTCAACAACCTATCCTGCTTTGACTCCTGCTTTTCTGCTGCAACTCAATGGGTTCCTAATGGTTATGTTACGGAGCAAAGGCAAGGCTGCGGCCTTAAATGATGATGGAGATGGTGACGGCCAGGACAAGCCTATGTAGGTATCGGCAAATTGGATGTTGTTCTCCTGCTAACTTAATGATAGGAAACATGCATGCCGTCGTTGCATGTATCATTATAAACGTTGGAAGAAGGGCGATGATAAGCCTGCTTGCATTAGTTGTAATAGTGAGGATCTCCAATGGTTTACCTTCTGACTCCTATCTAGCTGACAGTAAAATAGGTAATAGCAACAAATGCACTGTTTGTGCTCGTGTGAAGGATCAGGGCAAAGGTGGAAAGAAATGCCTTCAGATGGATGATCATTATAAGCCAATTTGCCGCAAGCTAGTTGCTGAGATTGCTAAGGATAAACCTGATATGGTAATTTTCTCCTTTCTTCCTTTAGACTTGTGCTGACTTGCTGCTAGAAAGAAGTGGCCCGCCTGCAGCAGTTGGTTGGCAAATACTTGCAGGATTACAAAAGCCAAGTTGCTGATGCCAAGAAGAACGGGATAACGGATCCCTCTGCTGTTGCTAACAGCTCTGCTGCTGATAACTCTCTATTGACTCGCTCTCAGGCTTGGGCTGTCATTTCTAACTTTATTCAGGTGGACATTGCTAATGCTCTTCATTCTCTGATGGGTACTGCGGCTGCAATTGCTGTAAGCTTCTTACCGCTTGGATCACTGTTGTTCAGCTTCTAACTCGTTGCAGGTTAAAATGAAGGCGATGCAAGATGTTAATCTTCCCATTCGTATTGGTCCTGAAGATGGGGAAGAGCTTGAAGGTGCTGAACGCTATCTTATGACCGGAATCCTATTTGACGAAGAAGAGGAGGAAGAAGATGAAGATGATGATGGTAACTAGCTGTAATCTTGCTTATTGTATGCCCCTTTCTTCATGCGACGCCCCGGCGCGATGGCTTCGTTTAAACAATTTCGTTGTTTTTGTTGATGTAATAGTTAGTTTGCAGTTAATTAGATAGAATTCACTTTGTTATCATTCTCTAATTTGCTCAATCGGCGGTGTATCAGTCACCTGGCGGTCAGTTGGCAGGTGATCTGCTTCCTTTGCAGGCGCCCAAATTCGCCTATAAAAGGAGGCTTCGCTCCCTTCTTCTTCTTCCTTTCTTTCTTTCTTCTTCAAGCTTATGAATTCCAAGGTCCGCCACTCTATTTTTGCCTCTCTTGTAATTCGCTAGGGACTAGCTATTGACTTGCCTCTAGCTCGCCCACAATGTCTGACGAATTTGTGTCTCCAAACAAGAATGGTCCGAAAGGTGTCCTGACTCCGTAAGTTTTTGCTGTTGGTTTTCTGGAAACTCGCAGCTAACTCTCAGCTAGTCGGAAGACACCTTGTGCCCGCTGCTTCCGTCATTTTTCGAATTATCCGACTACCCAGGAAGTTGAAGCTGGTCATGAGCTTTGTCCTTGCCGGGATGACGAAAGTAAGTAGCTTCTTCCTCGCTGCTAGTTTGCTTCTAACCACTAGCTAGGTGCCTCTGGAAAATGCATTCGTTGCAAACGTTTTGGCAAAGTTTGTTCGCCTGTTGGACGTCGCGCCATTTCCATAGCTCGAAAACTCCAGGAAGCGGCTTTAGAACATGGTTACACGGTTTGTAATTTGCTTCTAGTTTGCTGCTAACCAGCTGCTAACTTTGAATAGAGCAAGTTTAAAAAGTTCCAACTTGCTGGTCGAAAGCAGGCTCAGGCGATGAAGCGCAAATGGGGAATTCAGCAGAAGCTCAGTGCCGACGAGTTAGCTGCTAAGCGGCTGCGAGCCTTTGACGCCCGCTTGGACACCTTCGCTAGAATTGGTACTAATATCGCCAATTCTTTGTCTGTCGTGGCTGAGTGTCTGGCCATTTACATCAATGTGAGTTTGCCGGAAACTCGCTGGAGACTCGCTTAAAGTTCGCTGCTAACTAGCATAGAAAAAACATCGTGATGAGAAGAATCAGCTCGACATCTACCCACGCGAATGCGAGGACGAATTCGCTAAGGTAGTCCATGATGAGGGTGAAATTGAGGATGCTCCAGAGGATACCCCAGATGATAAGTAACTGGTTGGCAGGGAATTCGCTGGTAGTTAGCTGGGAGTCTGGGACCAATTTCGGGTCATTATCTGGCTTTTCATGGTTTTTCTTTTATGATATCGTATTCAGTATTTGCCTCGCCGGTGTCTCGCAGGAAGTGAGCACCTAGTTTATGGCGATGGCCCAGGGAACAGGGAATTGAAATTTGACTCATTATTATTCTAACTTTTGATTTTCGGTTTTCCAGTGACTCGCTTGAAGTTCGCAGGAAACTAGCTGGTAGTTTGCTTGTTTCTGTTGGATTTCAATCATTATTTCGACATTCCAAGAAAATTTTTAGTTTTAGTGTTATAATTTTGGAATTCGATCCTGGAATTTGAAAATGAAGTAGCATAATAGAAATAGAGGAGCAGCAGCCTAGTTGGTATCCAGCTGCTGTTCATATTGCTGACGAATTTCATTGTCAATAAAGTCTGATTTCTTAATCCAAGTGTTTTCTTCATCTGGGTAGCCTTCCCATTTTATATAATAGAGGCGCCTTTTGCCGTTATATTTATGATTAAGGATTTTTTCAATTGTATAGGTCTTCTTAGCCATAAAAGGGTTATCTTCCGGCGGACTTGGTTCTATCTCCCTGTTGTTATATTGCTCCAGATTGGTAACGTTGAAAACATTGTGGATTTTAACTGAAGATGGAAGCGATAATTTGTAGGCAAGGCCACTTGTTCCAACGATTTCTTTTATCTGGTATGGACCAGCGAACTTTTCTGTTAACTTGCGGGTAGGTCTCCGCAAGTTTAGATGCTTTGTTGAAATAAGGACCCAGTCTCCTACTTTAAACGTTTTATTCAAACGATTGTTGTTGTACTATTTTTCGTAGGATTGACTGGATTCTCGCAGGGTTTCTGCTGCTAGGTAACGGGTATCTTCCATGAGCTTTGCTCTTTCAATAGCTCCTTGATTCAGATGTGGAAGCGTCAACGACCGAAGTGATGATGGATCCGGTTCATAGCCTAGAAGCAAGAAAGCTGGAGAGTAACCATGAGCTGAATGCTGAGCCGTATTATAAGTAAATTGAGCAAATGGAAGCTTCTTTATCCAATCCAGTTGATCTTTATTACAGAACGCTCGCAAATAATGCTCCAGATTCTGATTTTGCCTTTCTGTTTGACCATCTGTTTGTGGATGAAAAGCTGTGCTAAGTCTCCGTTTACTTCCTAGGAGGTAGCAGAAGCTTCGCCAGAAGGCACTTGTAAATACAGATCCTCGGTCTGTAACTATTCCTTGTGGCATACCAAATGGCATATAAACATGATGAAGGAATTTATCAGCAAGTTGACTGCTGGTTATCTTCTTTGTGCAAGGAAGATACAAGGCGTATTTAGTGAATCGGTCCACGATTACCAATATTGAATTGTATGTACGTTTCTCATATTGTATTTCTGGGAGATCTGTAATGAAGTCCATTGATATCTCAGACCAAGGGGAATCTGGCTGCGGCAATGCTGCTAGTTTCCCGTAAGGTAGGTGGTGTCTCGGCTTAGTTGTTTGGCAAACTATACATGTGTTAATATATTCTTTCACATCAGTCTTCATACCTTTCCAGAAGAATGTTTCATATATTCTTCGGAGTGTTCTGGAGACTCCCTGATGACCAGCAGTTGGGTCATCATGGAATAGCATTAGAATTTCGGTCCTCAACCTATGAGGGACGAATATTCTATTATGGAAACGTAGCAGCCCAGTTGCATCTACGTACCAGTGTCGTCTATGCGACCCATCTGCGGAATTAGAACCATTGACTTCAGTTTCTATAAGCTTTGCAGTTTGGGCGTCCCCTTTTTGCTCTTCTTGTAGAAGTTGTAGAAGTGTCTGGCTAGATTCTAGTGATGTTGCAGTTTCCTCCCGGAGAGTTGACCTTTGGTTATCACCCGCAACTCTCAGTGAAGATAACCAAAGAGGGACCACTTGCTTAAATGCAGTCGAAATCCTTCTAGCAAGAGAGGTTGATACTGGTAGCGACCCAGTATCCAAGCAGTTACTATCCATTGGCGTATAGATACCTTGAACCTCTAATCCGGTATCTGTTTCAGCCAATGGAGTCTTTTTATCTTTAAATTGTTGCAAGAAAGCTGGTAGATAGCTAAAAGCTACCTCCTTCTTCGTTTTCTTGCTAAGCAGATCAGCTCTTCTTGAGAGCCCGTCTGCCGGATTCAATTTTCCTGGTCGCCATTCAATTCGAAAATTAAATGGTGCTAAGTATTGAAATATATGAACTTGCTTTGAGGTTAGTTTTGTCTTTCCTGCTAGGTAACTGTGATTTAGATGATCTGTTAATACGCAGATTTCTTCTTTTGCATATAGTAGATAATGTCTTTAAGTTGCAAATGCATAGGTAATAGCTAGCATTTCAGCATTAGGAGTTGAATAGTTAATCTTATGCTTTTGAAGCTTCCTTGATAAATAAGCTATTGGATGCTAGGCACCTTGCTGCAACTGAGCAAGAACTGCGCCAATAGCAAATCCGGAAGCATCTGTTTTAATTCTAATTGGTGCCTCTGGATTAAAATGAGCTAAGACCGGTTCTTCTTGAAATTTCTGCTTTAACGTTTGAAAGGCTTCTTTTTCTTTAGGAGTTAGCGTGAAGGTAGCTGGGGGTTTGCCTCTAGTTCGATTTGTGAGAGGGTTTGTAATTTTACTATAGTTCTTGATAAACCTTTGATAGAAATTTGTAAATCCTAGAAATGAAAGTATTTTGTTAACGGTGTGAGGCTCCGGCTAGCTAGCAACGTCCTTGACGCGATCTTCTTCCATATGAATACCATTAGGTTGTATAATAAATCCTAGATAAGAGACTGATGTAGTATGGAATTGACATTTTTGTAGGTTGGCATATAAGCTGTATCGTTGTAATCTTTCAAGGACCATGGTAACATGCTGCTGGTGTTCTTCTAGACTGTTGCTATATATTAGAATATCATCTAGATAAACGATATAAATAACGTCAACAAGTCCTTGAAGCACTAGATTAATATGACTTTGGAAGGTGGCGGGTGCATTTGTAAGTCCAAACGGTAAAACTAGGTATTCATAGTGACCGTATCTGCAGCGCCAAGCCGTCTTATACTCATCTCCCTTGCGGATAAGTATCCGGTGGTACGCATCTTTTAAATCCAATTTGGTGTAAACAATAGCCCCTTTCAATCGATCAAGGATCTCATGTATAAGCGGGAGTGGTGCTCGGTTCTTGCGAGTTATCTTGTTGAGAGCACGATAGTCGACGCAAAGTCGAAGCTTGCCTCCTTTTTTGGGTACAAATAACACTGGGGCACCATAAGGGCTTTCTGATCTTCTTATCCAACCCCGGGCTAATGCCATTTGTATGTATTCCCGGAGTTCTTGCAGCTCGGTCTCTGCTAATGTGTAGATAGGTCCCCATGGAGGAGCCTTATCTGTTTCCAGGTTAATTGGGTGTGAAGGTTTACTAAAGGTTGTTAATTTTGCTGCTTCTTCTAATGAAAAGACCTTATGATAAGCCTTGTAGATGTCTGGAAGCTGGATAAGTTCTTTCTTGCTGCTAGTTTGCGGTATGATATCTTGTTCTAATTCATCCGTTATGTCGGAATCCATCGTTGGATATTTTGATGTGCCAAGTATCACTCGAACTCTTGCTTGTTGATCCCAGCTTCTAACTTGCCGCTTACTTTGTGCTATTTGGAAGGTGTTCCTCGTCATTGGGTAATGCCAATGGTCTGATTTCCATGAAATGATAGGATCAACTGTTCGGAACCAAGGTCTTCCAAGTATCATGTCATTAACTATATTAGCAACAAAGAAGCTGACTAGCTGGTCTTTAGACACTCCCCAGTCGTCTTTTAATCGCATTACTTTTGTTGTATACCTATATACTATTCCAATTTGATTAGGCTATATTCCTTTTATATGCTTAGTTGCTGGAAGTAAGAAGGGTATTTGTTTTAGGTGCTTTTTATTTAATATATGAATATCACTTCCCGTATTGAATAAAGCATCAACAGGGCACCAGCTGTTTCCTAGTCGCAGCTTAGCTGGTTTTATTATAGGAAGGTCTAACTTAGTTGGATCTCCTATGTTCCCTAATTGCTAACTTTGGGTTTGGCGTAAATAGGAAATAGGTTGTGCATTTGACCCAGTTGCCTGATTAATTGGATTCCCATGCTTCTCTGTAGTGTGTTTGGTGCTATTGCATAGTGCGCAATCCGCTGCCTTGCAGTGAGGGCGGATATGCTCTCCCCCGCATTTCCAGCAGATTGGTGGAGGTCTTCCTTGCTTATCATACTTCTTTCGATCCTGCTGGGAGGTAACAGAGAGTTCCTTATTATCCTCTGGCTCTTCCGACTTAGTAGAGTTTTGTGGCGCCCGATTGCCTCGGTAATGATAGCCGAATCTGACTTCTTTGACGTCATCCTGATTCCAAGCTTCAGCCTTGACTCCCTTGTTGCGCAGTTCCATCCAGGTTGCAGCGTCCCCCTGGGTAACCAGATTCTTTCTTGTCTCTGGCGTGCATTTGGCAAGGAACCATTCAATTTTGACGTGATCAGGAAGAGAAAACGAGGCCTCTGTGAAGATGGTGTTGAACCTGTCCATAAAAGGAATAAACTTCTCATTTGAGCCTTGCTTGAGGTGTTCTAGCTTTGAGAATGCTGCTGCCAACCTGGTTCTCCCATCTCTAATGCAAGAGGCACACCACTCCATAAATTCAGAATATGTTATGTCAGAATCGTCGAGGATTGCTTGATCACTATCCTAACGTAGCTGCGCGGTATCAGTGAGCCCGTTGCTAGCATACCAGACCTTCCTTTTATCGTTAGGATATGTTTTAGGATTCAGATAGAATATTGTTTTGAGCCGAGTTTGGAAGCTTAGAAGTTCCTGATAGCTGCCTTTGCCGAATTTGGGCAATGGTAGGTTATGGGACTTTTCCGATGACGAGGTTTCCACTACCTCGCTGGTGGCTTGCTTCTTCGGAGCGGGGGCGGTAATGTCTTCCCAAGTATAAAGAGTCGGGTCTTTCCCTTGTTGTGCAAATTCCTTCATTGCCTTCAACTTGCGTTTCCTCAGTTGGGCAACTTCTACCTTTAAGAGATGTTGCAGCTTTGCTTCTTCTTTATTAACAGTTGTATTGGATAAAAGTTCATTAAAAGCCGGATCACTTTGAGTATTAGGGATAACAGGTTCTTGGGTTGCAGTCTCCCGAAGTGTTGGTTCGGAGCTGGTGGGTTGCACTGCCTTAGCAGCAGGTTTGCTTGAAGATCCCATCTTGATCTCTAACGGTCTTCCTCCTTTTAAAGAGAGATAAAACTGTCAGGACTTGGTTACATAGGAAGAGTGAAAGAGGATCAAGTGAGTCTGCAGCGGCCTTGTTGTTAGGCTATGGCTAGGGCCTCCAATATGACTATATTTATCTCTGCCCCCCTTCAACAAAGCCTGGGGGCTTTGTTTCCTTATATACCTGTTTATCTTGTGGCAACTAGGTTCTAGCTAGTTGCGTCACAGCTTCTTTGTCTTTGTGATCTGACAGCAACCTAATCTCTACTTAGAATTAGAGAATGGAACCTTTATACCAACATGTCGAACAGAGCACTCCATACTTACGGACCTTTTCTACGTTCTCGGCCAGTGGCGTTTCTATCTTTAGAAAGACGAAAGAGGCCTCATAACGCTTCTGATAGAGCTTTGGTACACCCTACGACCCATATTTGAGCCGATTACTAGATAGCTTTTCCAAACCCCTTCCATGCGATTACTGATGCTTACGAAGGTAGTGTTGTGCGTAGAATTCAGCCACATCGTTTTCACTCTATGCAAGGGAATTTTGCCTGACCTAGTCAAGATATCTGCCGGTAGATCTTGAGCCAAGGGTACATGATAACTGTAGGATGAGAAGAATAGTGATTGAAAGGCAAAGTAAAGAGTTCTTAGTTGCGATCCTCTTTGGCGGTCAAATTTGGGACCAGCAGCTCAAACTTACCTTATTTTTTCGGATCGCTGGCGCAATAATCAAGCCAAAGGCGCAAGATATGAGCGGGCACCGGAGGTAAGATACGTACAAGGAGCGGAGTATCTGGTACCTCTGAAAGTTTATCATTCCTTGTTCCAAAGTCCGTGATGTGTAGATTCCGTGCGTAGAAGATTGGCGCCAAGGCGCAACCTAGAGTTTTGGAGGCGTGTTTGGAGAATACGCGAGCAACTTGTATAATCATGGCGGCGGGGCAGTCCACACTTGATCATGTTTCACCGCGCACGTCTGATGGTCTGATGGACCGTATTGACGTGTAAGCCCTGACTACAATTAATATAAAATGCCCCCCCTTTCCCACTCTATCCAGACCACCAATTCCCTCCCAACTCTTTCAACACATCCGTTCCAAGCTTGCCATTGCATTATGAACGTATCCTACAGGAGATATATGGTTCAAACGATCGCCACGGTCCCTGAGCGTCGATGAATGGCTGGTTGACCGGTCGTGCGCCAATCGACAAAGCAAATGAGGAGGAGGGCGACGAGGATGACGAAAAGAGACCAGGAGAAAAGGAGGCAAAGCCAGCATGTTTTCTTCTTCGCATCAACGGACAAGCCGCCGAATGCAATGAGAAAAAAAAAAAAAAAAGTGCCGCCTGGAGGGAGTGTATTACCAGGGGCACGTAAAAACAGATCAAAAATTGTGCTAGAGTACTTACCAAACTAGCTGATCATCCCAAGGTGTTAGTCGCCTCACGCAGGGCCTTGGCAATGTCAACCCCCATCCCGACACCTTGAACGTCAGTGATGAGCCGGCTGTTGTCCTCTTGACAATACTATTACTGAAGAAGAAGAGAAAGAAGAAGAAGAGAGGAAGGGAAAAGAACGGATATTTATCCGACAGAGTACGTATTCGCAACGAAACATGCTAAGCGAGAATTACGCCACGGAGAGATGACAGGAACTGACAGAAAGGCAGGCACGCACATGTTTAGTGCGGTGAACGGCCTGACCAGCCTGAGGCACTTACAACATGAGGAAGGGGAGAAAAAGAACTGGGGACGAGCATGGCAGGAAGCGTCATGACCGACCAGTTTGGCCCAAGAAGAAGGGCTGCGAAGGAGAGAAAAGCATCTCGTCAATCATATGAAAGAAGAAAAGAAGAATGAATGTCCATACCATCGACGTGCGTATTTCCCCTTTCTGCTTTCTACACTCAATGTTTTTGACGACATTTGCTTGGTACGTCAAGGAAAAGTTTGGCGGTGGGCAGCAGAAAGGCAGGCGCGAGCGTAGAAGTATTAGGCGAATTTGGTTTAGATCTGAGAAAGTGCCGGGCTCAAGGCAAGCAAGAGAGCATTGCTGTCTACTTCTACATCGGCTGCTGCACTTTCTTCGAGCAGGGCCGGTGCGATATGGGAACATTGGTACGCACTCTGTGTGCTGCTGTTGCATTATCTGGGAAAGTATTTGGATGTGCCAAGAGGTGTCTCAAATCGAAAGAAGCCTTGACAAACCGGGAGCTCATCGATCAAATACAAGATTGAGGCCATCTCAGGCATGTACCAGGAATAGTCTACAGTTACAGATAGACGTTGTCCCGAGATCATTTCCGGCTCATGACTATCTTCTGTCGCTCGCTTTACTGGACGATAACGATGGGATGATAACGGGGAATATTGCTCATGGAAGGCTGGAGAGGTTGGATATGTGCTACAGGCCTGTGATGGTGGACAAGGGGGGCATGAGCCGCTGGTCTATTGCTTTGACGATGTGCATCTGCCTGCCTTGCGTCAATCTCGCAAAACGTTCAATGATACAGAGGTAGACTTTGACAGGCATAACACGAATGGGCGTTTCTGAATACTAAAACAATCCGAAGTACTGGAACTAACATACAACCAATAACAAGCGGCGCGCTCTACGCAAGTTACTGCAGTAAAGCCTGGCATCAGGTCGTGGTTCATGTTGTTTGTAGTGTTCCAATGTTTAACCCTATTTACGCCCATAAATTTCATACGTAGTTGCAGTTCCAGATGATCAGTATCGTATATCCTATAAGTCTTTGAACGGTATCCTTGCCAATTCACGTTTCCACTGCCCACAGCTTCTTTACTTTGATTAGCCACTCAGAAAACATTTTATCAATAGCCAAACAAAGTACCAGTTGAAGCCTAACATGGTACACGGTACACAATGTACTATGCACTACTTTTAATTTGGGAAGAACAAGGTCAAGCGCCATTGACTAACTGAAAGATTAAAATACTGGACTTGGAAGCTCGCTCTGAGGAATACATCCGAACCTATGTCGATGTTGACCGCCTATGAACCAGCAGAGAAATATTCTAGTAGAGATTCAAGAGCTGGTGTTCTAAGTCTATCATTATTATTGTTACCTAAGTGTATCTAGTCATTGAGAAAGGAATAGATAAATAAATGCGTTATAAAGTGAAGATTATTTAACTTTTTATTAGTTACATAATCCCAGTAGTTGATATTTATATAGGCTAATATAGAAAGGAGGAGAAGAAGGCTGGCGGGAAGATATATTGCATTAGTGGGCACGTAACGCTATGCCAGTGGACATGAAGCACCTGCATGGAGGAGCGTTTATTTAATTATTTCCGGTCTCCCCATCACTGGCCACGGTGGATTCGTGTGGTGCTCTTATATTGTTGGTTGGGGTCACCATCCTGCGAATCAAAGACGTGGGAAGGCGAGCTATATATTAACTATCATCTATGCCGTATGCGGGCATGCCAAGACGTAGTTGCATGCTCACAGGAAGGAGACAGTTACAGGATGTCGACCGTTGCGGATTTATTCAGGCTATGCAACTGCATTGCTGATAGGCGCTCGGCAAACGCTAATTCACAGTACTCCGTTTAAGCACCGCCTGAAACCACCTTATATAAAGATACATTTGATCTAAACGGATGCATTCGAGCCGCTATTTAAAAAAAAGAAATCGCCGGCATCTAAACGAGTGGAGGCTAGCTTGTCAGAGGCGCTATTAGCGCCAGATCCAATTCTATATTGTATTATAGAAATTTTTGCCATTTACTCACCATCAATGAATAATACAACGTTGCAAAATGGCCAGGTCTACCAGGTGGGTCTTCCGGCTAAATATATGTACAGTACAGTGGGCAAGGCCTTGAATATGGAATTCAGGGACTCGAACTGCTTTCTGCAGTTGGAGGAAGGCCCCCGCTCTTCTATATCAGTCGTATGTGCCTTTGGACCGGCCTATAGTTCGGCGTTGTTGGTTGTGCTCTCCGGAAAATGTAATCCTTTATTAAAACCATGGCTCGATCCATAGTGAGATCCACAGCAAGAGCCATAAGCCCAATCAACACTACTCGACTAGAATCCGCTGGTGGACAAATTTGCACACCCCCACGATTCAAGCTTAAACTAAAGCTTTAATGTAACCCTGACGGCCGTGTCAAGTAGTATTTATGCAGGGCTCATGATATAGGGCTCATGGATCTCATCATGGGCCCAGTTGTAGTTCTAACTACATAATTTACAGTTTCCGAGAATAGAATGGATCTTTTGCTTGTAACTGCAGCACAACCAACAACCAACAACCAACAACGCCGAACTACGTGCCGGTCCAGTGGCACTTTTAAGGGTCCAGACGGCGATAGCCTCTTTTTGGAAAGTCCATGTCAAAGGTACATATCTGAAATAGGACTCGAAATGCGACAATAATTTGTATCCTCAACGTGCGACCAGTTTATTGGCATAGTATGGGCCCTGCCGGTCAAGTAATACCAGTAATCTCGAGGTGGAGCATCATGTTGATGATTTTTCACATAGTTTTCACGATGTGTATAAAACCAGAGGAAACCCGGGGTTCTGAGTGAAAGACAGAAGTAGCAATGAGCATCAACGACTTGAAGTGTAGCTAGCCACCTCATTGTTTCAGCATCAAGGCCAAAACTGCCCCATGATGCCCTCTATGCGAGGGTTTGTCGTTGCCGGGCTTCTTCTGCTGGGAGAAGTTGCGGCAACAACAACAACAGCTCCGCCATTCGAGTCTCAGCTCTATGCCTGTCCACAACTGTGTTCTTCCGCAGGGGTTGCCTCAGACAACTGGACCGTATATGATGACTACCCGCGGCTTGAATGGTGCGATCGAAGCGTCGTGTTCGACTTTGCCATCTTCAATGAGGGCCCGAAGAACAAAGTGCGCGCCTGTACCGAGGACAACAATGGTCTCGACCTGGCGGCGTTGACAACCCGTGACGATTCTTCTTCTTCTGCTTGCGGTGCCGCGTCCAGCACGACGGGCTCGACCAAGGTTGAGGTTGTTTCTCAAGATTCCATATCGTCATCTCCATCATCAGCCGCAAACTCCTTTGAACACGCCTCCGAAGCCCTGCGTCGCCACGTCGGTCATGTCAGCGACTGTCTTGCGCCAACCATCTTGTCTGCTCGCTACCACGATGTGCTCCTTGGTCTATATGTCGGGGCAGGATTTGAAAGGGCCAATGCCACTGATACGCTGCTGGCCCAGCTGCACTCTCAGGTTAAGAAGAATGCCTTGAATAATGGAGATATTGCGGCCCAAGTTTGCGGCAATGGCCTGGACTCGTCGCAAGTCATGGGCCTGGTTGTCAGCACGAGCGGTGACCTACCCACGGTACAGACGGCGCTGCAATCGTGGGCCAATTCGACCTGCCTGGAGAGCTTTGATAGCGTAATTGCTACAAGCCAGACGGCCGTGTCTCGGGTGAATGCGGCCAGCCTGATCCAGCACGGTCCAGGCAACGCGCGAGACGTTTCCATGCTTGAGCACGAAAGCCTAGACAAACGGGCAACGTGCTCATATATCAAGGTCAACTCGGGCGATTCGTGCGCTTCGCTGGCGACCCGGTGCAAGATCTCAGCGGCCGACTTCACCAAATACAACCCCAGTTCGACGCTATGCTCGACGCTGAAGGTGGGTCAGCCGGTGTGCTGCTCCTCCGGCTCGCTTCCGGATCTTTCGCCGAAGCCCAACGCGGACGGCACCTGCATGAGCCACAAGGTGGCGAGCGGCGAGTACTGCCAGCTGATTGCGCAGAACAACTACATCACAGTCGCCGATCTGGAGAGCCGCAACAGCCAGACGTGGGGTTGGATGGGCTGCAACAACCTGCAGCTCGGTTCTATCATCTGCCTCAGTACCGGAACTCCACCAATGCCGGCCGTGGTCAGCAACGCCGTGTGTGGGCCCCAGGTTTCCGGATCCAAGCGGCCGGCCAACTGGTCCAGCATCTCGTCCCTCAACCCGTGTCCCCTCAATGCCTGCTGCAATATCTGGGGCCAGTGCGGCATCACACCAGACTTCTGCACGCCAAGCAAATCGACGACCGGGGCTCCTGGAACAGCAGCTGCCAATTCCAACGGGTGCATCTCAAACTGCGGCACGTCTGTGACGAATAATGCGGCGGCGCCGAGCGTGCAGCGCAAGATTGGTTACTTCGAGTCATTTGGATCCAAGCGCTCGTGCCTGAACCTGAGCGCTTCAGGGCTGCCCAGCGACTATACACACATGCACTTTGCGTTTGCCGAGGTCACTTCCGACTTCAAGGTCGACATCTCACAGTCTGAGGACGAGTTCAAAGCATTTGCCGCGTCAACTATGTGGAAGCGGATTCTGTCCTTTGGGGGGTGGTCGTTCTCTACAGAGTAAGAGCTTTTTTTTTTTTTTTTTTTTGTCTTGTTATTTCCGTTTCCCCTGATATACTCTTTGTGTGGTGTTTTCCTGCGGTTTCGTAACTTCTGTTGCACTTACACCGGCTATTATTCTCTTCTATCTACCTATAGCCCCGTTAAGCTACCAATATTTCCTCATTCTCCTCCCCTCACACTACTCTATTCCTCCCAATACTGTCTATTTGCCTCTTCTGCCGAGCTGATTTTGGGTTCTTTGCCCTGCTGTGTGTCTGTATTCAACTGAGCTAACTCTTTGTTCTTCTCAACGCAGCCTAGACTCATTTCCCATCTTCCGAAACACGGTGACAGCCGCCAACCGTGCCACTTTTGTCCAAAGCGTCGTCTCCTTCGTCAAGCAGTACAACCTGGATGGCGTCGACTTCGACTGGGAATATCCCGGCGCCCCTGACATCCCCGGTATTCCGCCGGGCAGCCCGACTGACGGCCCCAACTACCTGAGCTTCCTGCAACAGCTGCGGTCCAGCCTGCCCAGCAACGTCAGCATCTCCATCGCGGCGCCGGCCTCGTACTGGTACCTCCGGGGCTTCCCCATCGCCAACATGTCGAGTGTCGTTGACTACATCGTCTACATGACGTACGACTTGCACGGTCAATGGGATTTCAACAGCTCCTTCGCCAACCCGGGCTGCCCCAACGGCAATTGCCTGCGGTCCCACGTCAACCTGACCGAGACGATGTACTCCCTGGCCATGATTACCAAGGCCGGCGTACCGGCCAACAAGGTCACCGTGGGTATCGCCAGCTACGGGCGCAGCTTTGGCATGCAGAATCCGTCGTGCACAGGTCCACTGTGCCTCTTCACAGGACCCAACTCGACGGCGACACCCGGTCAATGTACCGGCAGCAAAGGCTACATCTCGCAGGCGGAGCTACAGCAGATCGCCGGCGGCTCGTCCTCCAACGGACCTCTTCTATCCAACCGCGCCGGTTCTTCTTCCACCGTTAAGCAGTGGCACGACGCAGACAGTGACTCCGACATGATGACATATGGCACCAACAGCTGGGTGGCCTACATGTCGGACACGACCAAGGCCAGCCGGATCTCCAAATACAGCGCGCTCAACTTCGGCGGCACCGTCGAGTGGGCCGTCGACCTGGCGGAATTCCAGCTGTCGCCTCAGCAGATCCTCGCCGGCATCAATGTGACGGAGGCCGAGAACGACTTCACGGCCGCCCTCGCCCTCAGCAACTTCGACCTGTCTCAGGCAACCAACCAGGACATCTCAGTGCTGGCCACGCTGCTGGTCGGGTGGGACGGCTGCACCAAAAGTGAGCGGACGGGCATCTGGTCGGGTTGGCAGCAGTCGTGGAAGATCATGAACTACGTGGGAGGTCTGAAAATCAACTACAATGAGGCGGCCGCGGTCGAGTATCTGGGCCCACCGGCCCTCAACAGCGGCCAGCGCTCTCAGTACGAGGCCATCTTTGCCAACATGAAGACGGTCCAGCCTAGCAACTGGCAGCCGGGCTTCCTTCAAAAAAAGATCGCCGTCCGCTGCGATGACCCCAAGCTCCGCTGCGCCAGGGGTGACGGCCTAGGCGCCACGGCCTACACCGACGCGCAGGACCTGAAGTACAAGGCGCCTCGCATCAACTTCTGTCCCACATACTTCAATCAGCAGTCACTCGACGACGCCATCACCACCTGGGGCGACAAGACCAAACAGCCCGTAAAGACCTGGGCCCTCGCAAAAAGCTACATCAGCCAGGCCTCCACCTGGTATCACGAGCTGCTCCATATTGATTGGGCGTCGTATGCCGGGAATAAAGGCATTCAGCACGTTACCGACCTCATCATGCGCTTCCAGGACGCCGAAACTAAAAGATTCAAACAGCGGAACGCCTACGGCCCCGAATGGGTCAAGATCCTGGCTCGCTACGGCGATCCCTCGGTAGGTAGCTGGATCCAGCGCAACGCAGACAGTCTCACCCTCTATGCCCTCGTCAAGTACGTCCAGAACAAGATTGGCGACTATCCGCACCTACCTCTGGCCATGGACGCCCCCCCAGATGAGGTCGCCCCCCGCCAGGTCCGTGATCCTCATGTCTTTGCCATGTATCTCAATGGCACCGTCACCATTGGTGATCCCTCTGATCCGGCCGTCAAGGATGCCGGCTTGCCGCTGCTCACTGACGACATAGACGACGAAAACGATGGCACCAACCCTGTCACTCTCGTGGCCAATTTTGCTTCCAAGTCGCTCTTCCCAGATGACTATTGGTCCAGCTGGTCCAGCTGGACTTCCGAAGCCACTGCCACCACCACTTCCTCGGCACCCACACCGACGGCCACTTGGAAAATTGCTATCTATTCCGACAAAGACTGTGTCGGCGCGGGAAGCTACTATGTTCTTGAAGGCTACAACATGGACTCGTCCACGAACCAGTGCATACCCCTCCGGTCTAACACCCTGCCCACCTCGTCCTCAACTGGCTACTCGTGCTCATGGTTCACGCCTTCAAGCATCGATCCCCAGCCCTGCTCTAAGGCAACTCTGAGCAAGCCGCTCTCCTGGGCCGTCGTCGGAGGCACCTGCACAATCTTCGACAATACCGGCTGCACGATAGACTCCGCCACGCAGGCCTACTCCAACGGTGATGGATGCTACAACTATGGCACGACAAATTTCGACCCTCAGAACTGGACATCTGTGTCGTGTGGTTCGTACGGTAACGGGTTAGGGGCCTTTGCTGCCAAGAAGCCACCTTCCAAGATTACTGCGGCTCCCAAGCCTCGAGTCACGTAGGCAGTACAAGGATAAGCAAAGCAATGAGAAGGACAAGGACAAGACGAGTAGACGTACAAGGCCAACGGACGGCTAGAGGTATGCGTACTTACCTGAGGTAATCAAAGGGGGTTGTATTTTCAATAGATATCCTCTGTCTACCAAAAGTCAAGACAGCCTCATAGTAAACACTAAAACACAGTTTGTATGAATATTAAAATAGCACTAGCTGTACCTAAAATAAAACCCAATTAAATGTATCGATAATGAACTGTGAAAAGTATTTATTTTATTGCATATCCATTCACCACTTACTATTATCATACTAACATATTAATTACTATATAGAAGGAATTATCAAATATCCAACACACCAGTTTCCCCTAGCACTCCGGCTATGGCCTAATGGGACAGTCAGTCTACATATAAGAAAGTATTGAACTGCTATATGATACTTCAGCGTTGAAAGCAGTAGAAGCAGTAGAAAGAGTAGAAGAACTAGAGGATGACCAAACTAGCTGCAATTTCGTGACATCAGCTACAGCTGTTTACTAAGAAGAAAAATTCTTATTTAACTTAGTTAGGGCTTATAAGATATTATGAGGGTAGTAGATATAGAATTTCTTAGGCGTTGGGTAATGCACTGTGGCGCATGATGTTACATTTGTGTCCCTAGTGTACATTTAGCTTAGATGCCATAAGTAGAACCTCGTACATAGACCGAGTCACCTCATGATCCAACAGGCAGCAAGCCGGTTTGAGAAAACTATTCCTAGAAGTATCATTAGTCCATAAGAGAATAAGGTTGACAGTAATGCTTATACCAAAGGTAGGGGCACCTGTAGATGCAAGAAGGGGTGTGCATATTCTAGAAGAATCTGCGTCGCTTTACATACGCCAAGGTCAAAAAAATCCCTTGGTGGCGGTAATTTGAGGAAAATTCCATCGCGAGGTTATTGCCAATATATTTCGCTAATATATATATATATATATATGTGTGTGTGTGTGTGTGTGTGTGTGTGTGTGTGTGTGTGTGTGTGTGTGTGTGTGTGTGTGTGTGTGTGTGTGTGTGTGTGTGTGTGTGTGTGTGTGTGTGTGTGTGTGTGTGTGTGTGTGTGTGTATTTATAGGTATGTAAATAGTTGATGCTACTTCGACAAAGACAAAAATTAAAGTGAAAGACAATAGGGCGGGTGTTTGATAAGACGCAAAAGATCATAATCCGAAGTAGGATATAACGACTGTGGAGAGACCTACAACTGCACTGGCCCCAGTAATTGCAGCTATGGCTAAGGCTACACATGCAGAACTATGGCATAAATCTAACCAGTATGATACCTCTGGGAGTCGCTTAGAATTATTATAGCATTAAAATGCAAAGTAAGGCTTTGATAGGGCCCATTGTATTCACAGCTTCAAGCTTGTTACTTAAGCAGTGACCTCTGCTGACATCCTCGAAGCGAGGATAGAAGCGCAATACAGTGGCAATATACTGTTGTTTAGGGAAGAAGTGGAAGAGACATAGGATATTTGGGATTGAAACGTTTAGATTGTATAATGGAAAGCAATAAGGGGAGAGTCATTAACATGTTCCTATAGGCTCAATCGCACCTGAAAGCCTACCAGTACTTGATGGCTAAGAATTAATCACTCGCTGAATGTATAATATTCCCTCTTTTCATTGACAGGATCTAAATTTGTAAATGAATAGAGATCTTTATAATGAGCAATAGAGATATATTAAGCTCTAAGACATTATATTGTGATTGGCCGGCTGTGTTACGACCTCATTCCTCGTAAACGGTTAATTTCCTTACAGGAAGCTGGTTTCGTTACAGTAACAGCTACAATAGTGGTTATTGGCCTAATCCTTTGCCCTGTTGGCTTAAAAGTATAACGGATCATTACAAATCCTCCATTTACTAGTTAGCCGGACTTATATTGATCTAGTTCTGCCAGCCCAATTGGTCTGGTAGTGCATCTATAATAGATAGGCTATAACGATACTCATCATTTGCTTGCACTAATTCTAATTATGTAACAAGACAAATCATTATCTTGCGCCCGCATTTATGAAACCGGTCTATATTGTTGTCATATATCATTCCTACAACTCATATATCAAGAACTTATTGTCGAAAGCATTCTTGCCAAGCCATATTGCAACTGCTGATAGCTTCCTCGCTTTCTGATATTCTAATATCCGCTCATATATCATTTTAGAATTGGCATAAAGTACCAGCCATAGTCCAACATGATACACAATATACTATATACTAGGTACTTGATAATAACTCTGGTATTCTTTTCATTGCTAGGACAAAATGGGATACTTCAGAAGGTTTAGTAAGTAAAGGAAGAAGTCTGTCACCAATAAAATAATAGGCCAGGCATTTCCATAGCTGCAACACGTAAATACCAAGTTAATGGTTTCCCCAAAGTTAAGTATTAGATGAACAGCAGAATTTGTATACTAAATATGTTCTATTACTTATGTGAAGTATAAGATGCTAAAAAGAAATACTAGATTGCTAGTGTCAACACACACACAACCAGAATTTGAAGTAAGAATAAACTAATACTGTGTAATATATCCAGATACTTGCTCAATTTACTGCTTATTTACGTAATTAACTATGACTTTTTTTTTTACTAGGACTCTCTAAGAAGGCTATCTCGCATATCAAGGAAATATTCTAGTAAATCCTATTGGGTTATATATCCTCGGCTCCACTCACTGTATTGCAATTCGGGTAACATGCTCTTGCCTAAAGTAAGCATTCCCTCCGTTACATCAGGCCACCACTTTTACATTATCGCATCAACTCTCAGCAACTATGAACGGCGTTACACGCATATGCATGAGCGATGCCCTTCAAAATCGATTAGTGGTTTCTTCATGTTGGTGAGTCATTTGAAAACAGCTGATTCTAGCATGTGCGCGAACGCCCGTGGAATACAGCGTACTCAGAGCCGGCGCCCGTCGAACACAGTGCATTTGAAGTTGGAGGGCTTAAATATACGTAGTATGCTAATCTTAAGCTGTCAATAGCCCAGAAGTGAGTGTGATATTTCTATGCAGGCTTGCAACCATTTTAATACCCTGGTGGGGTACTTTGAGAGCAAGTGAGCTTTTAATACGGCCGTAAAGGTGGTCTAGTAGTCTAGTTACTCAAGATGGAACCAAACAACAGATATAGCTAGTAGCAATAAACCGAAATGGAGTTCTTTTGTCTATAGGTATATAAGATAAAGTTCACGACAATCATATCCAGACTTTATCATCAACAGTCCGTTCCATCTCAGCTTCAAATTACAAACTCTCTACATTCAGCTATCAAACTCAATATGTTGCAGATTACAGTCTTGTCAGCTCTTATTGCAGTCTTTTCTATTTCACAGCTTGTTTCAGGCAGTTAGAATTTTATTTCCTTTCCTAACAACACGGATTGCCCTGATAACGGTATTATATTTGAATTCACCGGAAATGGCAATCAAGGCTGCCGTTCAATTACTCAAGGCCAAAGACCCATGTCATTCATTTTCGAATCTAATGCCGGCGAGGAACTCGAGGTCTATGCTGGAGGTAGTAGCAACACCAATTGCAACCCCGATAACGGCCGACAGGTCTTTCCAAGTGGCGCTTGCGGCGGCTGCTGTACACTTTTAAGCGGTCCACCTACCGCATCATTCGATATTATTAATGCTGAAGGCCGTACCACCATCGACTTCAAAGAGCTCCAAATGTATGGTTCTTTGAGTGAAACGGTATAAGTTAGATGTCTAGCTTCAGCAATTCCCAAATTAGTTTCAGCTCTTTCGAATGCGATTGTAAGTATTACTTGATTTGGTATTCTTTATTGCCTAAATCTGGAAGAAGTAGTATCATTTTATCAGAGGCTAATTTATTATAGTTTATGTTAGCATTATGTAACATTCAACATCTTACATATCGCAATTCAGTTTTAGTTTAGGCCTCTAAATCGCTTGTTTACAATCAATATATTTTGTGATTTTTATCTTACGCCTTAATATATATCATGTTTTGTACTCTTCATAATTAATATGTGGCATTCTCCGCTTGCTATATATAAGATTGAAAGGCGTAGAATTATAGTTGTGCATAGTACCTATTCATTCCTATTAGGTTGGAGAAACAAAGCTATAATACTCCACCTGCGACTTTCGGCCAGACAATCAGTATATAATTTGATTATTACTAACAAATTGATTACAAACAACATTATCAATGTATTTTCGGCTGACAAATGCATCTGATGACTAAAAACTGCGTGTAATATTTCGTATTGGCCGAACAAGGCTGCTATTGGTGTTTCTACCGCATCAATTTCTTAGCCAGCGCAACTACGTGAATGCTTTCTTAGTCAAGACGACCATTTAGACTATCAAATCAAGAAATAAGGCTGATATTAAACCTCGTCGGATCCACTGAGCTGTGTAGTCTTGCCATTTTTATATTGGCTCTAAATAAGTCGCCGAAAGGGTAACGCGGGACGCTAAGATGTTGCTAACCATCCGTTATGCTATAACCTCCGATAATATCGGGCTAAATGCAATCCTCTCATCGGTTCGTTTTCATATATCACGGCTAGTTACAAGATTTTGTGAAAGTAAGCTTATTTCAACTTAGCATACTATTCGTTATGCTGGCCAAAAAAAAAAAAAAAAAAAACCTTTCCATCATTTATGTATAGCCGAACACATGCATCTGGATTCCGAATATGCTTCCTTTGAGAATTTTCGGCGGCACTATATCGTAAAATTAGTCTTCTTCAACGTTCTCTCATTTCGTAAATAGTTCATTCACACAATTTACTTCAATATTTCAGCGGTGTTAGCATTATAAAGTTCGCAAACGCTGGAGACTGCGCCAATCCGCAATTTACACTCCACTCTAGTTTGCCAGCCGAGGTAAATTTGCATTTACATGTATTTCCCGTTGAGCAAGTTGTCAATCCTTCTGGGCAAGGGGCGTGGATACCTTCGTGATGATGTAACATTCCCCGCTCCATCTGTGGAATTAAAAAGCGTAGGATCGTGATTGTACATTAGTAACAATCCTTTTTTCACCAAGTGGAAGGACACAAAGTTAACTTTTCAACAAGCCAAACACGGCGTGTTGCCTTCCTTCAATAAACCAAACAAAGTGAGGTTAAGATCTACAAGCGCGGAGCACTGTTAGTTACCAACAAAACCCAATGGGTATTTAAAGAATTGAATACCTTTCCTGATAACGGCTGCTTGCCTTGAAAGGGCTGACTAAAACGTACCAGCGGTTATATTTTCTTCAAGAAATCTCGTTATACATCATGTCTTCAAAGATTCTTCCTGTTGTCCAAGTACTGGAGCTGCCCTCTGGGCCACCAGAATACGAGACATCGCGAAGAACTCTGCTTGAAGAATTCGCTACCAAGGTGCCAGAGGAACTTCGACTCTCCCCGGATCTGATTAACAATGCCCCTAAAAATGTCACCGGCATTCCTCGACAGTGTGGCCTTTTATCCTCCCAAGAAATCGATATCACTGAAAATTACGACGCTACTGCTCTCGCAGCACTCATCAGAGAAAAAAAGCTGACTTCAGTGGCTGTTGCTACGGCATTCTCCAAGAGGGCGATTATAGCCCATCAACTGACCTCTTGTCTTACGGAATGGTTCATGGACGAGGCTATTGAGCGAGCCAAATACCTGGATGAGTACTTGCAGTCTACAGGAAAGACAATTGGGCCTCTTCATGGAGTTCCCATTAGCGTCAAAGACGTCTTTCCTGTCGCTGGGCATTGGTCAGGCTTAGGCTTCCTGGTGGCAAGGTTCAAAGACAAGGAAGACTGCCAGATCGTATCCATATTGCGAGATGCAGGAGCCGTTTTCTATTGCAAGACCAATCAACCCCAAGCGATAATGCATATTGAGAGCACTTCTTTCTATGGGCGCACGTTGAACCCCCATAATACCAGTCTATCATCGGGAGGATCTACAGGCGGAGAGGGGGCTTTACTGGCCATGCGAGGCTCCGTTCTTGGCCTTGGAACTGATATTGGAGGAAGTATTCGAGTCCCTTCCAGTTTCTGCGGCATCTACGGCTTCAAGCCAACCTCGTATACTCTGCCGAGGAAGGATGTCCTGCCAATGGGAGCGTTAGCGGAACTCAGCATTCTGGCCTCAATAGGCCCAATGGGCACTTCTTTGAGAGACTTGGATCTCCTTAATACAGTTGCTCTCGCATCCAAACCACACTTGTTAGATCCAAGGCTCATTCCCATCCCATGGACGGGCCTCAACACAGCACCCAAGGCCTCGCCGCTGAAAATTGGTATCATGATGAATGATGGCTTTATCATTCCACAACCACCAGTCACTCGCGCTTTAAACTGGGCAGTGGAGAAATTGAAGGCTTCGAATGCCTTTTCTGTCAAATCCTTCGAGCCATACGAAGTAGCTACGGCTCTTAAAAACGTACACCTTGCGCTTTGGCCAGACGGCGGCAAAGGCGTAAGAGAGGTTATAGCTGCCTCAGGCGAGCCAATGCTTCCTTTGACTCAATGGGAGTTAAAGGATATAGATGGCTTAGAACTAAAGCCAATCGAAATTCTGCAGCAACATGTCACCCGCGATAATTTTAGGAGTGATTTTGCTCGCCACTGGCAATCTCAAGATGTTGATTTCGTTATCTGCCCTGCCTCTGTTGGTCCGGCTTGTGAGCACGAAACGGGATTCTACTGGAACTACACTTGTTTCTGGAATTATGTCGATTGTCCTGGCGTCGTTTTTCCTACACCTATCAAAGCTAGAGCGAAAGGAGCTGAAGGTTATGCAGCGGACACTCCTCCACCACTCAATGAGCAGGATAAGCATGTGCGAAAACTTTGGGAAGAGGGTGATTTTGAAGGGGCTCCTATTGGTTTGCAGATATTGGCGAGGAAGCATCACGACAATGATTTGTTCGGGGCCTTGGAAAAGCTGCAGCACGTTCTGGAGCTACGATAAATGTGGTGGTGGGGAGTATATATGAAGTTGTATGTATATGAGGCAGTAAACGCTACTTTACTGCATTTTGAAGACCGGGTGAGACTTTGACTACAGCTTAATAGTATAAGGACTTGAAAGCTGTGCAATTCCAACTCAATACTTGACAGCACTATTTGTACTCCGCGGGTAACCGCATTGTTTAAGACTCTTTTTTTTTAATGTTCTTCCTTATCTGTCACTAAGCAAATGTCTCTATTTTCCGGTGATGTAAGTTTGCTGATGTGTTCCGTTCATGCCAGCCCGATGAAAGCTCTCTGGGATGCAATGCTAGGCCTAGGCTCATCTATATCTCTGCGATGCAGCCCCGCCAAATATCTCACAGCTTTTTGCACTTCGTAAGCTGGGATGATCCAGATATCCGCTGCATTGAGCCGGTTAAGATATCACTTGGCACCGGTATATTCGACCCCGCAAGTAACCGTAGAAGGGAAGAGAGCGGAGATGCGCTCTTTGATAACGCTCGTCTGCTCTTAATGCTACTATTTAGCTTGAATGTAACCTAGTTGCCGATCCTCTGATTCCATTGGCTTTCCAAATAAGGGAATAATATATTTCCTCGTGCTCTAGATAAGATGAGACGTAAGCGCATTTAAAATCTACGTACACCACCGTCTTTACACATTAGTAAGTCTACCCACCTATTTATAAGGACAGTTTCATTAAAGTTCACAAAAAAGATCCATGTCTCATACGTATCTCTCCATTATATGCTCTCGAATTCACTTCACCATTTCAGTTGACTCAATTAGCAGTCCGCGCTCATACTCTCTCACTTGGAAAAATGTCTCCCCATAACGGCGGTTGCCTTTGCGGCAAGGTTCGCTACATGTATGATGCAGAACCGGTAACAAAAGTCAGTACGATTCCATTTATAGCCGATTAGAAACATAGCAATTGCTAAACTGAGATTGCATTTGGACATTGTCACAGGTTCTCTGCCACTGCAATGATTGCCGAAAGATCAGTGGCAGCAGCTACAGCGTCAACTTTCTGGTCCCCGATGCAGCATTCCGGGTGACTGCCGGCACGCCAAAGGTGTTTAGCAAAGTCGCTGATTCAGGAGCTACTATCGTCAGCTACTTCTGCGGTGACTGCGGGAGTATGATGTGGCGCGAGTCTCCTAGTTCTGGTCCTAATAAAGTGCTCAAAGCTGGGACCTTGGATGACAGTGACAAGATCATTTCGACTGCGGTAATTGATGCAGAGGCGTTTACGCGCTCCAGGATAGAGTGGGTGCAGCCTATAGCCGGCGCAAGTCAGAGAGCCGTATAGTTAGTTGGTTTGTCTTTCTCAAACGCGTCGTATGGCACACAGCGTTGGCGCTTTGTACATTTATTTTTATGGATAAGCTACGATAGAATGGAGAGAGAAGAAGAATAACATTGTCGATCCTAGTAAAAAGTACCGCCGTGAACTATTAGGTCAAACGGCGTATACGCTGATTAAGCTCAAAAAAGGGCGATACGACGTTATTTCTTGGGTGCCTTGCAACGGCTAGATCAGTATAACATCCGGCATATAAATATATTTACTTGGTTCATTTTCATTTCGCACGCTGATCTAGTGGCTCAGTAGCACGTATACCTTAGGTATGTCAAGTGGCTTAAGCTTAGCATTCTCCCGTTCGATCTACGTCAAGTCTCCGCACTGTAGATGCTTGTACTTGTCAAATGAACGGCAGGGCGCATTTGACAATATCGCGCCCCAGACTAGTGGAAGCTACCTATCAATCAAGCAATCGTCGAAATATATATAAAAGCCTGTAGTTTAATTCTCATGGGACCTTTTCAATAGAATTCTGGTTGAAAAGGCAAAGAGTTACCATGTCGCTGTCCCCGTCAGTCCGGTATGCTCGTCAGGAAGGTAGTCGTCTTCCCATGTTACAGTTTAATTCTTGGCGCTAATGTTTCCAGATGTTTCTCTTATTCTACAATTTATTCAATCTGCAGCAGAAGAGCAAGCTCCCGGAACCAAGATAGCCGCAACCGGGGACAGTCTCACCAAGACGCTCCACTTTGGGCCACCTTCAGATCCAGTGACACAAACAGCAGGTCGGTTTGCTTGGGCGCTGCTCATCTTTTCTCCAAACCAGCGGCCTGCTGGGTTGCTCATTCATTTCTATAACTACTCGACTTGGAGGGCTGCTCCTGGCGTGTGCCTGGAAGAGTTATATGTTGTGCCTGAATTTCGGCGCCATGGATATGCGCAGATACTTATTGAGACGATGGCATCTGCGGCGGAAGCAGCAGGCTGTGTTAAAATGGACTGGGTTTGCCTTTTGAACAATGAGAAAGCACTG
This sequence comes from Trichoderma erinaceum, assembly GCA_026401215.1. NCBI lineage: Eukaryota > Fungi > Ascomycota > Sordariomycetes > Hypocreales > Hypocreaceae > Trichoderma > Trichoderma erinaceum. Next base: position 178,310 of record JALIRY010000056.1, read on the forward strand.
AGATTCTACGAAAAGCTAGGAGCGAAGCGAATGAATGACTGGACTGTTTTGAATGTCGATAAGGCCTGTATACAAGAGCTGGCCGCTAGAGGGAAGGAGTCCGGCGCATGTCCTGAGCTTCACAGTGCAGATATTTGACTGCGAGCAGTTATAAGCGGATTTGAATCTATTGTCTTCATTACAGGTACTCATGTATATAATCCATTGCCTGTGCTCCTGCATCCCTTGCTTTCAATTGCCCAAATCGCCCTCCTGTCTGCAGCTAAATATGTTTGCTATACCTTCGAGTAGGTTCTAGTAAGAGGGCAAGGTATAACAGTAAAGCTTTGGTATTACTAGATAGCTACGTAGTATACGAAAAGGGTCCCTATACCATCGCTAATGACGGTGCATATACAAAACTACAACTTGACAATCATCAATGTGTGGGCATTCAGCAAGTTGGTAGTATCGGATTCATGAATCGGCGTTTATTCATCCATTCAGTCCTTTATATTGATCCTATGACTGAATGCTTTGTACGGGATATTCCTTCTGTATGGCGCTTAAGCCAGGCCCCCTCCCGAAAACATTCGCGATGCCACAGTTTTCACTGCATTCATGGCTGCATGATAAAGGCCAGGCCCTACACTGATTCTCGCGACGCCAATCTCGGCCAGTTCAGCTGTGGTGAGGGAACCAGTTGCTCCAGACATGACAACCGCAACTTTGCCATCCAATTCTTTGACTAACGTCTTGACAGTTTCGCTGGTTAGACCCTGTCCTGCACCGCCCCAGTAGAATACTGTGGTTGCCCCGGCCTCCAGAAATGCTTTGCCACGCTTAATGGCTTCTGCGAGTCTAATTTCGTATGTTAAACCGGGAGTTGGCAAGAGGCGAAAGGCGTCGCATCGAGCATTGAGGACAAAGTCCGGAGCACCAGCCTTTTTGGCAGCATCAAGAGCACGCTTGAGTCGTTCCACTTGATCCTCAAGTGCGTATAAGGAGCCTGAGATTCCCTTGTCGAACCCGGCAGAAGGTATACTATCCTCGATATTGGCACCGGCAGCTCCGTATTCGACGGCTGCGGTGACAACTGCTGTAATGAGGTCTCCGTATCCATCTTGGATATCTACTGAAAGAGGGAGGCCTGCTTGCTCGGCAAGAGGGGCAATTTTGGAGATGAGTTCGAGATTTTGCACCAGAGAAAGCTCTTCATCTTTAATCCCCAGTGTAGCAGCAATAGCGAATGATGCTGTGGCTAATGCTTTGACAGGCTTGGAAGACTCTGAGTTTAAAGAAACGATGGCATTTAGAGAAGCGACATCCCAGACATTGGATAGAACGAGGGGAGACCCAGGCTTATGAAGCGCCTTAAGGGTCTGAGCCAATTGGTTGGTGGAAGCCATTTTGTATTGAGATGTAAGTCGAGTGGGAAGGAATAGAGATGGGGGATGTCAAATTGACAGAATAGAGGATAAATTACCAAGTTATATAATGTGAGTAACAGATAGGGAGTCTATCCATATTAACGTAGTGTACAGCCAATATCGACAGCAACACTCAAGTATTACCCCACCATGCTACCATCTCTACCTACACAGAAAAGCAAGGCGGAGTTAGCGGGGGATCGGACATGGAAAAGCGACTTTGGCGACCCAACCGCTGGGCTCACCACGCAAGCCTTTAATGCGATTCGCCCCATAGATGCAGGCAGCCCTGGGCTTGATTCGCTATGATGTATTCTCCAGTGATGCATGCAAATACGTGGAGTGGAATTTGCCTGTACACGTATGATTCGGAGTTAAAGTCTGCGACATGGAATACCAATCAATGCAGCAATGCATATCACAAGTAGCTCACGATGGTGATGGGTTACAGCACAGTGAGGCGTGAACTTGGAACCCAATCCGGATGACCCGATGGTAACGCTTTAGTTTGAAGTGATAGCGAATAACAACTGCATTGAGTGTATTGGGAGTAGCATAATTACGTATCTGGCGATTCTTCATATGCCGAATATGGTAACTATTGCTGAGCATTAGCCGTTAAAGATTCATCCATTTGGAGCTGCTAAGGAGACAAATGTAAGGAAGTCTACTGCTTCAATGTACTAACGGAAATGACGAATAGGTCCCGAAATTGGTAGCTAACTCTAAAAACCTAGAATTATTTTGCTTTAAACTCCCAATGGAGAAACTCATGAGTCTCATAATAATAGAGTAGCTACATCTGTCGTGCGTGACTCCTATTCATGGTGAATTTCACGGTTTGTCATCTAGAACAGCTCCCAGAGCTAGAGTAGATGTAACAGAGCACCCAATGAAAAACCGAAGCACAAGCTAGGCGGAGAGTTCAAAAGTCATTTTTATAGAATTAAGCTTGGGTATAGGCATCTTCCATACTGTACTATCACCAGTACACAAATATATCGACGTTGTGTCAGTAGAACTTCCTCTTATACTCGGTACTGGCTCCAGACTAGAGACAGTTCGAATTTCCATTTACGGAATGTTACTCTTTAAGGCGGGGCCTAGTCGCTGACTAAGTGAACTTCCACTACGTCAATGAAGAATCCTTGATTGGGTCTCTTTGAGTGCCTACTCTCGCTTCAAATCTGCTGCCATTGGACGGTTTCGATATGCAGCATGCCGTATTTTGCATCAAAGCCCGAATAAGATGGTTCTGCATCTCGTATTTACTCCTGCATATCCTGCATATGCTTTATGACAAACTTTGTGCGGCATTAGAGATGACCAACCAGCTGTTGACTTTCACTTACACACCAAGTAGCTCACTCTTCCAATACCAGCGAAAAGCATGTGATAATAGGGCATGCTCACGCCAGATTTAACTGCTTGTCCTTTTTGAATCCCAAAGTTCTTTTCACATTCTTCTCCACAGATCACGGCATGTCCGTCATTCTGCTTGTCCCAAACCAGCAGCAAGACACAAGGTCTCTCATCTCAGACAAAAAGCGTCGGTAGCCGAATTGGCTTAGCTTCTCGCCGTCTCTAACACCAGCTCCACGCCAGTCAGCTTAGCATCTGCTTCAACCCATTTTCGCCTTCACCACTTTTTTTTCGTCTCCCGTGCTACAGTAGGAATGGAGCCATATGCATCTTTACCGCCAGATTGATACTGTGCTACGCAGTCTAGATAAAAAAACAAAGAGAGAAAGTCAACATGAGTCGCGTGACGGTATCCCGAATTCTGCAGCTAGACCCAGAGCCATCGACGGCGTTGGCTGCCATCTTCAAGGCCCGGGACCCATTGCAAACGAAGCTATACCGCTCTATTTTCTTGCTTGTGATGCTGATGTAATGGGCGATCTGGATGTCTATTTGCTGGCGAGGAAAGGGGCTTGCGTCACTGTAAACATGCTGAGCCTCAGAAACGGCGGCGCATCATACATTATTGGCCTTCCTTCTTCCTCAACCAATTCTCTTTCTCATTTCAATTCCTCCCCCTAAATTATACTTTTTTAATATTCCATTCCCCTCAAATTCGTGTTTCATTTTTCGTATCTCGAGTCTAGATTTCTCTCCATATTCTCTCTTTATTTTCTCTTCTCCCTTCTTCCTCGCTTGTTTTTCTTTGTTCCCTTTGACAACGCCTGTTTCGCCAATCTCGACACTTTTTTCAAACTCGATCGATTAGGTCATCGCCACTTCAATTAAACAACACCACCCACTCGATTAAACATTCGCCACCATGGTTGGAGGCTCAGAGCCCTCAGCGACCTCCAGGCTCTCTGCCTATCTCTCCAAACTGAACCCCGTGCCAGCTTTTCCCGAGTATACCGGACCGTTCAAAGTCGGCACGCTTGACGTCGAGATCCCAGTCGCCGATCTTCCTTCACCAGCTCCACGACCTGACAATGCCAGCGATATTCCAACAGTGCTGTTCCGAGTTTTTTACCCAGCTGTCGCAGAGTCGAACGAGAAGCTGATTAGCTGGCTGCCTGCGCCGCAACGACAATATGTTTCAGCTTATACCAAGTTCATGGGCGTTGGACACACGCTGGCTGAGCTCCTCTCGTATGTCGCTACACAGCTTTGTTCAAACACAGAGGGCATACTGACATGATTGCTGTAATAGATTTCTTCCCCGACACCTTCATTATACCTCAATACCAGCCCATAAAAATGCTACACTGGCGACTCCCGAGACAAAAAACAAGCGATGGCCGACGATGATCTTTTCTCATGGCCTTGGAGGCAGCCGAAACTCGTACTCATATATTGCTGGATCGCTCGCCTCTCACGGAGTTGTTGTCTTCTGCCCTGAGCATCGAGATGGAAGCTCCGTCACTACGTATGTCCGCGTTCCCGATCAACACGGCCGCCTTGCCCGGAAAGTGATCCCATACAACCGAATCTCCCACGAAGTCTCGCCAGAAGTATACGAGGCGAGAGAAGCGCAGCTCAGGATACGATTGTGGGAGATGGGCCTGATACACGAGGCCATCTTGGCCATGGACGCTGGCCGAGATTTTACGAACCTCAACCTCAGTACCCCGAGCTTGAGCCAGTTTGTTGGCCGCCTGCATGTAAACGACCCTGGCAGCATCATCTTTGCCGGCCACAGTTTTGGCTCCACCACCGTGTACCAGCTCCTCAAGAGCACCTATTACGCTGCTGTTCCGGAGATTGCTGGCATGGAAGCGCCATTGTTTACTCCTGCAGAGGACAGCAATATTCGGAAGCAGGTGACAGAGAAGAGCATCACTATGCTACTGGATATGTGGTGCATGCCCTTGCTGTCTCCCAATTGCAGCGCTCTATACAATGTGCCGCTCCCGTTATATGACGATGTCCCCTCAGCAGCGGGCGGAAATGCTCTATTGGCTGTTGAATCTGATGCCTTCTTCAAGTGGTCTGAGCATCTTCACGCCACGGCTCGACTACTTTCGCCCGATCCATCGGCCAAGGTTGTGACCCCTGAGATCTTTGAAAGACCCAGCGGCAACAAACTAGCCGAGCCCAAATTTTTCTACGTTGTCAACTCGGCTCACCTGAGTCAATCCGACTTTGGCATTTTGTTTCCCCTATTGACCAAAAAGGTCTTCAACGCCGTCGAGCCAGAGCGTGCTCTTCGACTGAATCTGCGAGCACAGCTGCAATTCCTGCGAGCAAACAACATTCCCGTGGCACGGACATGGATTGGAGACCTTGTCGATGGCGCTCACATGGACAAGCTTGATCTTGCGAAGAAGGATGCCAGCTCGGATGTGGTCGCTGATGGATTGAACGACGACAAGGCCATTTTCGACAGAAGCGCGAACAATGTTGTTGACAGCTGGAAGTGGATTGACACTATCGGCATGGGAGAGGCAGAGGAGAAAGAGAGCGGCAAATCGACGACAGAAAAGATTGAGCAGAGTGAGGAGCAGATGAAGGGCGAGCTAGAGCCCAGCGAACAACTCACTGAGCCGGCCGCGGTGAAAGGCGTTACTCTCCCTCAGGGCCATGGTTGGCGTGAGATCTAAGATGAAACGTTGAAAAAGCAGCGATGAAGGAAAAAAGTGGTGATGATACCCGATGGAACACTTTATGTGTTGCTTGGCTGTTACCGGCCTGTTTTGATATGCGTGTACCAACACAACTACTCTTGACTTTACTGTTTTTTTTTTTTTTTTTTTTTTTAATTCTTTCTATGCGTCTTGTTATTTCGCCTTCTTTGTTACTCTGTTCAAAGATTTGTCAGTCTCAGGCAATATTCGGAGTTGATGGGGGTTTGATGTTTTCGAGCGCCGATAGAACGGGATGGATAATGACCAAGCAATCAGTGAGAGATGTAATTTATACCTCACATGCACATAAATAGACATATAGCAAGTTTCATTTGTTGCAATTGATCTCGTTTCTCATTCGACCATTCATTGGCTTCTTCATATATTAGATTGTGTGAAAAGTGTTCTCTTCACATGATTTAGTCAGGCCGCTTTGCTATACCACGATAATTTACAAAAAATAGCTCCTGCTGAATCACTCATTATCAATACCCATCATTTAAAATTTAATAATAACTTTTCCCAGTTCCATCACCAGCAAGCTTTCATCATTAGTTCGTACACACAGAGCCAGCTCTTCTCAATTATAGCTTCTCGTTTGGATACTTCTTGGCAAAGAGTCCTAGCGCCTTGATCGTAAACGTGTACTTGTAATTTGGATAGGAAATCATGGTAGATTTGTTGAAAACACCCTCGATGTTCTCTTGGAGCCACTCTCCGTTTGCTTGTTGTCGGTCGGTAATGAGTTTAACACCTTTCTTGATTCGCTCCATGTCAGGGTAATCTGCCTCGAGTAGGGCAATCAGGGCCCATGCAGTCTGCACGACGAGAGATCCCGATTCATGCTCAACGTATGTCATACTTTCAGAAGCCTAAAATTGCTATGTTAGCGATTAATCCAATCAGGCTGTGGCTCTGGGCTGCCCAAAAAGTTGAACTTTTCTTACCCGGTAACTCTCAGACCATCCACCGTCTTCGCGTTGTTTCGAAATGAGGAAATCGCAGCCTCGCTTAGCAATTTGGCTATTGGAGTATTTTTCTCCAATAGCGGCCATGCTTTGCAGCGCAAACATTCCGGCATAGGTAAAGCAAATTCCCCAGCTGCCATACCAGCTGCCGTCAGGTCTTTGGTTCCCCTTGATCCAGTTGGTAGCTCTCTTGATGAACAGGTTAATATCGTCAGTGCGGTATTCAGGCCAGTGCTTGCGGAATAGGGACAGCACTGTGACACATGCTGTTGTGCATTCGGGGTAGTCGTATTCAACCATGATTCTGCCAAATACCTCTGCCGCGTTGAGCAGCTCCAGGTACTCGCTTCCTCTTCGTTGTTCGTATGATGAGACGGCGCCAGTGTCGTTTTGATACAGCAATAGTGTGTCGACGGCATCGAAAATTCGCTGATCTTCAAGAAGCTGTGGGTAACCTTCTGTCTTCTGCAGTAAGATGACAGCCTTGAGCGCTTCCGAGATACAGTCACTGACACCATATCCCTGGTCTTTGTTGCTAAATGGCCAGCCGCCTTTCCGAGGCTGTCGGTAGCACTTCTCTTGGTCTTTGCAGTTCTCTCTGATTTGCTGGCTCTCTAGATATTGAAGCGCTTTCAATAGCATAGGTCGCCAGCGTTCTTTGTCGTGCAGCCCTGACTCAACCACAGCCAGAATGGCAAAAGCAGTATCCCAACACTGGACGCCGTTTGTGCCGTTACATAGCATTCCTTCATCTTTGACCCATAAGAATTCTTCTAGGCGCTCCCTATGCCTCCGCACACTAAACGCATCTGGACCGTCCCGGATATAGCATACGATCATATTCATCGGTGAATTGACCGGTGCTAAGCCTGCGTAGTCTGTATTTGCGTCTTCCATGTCGACAAGCTCACTCGCCCATTGCTCTCCTCTTTCTTTGAGGAAATTGAAGCGGAGGTATGGATTGTAAACATTGACCAAAACCCAATTGACGGTATTGAGGAGCCATGACTTTGGGTTGTAATTGTCAATAGGCGCAATGCTATTTCTGTGGCTTGCCCAGTTGATCTCTGCATGGGGCGTGACGAATAGCTCCTGCTTCAGCCCTCGGATCTCATCCGTCTCTTCACAGCTCCATTTCTGGGAGTAAACGTAACTCATAGGCAAAAACACTTGTCGAATGTGAATCCACCATCGCCATGGGGCAATTGGGACCCAGTCTGGCAGCAGCCAGAGTTCTGGAGGCACGGGATTCACAATATCCCACTCCACTACGCCCAGAACTGCCAGCCAGAATTTACCCCAGTGGGGGGCATTCACTGCGCCGCCCAGTTTATGTAGAGTTGCTCTCGCCTTGACCATGACGGGCTCCTCAGGATCCACCCCAACGAGTCGAAGGACGGTATAGTTCATGGCAGTACCGAAGACTGTGCTCTCGCCTTCAATGTGTAGCCCCCAGCCGCCATCTTTGGGGTGCGCCCTTGCGGTGAGGTAGTTCTTGATCTCGGTCGCGTAGGCGTCGGGGATAGGCGTCTTCGTCACATACCAAGCAACGACAACGCCCGCCAGAAGAAACATTGGACCGCCATATTCGCAGCCCCAGTGGCCAGAGGGCAATTGGAGCTTTTCGAAGAAGGTAAGGCCGTTCTCGGCGGATTCGAGCGCTGTCGTGGCTTTCGGCAGAGCGGGGAGATCCTGGATGCGACCACATTGTCAATCTTGCAATTGCTGGTTAATAATTTCAAGGCTATTGAGAAACGTACCATGGGCAGATTCAGGTACCATTTTTCAGCATAGCTCTGCGGCCACTCTTCGGCTGCTTTATCGTCCTCCAGGTAGTGCCATGTATGGCGGCTCTCGTCGTCCCTCATTCGCCATCTCGTGAGGTCTGTCTTGCCACCAACTTTGGGTCGCTTGGGAAAGCTGTCCGCAGAGTCGTCAGAGGCTCGCTTGCGGGACTTGACGCTGCCGATATCTCGACCCGTTGCGACGACCATCTTGATAGAAGAGGCTCTGGTATTGCGAATAGCCAATTGATCGAAGGCTGAAAGTTGGGAAGCCTTTGCAAGGCTTTATAAAGGAGAAAAGGTGCAAAAGCAGATCCAAATTCAGCGAAGGGGTTCAATGTGTTTAGCGTCATTCAAGAGTCTGCTCCACGTTTCCTGCTTCGGGCAATTTGTCGCTGCTTAGCGGTGCTTGTGCCTGACGGTGACATCCATTGGTCCCTATTTGGGGGCAGTTGTGCGCTAAAGGCTGCTAAGATTGACCGCTAATGCAAGCTGGTGTGCTCTCGTATTCGCATGCAGTCGTTCCAACCTCGCATTCGAATCAGTCCACCATTTCGCCTACAAACCACCAATCGCCAGCCACGTTCAGCTGCATTGCATGAGTCCGATTCACGGGCTGTTCAAGAGTCCGGGACTGCGAACACATCATTTGTCTATTTATCACATGCAAATATCTATGGGCTGAGCAACAATGGACGTCATGCCCCGCGATGGAGAGCAGATTGTTACTCAGCCTGGAAATACGACTTCGGCTGGAGCGGTCATCTCTCGAATCGAGTCCATATTGGAGTCTATCCTGGACAATCTGGCCGAAGAAGAAGAGCTCTGCATTGATTTGACTACAGCTGGAGATGATCGAACTACCCAAAAGATTTGGTTTCCGGGAAAGTGTGCTCAGGAGGCCACAAAATTCGGTACGCACTATTGCTCAAGCGGGTAAATCTTGTGTTCTGCGTCTCATTTTATGATGCCAAGCTCGGTTACTTCTCATCTTGCAGCTCGCTCACGACGCTCTGGTTTCGGGGATAGTATTGACCAAGCGGTTAGTACAACTCGTCTGTCATACTTTTTTGGCGCTGGTAGATTCTGACAATGGATGGCTATCGCGGTAAGCAGCCACATCTTCTATCAGCACCAAGAACTATTTGGCAGCCAGAGGACGGTGGACAAGCTTGTAGACAGCATTGCCCTTGCACTTGGTATCCACCGTGATGAGTTGAATATTGTATGTCAAGTGACGGCATGACCGGTTGCTCATTGGAGCACCCTTCTAACAAACCTAGGTCGCATCTTCAAAGGGAGTCTTCTCAGGATCTCTCAGCATTCGCCTTCAGGATGATAGAGTGATTGGTCCCGCCACAGATGATGCGGTTTGTGGACTTGCTTATACCACTTTTATCCCTAATTCTTAATGCTTAACAGGGGATTACACTACCAACGGCTGGATCAATTGCCACCTTGAACTGCGAAGACACCCGGTGGATCCTCGTCGTCGAAAAAGACGTTTGTGCAGTCTTTTCGTGTCTCCATGTTTGTTGATCTGCTAACTCTCTTCTAAGGCGGTATTTCGCTCTTTGACATCTTCGTCGTTTTGGCAAACGTCTCGTGTTGGTCCAGGTGTCATAATAACAGTAAGTTATATCGAATAAGCAGACATTGTTCTAATACCTAACGCTAAAGTCACAAGGCCAAGGGGTATCCGGACATACTCACGTGCTCGTTTCTGCAGCTCATCAGCTTCAATTTTCCGCAGATTCCAATATTCGCACTAGTCGACTATGACCCTGACGGGCTCAATATCTTCCGTTGCTATCGTTTCAGAACCAACACTGAGCAAGAGACAGATGTTACGGCTCCAGGCATACGCTGGCTAGGAATCAAGTCACAAGATCTTTTAGAATATGAGCTTTATGTCAAAACCTCGATAAGCCACTCTTCAGCCAGCCAGCAATCACCAACTAGTCAGTCGTCTCAGGAGAGCAATAGCTCGAAAGCGTCAATATCGTCTACCGAGTGCCGTGATCCAGTTTCATTCCTTTCAACACGCGATCGCAAAGTCGCTGTTGGGATTTTAGAAAAGCTTCTAGACGTCAAAGATGACCCTGATGTTGTCGAAGTTAAGGGAGAGCTTCAAGTAATGTTGATGATGGGTATCAAAGCCGAAATACAATGGCTTGATGAAGCAGGAAACCTCACCGATTGGCTCGACTTCAAGCTTGGGCAGCTCCTTGCGTAATTGAGATAGTTTCAAGTTTTGCAAGAATTGCTACATACGAGCCAAAGCCATATCAATAAAAGAGAGCATAATGTTTCTATACGGCTATTTCATAGGAATGCTACTATAATAGATGTCGATTTCAGTTACACAGTTCTCCAGATAGTCATTTACATTTTCCTCGATCGACCAAGTACGGAATGATCTTACTCGAATATACGCGCCATGGCCGTCTTGTTCTGATTTCTCCACTATTATACCAAAATAGTTGGACTGCCCCTCAAGGCATACAAAGAGATTCAGTGTCGCTGATATTGAAGAAGCACTTGCACTACAGTCCATGGTGACATAGACGGGATGCCCTTGCCAAATAAGGCCTATACTATCCCAATGCAGCGTTAACCACGGGTCTCCATCCCTATTATTGTGTAATATGGGCTTCTCAACCTTCAGAGTCACGAACGATGATTTTACGCGGATCCTTCGCTTAGAACGGTTGCTGAAGTCCGGAATAGTACCTGTCAACGGCGGTCGTTCAGATTCAACCCGTCGAGCAAAAGATTTGAAAGTAGAGTGGTTTGCGTTTTCAATTCGAAGAAATGTGAAGCCCCAGGAGCCAATGAATGCCCAACTCCAGCTGGGAAACCTTTGAATATGGACGTCTTCCCATGACTGCCTTCTCCAAGCCAGACCTTGCCCGCAGTATGTTTTGAAGATACCGCCTAAGTACTCTTCATCATGTTGCAGAGAGAGGCGACTGGCAATTCCATGGATAGCTGCCAGACAATTTAATACCACCGTCAACTTCATTTCTGAATAAAGTTCTAACAGAACAAACCAGTCAAATCCCAGTGCTTCGTTTTGTGGGAAGATTCAAAATCTGGCTAGTAAATTATCTCTCTTATTTCCTAGAAAAGCTTGTGGCCGCTGGCGTAGATTTTGTAGCAGCTCATTTCTCGGTAGAGACCACCGCTGCATTCCCAAATAAGACCGATTGTAGTCCAGTGTAATAATCTCTTAATGGACAATATTCTCTCTTGCAAAACCCATTTGTGATACATCAGCGGTGTATTTTCGAGGCCTGGGATCAGTGGAGCTTAGGAGTAGGTGGCCTTCTATATGGAATTGAAGGGTGAACCTTAGGAAGTGATTTTAAAATGAACTTCTATATCGGCCTTTCTACACCTCAATGATTTTTTTTTTGTTTCACAGCGCAGCATTACTCCTGTCATTATTCTCAATCCATGATAGTTAAATCGGCGCTCGCACATGTATCCACTTACCCGGAAACACTTTAAAGAAGATGGCAGCGCACAGTGCAAAAATCGCGGGGCAAAATTTTTACACAGTCCCCTCCACCAATGAAGAAGAGTGCTAAAATTTTATCTTTGCAAACCAAAGAAGAGTGAGTGAAGCCGTATATCACAATGGCGCCGAATCTCACAGAAGAAGAAATTGATGATCTCGTGTATTTCGCCAGAGTAGGCGAAGATGCGGATCTTACAGAGACGCTGACGGCCCTGTCAGAGCGCGAGAAGGCGTCACCAGCTGAGATTCTGCTGGCCGCGAAGGATGAGGGCAAGTCAACGACTTTGCACATGGCGGCAGGAAATGGCCATTTAGGTAAGAAGATTTCAGAACACATTTTCTGAGAGTATTCACTATGATCTGTGATTCCTTCAGTCGAATTTGAGAAATCCTGTTGGAGAGAAGCGAGAAGCTGATGAGATGTTCAGAAACTGTTCGCAAACTCATTCAATACTTTGATGAGAGACCAAAGGAAGAGAAGAAGACATTCCTGGACGATGCCAATGAGCACGGAAACACTGGTATGCACTGGGCAGCACTTGGAGGCCACTTGGATATTGTCAAGCTTCTCATGGAACAAGGTGCTTCACCTGCACTGGCCAACGAGCGAAACTACGTTCCCTTGGATCTGGCCTACTTTAACGAACATAACGACGTGGCGCAATTCTTTTTGGCATCTGCCGGCATGCTGGAGGAGAAGAACCAAGAGAGCGGATTGAACGGTGCCGTGGAGGCGGTCAAGCTGGAAGAGACTGAGGTCGAAGGAGAGGAGGAGAACCAAGCTTCTGCTTCATGAGGAGTTGGGGGCGTTTGATAGACGGGGAAAATTTTTTATTGGCTTTACGGTTAGGAGACGACTTGTCATGGCGGCGGGCACATTTACAGGAATGGACAGATATGGATGGATCTGATGGAACAAAAAAAAGGATACTATATATACGATGACCTGGATTCGGATAGACTTTGAAGAGCATTACTGCTCTAATTTATGAATTTGCTCTAGCATGATAAGCAGCCTCAGAATGCTCGTGAATTCAGTTGGGGTAGGAGAGGTTATGACAGCCTGAATTGATGGTTGCTAGTAGTAGCAGAAAGTAATACCAACCATGAACTTATAATGAGAGTAATGCTTCCACCAGAGATATGTCGATAAAGGATATGTATGACTTTGACTGTCTCCGTCTGGAGCCTGCGTTGCTCATGATTCGGAACTTACAGCCGATAAAGGATGTCTGCCAAGGCGCGTTTGATAGGACCGGAACTATGCTACCGATAGCTGAGGAATACTACCACGTAGCATCTTAATGGACTAACGCGGAGAAGAGGAGATATACCGAATCTAGAGGATTGGAGGCTCGGCATATGGGGCAACATGTAGATGAAGTAATGGAGAGTTTGTGGGTAACATACAGTCAATATGCCTGACCCCCACCGATTCAGATGGCCTTCCCCAGAGTCGGATTTCTGCACCGCCACTGTTATCGGATAAGCTCCAGCTGTTGATAGTGCTGGCAGTGCTCAAGCCACTCTCATGTTGCCACTCCGCCGAAGCCCAGAACGCACTATTGGCGCCATCTTCTGATCTGCTCCGCACCTTTGTCCGTCAAACATCGCCATCAAAGCCTTGGTGGGGGTCAACCCCAGAAACGTTGAAACGTGGGATTCCTTTATTTCCCCAGCTCTGCGCTGCGTCCCCGCGTAAGTGAGCCGAGCCGGAACGGAAAAGACCCTTTGGCATCAGATCCATTGCCGATGCGGACGCTGATGCTGCTGCTGGCCAGGGTTCGCTGCAGAGACGACGTGAGACTCCGCTAGCAAAAGCACACAATCGCACGCTGGCTTCGTCGACGGGGGCCGGCGATGAATAGATGACTTGGATGGAGTCGCCACAGACTGCGAATGTCTTCGGGGCCTCGATCACCTCGACGACGGGCATCGCCGCGCGCACGGCCTCGGGGTCCAGCGCGAGTACCAGCGCGAGTACCAGCAACAGCAACAGCAACAGCAATGGTGTCACGAACTCGTCGTCGTCGTACAAGCGCGCCAGCAGGAAGGGCGCGCCGCGACGCTTTGTGTGCGACCACACCGGCTGCGACAAGATCTACTCGCGAGCCGAGCATCTGCAGCGCCATCAGCTGAACCGTAGGAGAGCCCAATCCCAATCGCCGGTCACGTTTCCGCATGCCAGTGCTGACATGTAGCCCAAAACAACAGACAACCCCAAGGAGATCTACCGCTGCGACGTGGGCGACTGCGACCAGAAGTTTGTGCGACTCGACCTGCTGTCGCGCCACAAGAAGCGGCACACGGCCTCGTACACGCCGCGGAACCGCATCCCCAGCTTCGACACCGGCGGCGATGCCACGATCAAGTCGCCGCCGGATCGCCATAGCGTCACCGCCCAGCCGCAGCCACAGCCGCAGCCGTCGTACAGTCAGCATCACCATCAAGTGTCCACGTCGGGGCCTCATGATGCCGCCATTCTGCTGACGCCCGACTCCAACACGGGCTCGACGCCCGGGCCGTTGAGCCATCCGCTGACGACGGGCAGAGCAACCCACCCGGCGACAACATGGGCACCGTCGCTTGACGACCGCACGGCTTCCAACAACATCATGCGACACAGACCGAGTTTCTACGCAACTGACCCGTCGGTTCTGCCGGACTCATCTGGGATGGTGGACTTTGGGGGCGTTGGGTATCCTGGCGACGACTCATTGTCGCAGGGCAACTTTGCAGCTTGGCTGTTCGATCCCCAGACTACTTACAGTGATTTTAGCATGGCGGGTCTTCCTTTCCTCGAAGGAGGCCTAGAGTCTACGTTCAACAACAATATTCACTACGACTACGAGTCCCTCAACAGCTTGTCGCCCATGGACCAGCCTCACCGACTCTCCGAGTCATCATCAGACGACTGGATCACGGAATCAAGGCGGCAAGAGCTTCTTCACTGGTTTCAGACCTTCCGCAAGAAGCAGCCGCGATACGAGCCATTGATGCCTAACCTGGTCCTCGAAAGCGGCGGCGACTTGCCTGCGCTAAATGTGGACATGATGAGAGACTGTCTCAAAGAGTTCTGGGATAATGTCTCACCTCGACTCCCCATTATCCACCAACACACATTTTCTCCGAATCGATGCCCTGTTTTACTGCTCCTTGTCATGATTTCTCTTGGAGCAGCATCATTACGCGGCCGCGACATGACGGGGCAACTCTCAGAATACGGCCCGTTTGCAGATGTCATTATTTCTTGTGCACGATGGGAGATTTTGACCTCTGATGATTCTGCGCCGCCTGCTAGCCTTTGGGTTTTACAGGCTCTCCTACTTCTCGAATTTTACGAAAAGCTATACTCTTCTCGAAAACTTCACGAGAGGGCGCACATCTACCATCCCGCATTTTTAACGCTGCTCAGACGCGGAAGTCCCTTGATTGGCAGGACAGGCAGCGAATCTCCCCCCGAGCCAGATTCACTAGGACCAGATCGAGAAACTCCAAACATGGCGCTAGATTCTCGGACATGGTGGGCTCGATGGGCGGAGACGGAGTCGATGCATCGGGTGGTTTTTGCAGCATTTATGCTCGACGTTATTCACGCCGCAATGTTTGGCCATGCGGCCGATATGGCGCCTCACGAGATTCGATTGCCGCTTCCTTGTGACGACAACCTCTGGGCGGCGAATAGCCCCGATGTCGTTCGCCAATTGGATGCCAACTTTAGGATGTACGGCGTAAAGCAAGTCTCTTTTCTAGACGGACTAAAAAGCGCACTGCATGGAAAGGAAGTGAAGACGCATTCCTTTGGACGCATGATTATTATTTCAGGGCTGCTGAGCGTGGGGTGGCACTTGAATCACAGAGAGACGCACCTAAAATGGCTGGATATCCGAACGCCATCGATGGAGACGCAGGAAAATTGGCGAAAATTGCTGCTCAGAGCATTCGACAATTGGAAGGGCAGCTTCGACATTGCCATGTCAGACTCCATCTCCGATGCTCCCGGCCACCGGGGCATCCCCAATGGCCCCATCAACAGCGCCTCGGTTCTTTACCACCTCGCCCACATAAGCCTTCATGCCGACATTGTCGATTGCCAAGTTTATGCCGGCGCCAAGCGTCTTCTCGGCCGCAAAGTCTCATCTAGAGATTATTCTAATGTTATCAAACGCATGAGCACTTGGTCAAATCAGGGATCGACCCGCCATGCTATCCTCCACGCCTTCAAACTTCTCTACCGCGTCGTCGTGGACCCTCACCCTCGACGTCGAAACAGTCCTCACCCACCCGAACACGCCGCCATGCAGTATTCTGTCCGGAACGAGCCAGATCCCCACCGACCGTGGATCATGTATTACGCCGTGTTGGCTATTTGGGCGTTTGTGCAAGCGCTAGGGCGTCCTCCCGGAAAGGGCTTTCCCCTCCCAACGTCGCAGCTTGGACACAGCAGTTATGCGCGCATGGTGGACTACGTATCTAGTGTTGCTGGGCTACAGGAGCTCGATGAGCAGTCGTCATCAGTGTTATATGAGGGCTTGCCAGATCTACTTGATGTGATGGTGGACATTCTAGAAGAGGCAGATACGGAGTTATTGTCGGAAGCACGGGAACGGTTAAAAGTGTGCAAAGAGATGCTGTTGGGAGGACTGCCCCGGCAGCTACACTGAGCCATTTGCCTTTCTTAGCACCCCTTTTTATTTTTCTGGATATCGTATATAACTATAATTTGGGTCTATTCTTGGAAGTAGAAGTTGGCGACTTGGTGGAGCAACGAGGTTGGCTACTTGATTTTACGAGGAGTTTGTTAATGGGAAATACCTGGGCTGCACTTGATCTACTGTACATAGTCAAAGCGTTGGTGCAGCTATAGTTTGGGTAATGAATGGAACGTTTGACATCTCAAACCAAACCGATATGTTCGTTTGCGCTGAGTGCTTTGTTCCGCATATGTGCAATGATGATGAGTGTTCATGTCAAAGGTTGTTCATCCTTGCCGCTTCACGTTGTTAGATTTTGTCTTCTAAAAGTAATTTCAGGTTCTTTTCAATTGGTCTTAGAGTGTTCAATAAGCACAATAGATATTGATTTCGTTATCGCCTGAAGCATGTATGTTTTCAGTTATTTTGGTCTTCTTCAAGGGCTTGTCAAAATCTCTCACAGCTGTACAAGTCTAAATCCAACATTGTACAATCACAAAACAAAGCGTGTCCATGATGAACTGAATCCAATATATCATGAACAAATTATCGTATTGCCATGATTTCGTAGTCTCTTCTTTCCTACTTAAGCTGTCGCCAGCCCCCAAGTATCTCGTCTGTCTACGCAACAGCAAGTCCCCAATCAACACCTATTTCTCGTATCTAATACTCACTTTTGAAGCTAAACACAATCCACAAAACTGCCAAAAAAAAAAAAAGCAACATCCTGATCTGTGCTCTGTCTGCTACCATGTCTGTATCCCAGCCATCCACCGGTAAAGCGCCTGGTTTGGCAAATGACCCCTTCTTCGAAGATCTTGAAGCGGCCATCAATATCATGATTGGTGTCGCCGTCAAATCTCGTCTCAATGACAAACCTCAATGGGTGAAGCTCGATCGACACCCCGACTTGGGCAAATCTGTCTGTTGGTGCGGCATAGAGGAAGAACATCACTTCGGAAATTGTAGTAAGAGACTCGATCCGAACTGCAAAGCCCACCCAACTGTCAGCCCCAATGCCAGGCTTTCCCCCTGCCCTCATCCATCTCACACGGTAAGCTTTGATCACAGCTGCTTTTGCTTTCAAATCGACAGTACATTGAAGCTCTTCCACGAGCGTTTTCTCCGTCCTCGTATTGAGAATATACTCTCACCTGGGCACACCTTCCCCAAAGGCGATCTAGCGGAGGGGTTGGATTCCGTGCCAAAAAAAGCCCTCGAGCATATTGTCAACCTCTACAACAGGCGTATCGACAAGTCTCAGCAATGGGCATCTACTGACCAAAAATGCAAAGCACTAGCTCGATTTGTGACGGATATGCGACGAGAAGACATTGTGAGGGAAGCAGATAAGATGCCCACCCGGATTCCATGGCATATAGAGCGAGTACATGCAATACTGCGGTGGTATAGAAGGTCCTTTGACGACTGCGTCGCAGAATTGAAGATTGCAATGGAGCAAGCTAGTCGCCACAGAATCAGCCCACATAAGTCGGTGGCCGCATGTATCTTTGAGGGAGAAATTTCCTTTGACGGATATGGAGCATGAAAATCTGCGAAGGAAGAAGCAGTGTTGGCAAAGGTGATGTCGAAAGGGTGTTGAAGAGAAGAATGTGTCAATGGAGGATTGTGAGGAGCCAAATATATATCTCGTTTCGGAGATTTTGTATTACAAATGAATGGAATATTTCGAATAGATTAGCATTCTGATACTCGAAATAAAAGGATGTTGAATAACGTGGTGCTCTGATTGTTGATGTCATCCGCGATACTACTTTATCTAAATAATATTTGAACTTTCTCCTCGTTTTTTTTATCTAAGTCTCTCACATCAATGTGCCTATCCATATTGATCTTGCGACTGAATGTTTGTGTACAATGTGGACATTTCTCCTTTACTTACGCATTCTATAACTTAGATCCTCAGCAAAGCCCCGGTGAGAAGCCCAGCTAATTATCACCAAGTGATTTCTCACAAATTGTAGAGTCAATCTGGCTAGATGTTACTAGGAATGTGGGGATTACTCTTTTGCTGGATATATTCGCTACGAACATTGCGAGTTAACTCAGTCCCCGATCCGAATAAACACAGATATTACATAGGGATAGACATAAGGTCAAGTCTCCACTTACGTCAAATCATTTAACCGAGAGAATGGCATACTATAATACTGCCTACATGAGGACCAAGAATTCGGGTAACAAAATTCCATTAGCCTAATAGCTCGCAGAGTACCTACATGTACCTGGACTGTACGGTTAGTGACGATAGTTCGCCAACGAGATCGATTCAGCCGGGCCGCAGCCGGCAGCACTAGTGCTGACAGTTGGGCTGATTGAAGTGTTAATAGTATTGTCTCTATCAGTGTTGTTGTTCTGGACATTGGAACCTGCGTGTAGGAATAGGAGGCGTCGCACGCATTTATGGTGGGAAGAAATTAATTCTGACGAGCTTCTAGTGATTTCTACACTCTGCATTCCTCAGAGTTAATTTCCACCCACTATATATGCATATAGTCTTCTGTATCTTCGGCGTCGGGGGTAGTGTGAGCCCTGTTCGTGGGGTCAATGTGTTCAATACTATTCGCCGCCATTTGAGTCTTGCTTGCAGGTGTGTGTTCCAACCAGGTACTAGCGGGGACAGCAGCTGAAATGCTCTTGTGCATGAGAACTGGGTGTCTGCCTTGTTGTTGTCGAGTGCTGCCTGGAATATGGCAGGATCTGTATATATTGCGAGAAGTCTCGTTTCCGTTCTGCACAAAGTCTGTCCTGTCATTTCTGTTGCGCGGTAGTCTCTTCAACATGAACTTGACTCTCACTGTTCCTGAAGGTTCCACGAATCATGGCAATCCAAACTTGCTGTGCACACCTGCGAAATGGTACGATCTCATAATCTTCTTTTTCGCCAATTACCTCGCCCATGCCGCTTCCGTCATAATTGAGCCAGGCCAGAGCGTTGCATATACCGTCCATTATATCCTCTACACTCTTTTTCTTCCTGGTACTGGAGTTGCGAGGGCCCTTCGTGCAATTTCACTTCATGCCGCAACGGAAAGGAATAATCCCTTGAAGCGTGCCGCTCGAGCTGGAGCGCTTTGCATGGTATTGAGGAAGCCAAAACATGGACTCTATGCGACGTTCTTAAGTCGCCGGAAGCAGAGGCGAGAGCGCTTAGTGGAGGTTGAAACCGGCCAGATGAGAGTAAAGAAGACAAAGACCGAGACTGAACAATTAAGTACAATAACTGCCAATCAGAAAACAAATGACGCTGAGCAGTCAACGAAAAAGGCTGCCATTCAAGAGCCAGACGAGACGTTGGTCATTGTTGACGACGAGCGCAAGGAAGGGCAAGGCAGTTCAGGGTCTAGAATGTTGGTTTAGCAAGTCGCGCGCTTGATTGCAGATTGCAGAATCCCAAGACTAACTCGGCGAATTTAGCCCCTCTAATCCATCTTCAAATTCTCATTGGTGGGATCCTCCATGTGGCTACAGACCTGTTCCGCCGGCCACTGCTATCCATGGGGAGCATTGGCTCTCCGAAAACTCAACATATTATCTCGCTATGGTGCCACCTATAGCTTCCATGAAACTAGACTTCGATGTTGGCAAAGACGATGTTTTTAACCAAGAACCGAATAACCAATCAAATGCTATCATTGCGTCATCCTATAACCTTCCCAAAATGCTCGTCAGTTTCATCCAGGCTATATGGGCAGTCACCACGATCTACCGCACTCGTGGAGATCAGATCCAACAATATGGATACGCGGCGTTCGGGCTGACGGTTGCTCCGTATGCCTCTATGTCTATCTTGAATACGCTGGCGAATATGCTTACTCCGGATTACCCGTCCATGTTTCTCATTAGAACACCTATGATGGACAAGGCAGAGGAAGAGGGGGAGGGCTTCTTCAAGGGGGCCATCCGTGTCGAACTGCAGGATGTAAGTCCGGTGGAAAACATGCAAATAAAGCGGATTTACCCAGTGTCTGGAAAACCACTGGGAAACATGGTGAGACGGTCTCAAATGTTTTTAAATATTTTAAGGAACATGAAAATGAAATGGCTCAATCAAACGCTCGAAGGGCCATGGGGTGATATGAGAATGAGGCAGAAGGTTGACATGCGAAACTGGCAGGTCGATCGATTGCTTGAATTTTCTCTAATTATTCCAATTGATGAACGCTCTCCAACGGTCTTGGCCTTTATCTGCAGCCTAATTCCACTCGCAATCGTAGGAGGCTTATCTGGCTTCCACCAGGGAAACAGCTCTCAGATGGAGAGGGGGTTTACCATGTCGTGGCTTGTGGTAGGCATCATCTACGGAGTCATATTTGGACTTGCTGACGTCACTGCAATGCAATACATGACGGCCGGTGAAGGAAAGAAGGGATGGAACCTGAACCCCTGGGGTTATCTTTTTGCTCTGTTGACTATGGGTGTTCCTACGATTGGCGGAATGGCCGTGGTCGGAATGATGATTCGCGATTTTGGAACTTGTACCTTGATTGGATAGGAGATGCCAAGGTCTGGGCCTGTTACGCCTAGAAGTTAAGCAACTTCTCCATCGCTTCAACATCATGTGCTGATTCCAGTCAAAGCCAAGCCTTACAGTGAGCATTTTTGGTTGTAATTTACAGAACCTTTCCTTGGATGGCAATATCGTTAGTTAGGCCACCGGGGATGTTTCTTCTCTCATTATACAGCCCTCGGTAGGCATATGGTTAATCAGTTATTGAAATAGAGCCATAAAGGCTGAAAATTACCCGAAGATCGCTTTCCAATATGCTTAAACACGAAGACGTACAATTGTTAGACTATTTAGGAGTAGAAAGCATTTGTATAAGAGTTATTATATCTTCGGCTTGCTTTTGGCTTACATTATCACTCTTGTCGGAAAAACCTGTGCTCATTCAAACTGCAACCTAAATAATGCCTTTACCTCTCTCCCTTGGGAAAAGGATTGGTGAAAAGCAGTTCACGAATGCAGAGCCTCTCAATTGATCGATTCCAAGAACCAATTCCAATCGTACCACCGCATTGACCAAAACTTCTGAACTCTCTCCACACCTTTCTCCAAGCGTTCGGGTAGCCTTTTACAATAAAGCACACTCTATGTTGTGCTGTGGCAGAATTTTTCCCATATCAAACATGATGTAAAACTGATATAGTTTTCGATGGCTGGGAAATTGAAGGGGGCGATGCAATATTGTCCCAATCAAGTCACGTACCAGTTATATTCATCAATAAAGATTATAATATCTCGGTGAATGAGGTACACAGTCTCATAAAAAAGCCTAGAAGCAAAACTGCTGAGCAAACTGAGCAAAATTGCTGTGACACTTGTTCGAGTCTCCTAGTCTGCACACCACCAGCGTGTACGGACTGATTCGAATAAAGGTCCTGCTATCTCTTGTATATGGCTCTCATCTTCCCCAGAAGTCATGCGATATTCGGTCTTTTACCCGGTGTCTGCAGTCTTGTTGTCATCCTCGACTAGTGTCACACGTCTGCGCCATATCTAGATCGTCATGTTTCCCTGGCTTTTCAGTCCAGACATCCACTGCTAATTCTAGCGCATGTCCTTCATCGGTAGATGGAAGTTTTAGAGCACTTAGTAGCTCTCGTGAACAAATTTGCGAGAAAAAGCGCTTGGATTACTAATGTTGGTTGCATCTATCATGTCCTTTATATCTAAGACTGTCGCGCGCATTGTTACCCTTAAGAGTTAAACGGCCAAGGTCGCCCATAAGGAGCATTGAAACACGCTTTAGATAACAATGCTTGTGGATTGTACCTTTTTTTGCGATTAATTGTGTGTCAAAGCTTGCTTGTCACAGCGACACCTGAAAGAATGACTCATAAGTTTTTCAAGGCTGTCAAACTTCAATAGCTTTCAAACCTAGTTGAACAACTTTTCAAGGGATTTTCTCTTTGTAGGGAAAAATCGTATACCGGCACTTGCTCAACATCCCAAGTTATTCAGGTTCCAAGGAGCGTAGAGGCTACTGACATAGTCTCACTACCCAAATCACAATGCCCAGTCTCCCCTCACCGAGGCTATCCATTCTTTGACTGTGACAAGCTCACCTCCCACTCTAACACCCTTGACTAATTCCCCGCGTACTTGAACCGTGCCCTCTCGTGCTGCCATGTTTCCTCTCGGACTATACTTGGGAATCGCCAACCAATCATGGTCAGAGCTGCATATAATCTTCTTTAGGCTACCAGCCTTCAGTAATGATAGGCAATCGTCGCAGAATCCCACGTCCCAGCAGTATTTGCACTTATTTAATGCGCGGTCAAAATCCCACGCTGCGCCACATGTGCCGTCGCAGGTGAACTTAAAGTCCTTTGCGATGTCCTTACTGTCCAAGGGTGCGATAAGCGTCTCGCCACCAACACCATTAGCCAAGCTTTCGTTTAGTGTCAGAGCTGATTGCAACACATTTAGTGCCTTCTGAATATCTTCCATCACTTTTTCATCTCTTGATTCGTCGTCTTCTTGAATCGAGGCCATCCGTGCCTCTAGTTCTTCTTGAACCGCCTTGACTTTCTCGTTTTGCGTTGCTCCAATAGGGCATTTTGCTTTTACAAACTCAGTGAGCTCATCAATTAGCGGTTGCTGAGGCCCTCCTTCGAGCATAAATGCTTTGGTCACAATGTCCGTCTCGATAGGCTCAAGTAGGGACCATGCTGTTAATGCGTTCAGATCATCTCCGCTTGCTAGTAAGCATTTGGATAAAGTATAAGCGGCCCAATAGTCGTTCTCGTCAGTTTCGTCAGACAAGTTTTCGACTGAGATCCGCACATACTGCCTCAATTGGTCTTTGGCTGCCGCTTGATCACCATGAAGAGCATGGTACATGGCAAGATTTGTGTCGGCTGCAGTTATCCCCAGTATTCCGCGAAAGCGGAAAGCCTGACTTAGTTCAACCAACTTAGAAAGAGTCTCTGGGGAACTCTGCAGCTTTATAGACTGCTCAACGTAATGAACGCTTAATTGGTGAATAATTGTGTAGTGGAAAGAGTCGGTTGCGTTTCCTCGCACGCCGTTGTCGTAATCCCTTCTGTTGACTTGATCCGTGATGTTGTAACAATCAGTCCAGAGAGATATGGCTTGCGATAATGCCTCCTCATTCTGACCACCGTTATGGATAGCGGCCACACCGCGGTGTAGCAGAAGAACCTGAAGTTTAAAGTCTTCTCCTTGCTCTCGCGCTGCGTTGATGGCTTGATCCATGGCTTTTAGCAAGACCGCAAAACAATCCTGTCTTAAGCTGCATATGAGGATCAGATTACGCAGCGGACTTTCGTAGCTGTAATCCTCTGCTTGGCTGAGAAGTGTTGAAGCGAGCCGAGAGAGACCTGGTTGTTTAGAGTTAGGCTCGTCCATGGCAAATATGAGGTCGTGGGTCT
Organism: Trichoderma erinaceum; assembly: GCA_026401215.1. Classification (NCBI taxonomy): domain Eukaryota; kingdom Fungi; phylum Ascomycota; class Sordariomycetes; order Hypocreales; family Hypocreaceae; genus Trichoderma; species Trichoderma erinaceum. Next base: position 202,192 of record JALIRY010000056.1, read on the forward strand.
TTTCCTCAGGACCAGAGTCGATTCGAATGGTCAATATCCCACTGAGAGCTTCTTGGTTATCCGGGCAGGTTTCCAAAGCATGCTCATAATGCGATATAGCTCCTTCAGGCTGCTGTAGCTGAGTATACCAGTCTGCAAGGCGTAAATAAATGCGTGTCGTTTCTTCATTATCTGGCAACTCGGCTGCTTTGACTAAACTAAGCGCCTTTTCCATGGAGGAGCAAGCGGAAAGAAGCTCATCGTTTTCGTAATATGACTCGGCCAGGCCTTTGAAACAGCCAAGACTTGGGTTTTCTAACTCAATAGCACGTGTGAATTTCGATATCGCTAAGCCGTATTCCGACTGCGCCTTGCTAGTTTCTCCCATTCTCTCATACCAAAGAGAATCGAGGCTTGTTGGCAATAAAGCATCTTTGCACCATTTCTCGGCTCTCTCTAACTCTTCTGAGACGCTAATCCCTTTTCCTGATTCTTCTTCTAGTGGATTCTATTGAAGTTAGCAAGGTAGAGAGCTGTATGCGTGCTAGAGCGAGCCGTACCAGCGTCAAGAAGCGACGCAAAGCGCCAAAGCAATCAATAGTATCCCAGGTACGGTCTTGTAGCCAACGGCATGCAGTTTTTTTCATTAACGGCGTGAGAAGTTCTCGATTCGGCCGCTGGCTGGAATTCACAGTTTTGAGCCAATCTTTGTCGAGTCTCCCAAGATGGCTAATTGCGCCTGGATCCTGTAGCCACTTCCGCAAAATCTCAATTTTGTCATCTTCGCCAAACCAAATAATGGATTTGAGTGATTCCCAGTGCCTTTCTATGACTTCTCCAGAGACGAAAAGAGAAAAGAGCCCGTCACCAATCTCTTTCTTGTCAGATGGCAGGATTTCATCGTAACCGTCTGCTTGGCTTAGTTTATCTAAATGAGATGGGAGTCTTCTTGCCAGGTAATCACCTATAGGCCTTGTCCTGACATCTGGTGAGGATGTAAGATAATGTAAAGCGTGCTTTACTATAGCAAGGTGAGCATCATACATGTTGACCTGAATTTCCCTCGTGACATGGCTTTTTTGGTTGGATAAGGGTTCGAATTCGAACTTGTCCACCATAGACTTTTGAAAAAGATTCCAGAGGAAGTTTTGTACTGTTGTGATGTCGGCATTAGTTACAGTAATGTTGAGTGAAATCTTGGGTGCATCTTCGCCGACCCTTGGTCGTTTTCTGTCTTTGACGACAAGTGGTTCAATTGTCGGTGATAAAGCGAAATAATTGTAGTGCATATAAAACAATTTGGAATATTTTCCTTTCAGTTTGTCTTCTAGCTTCTGTAGAGATGCGGTTCCAAAGCGAAGGAACTAGAAGAAAATGGCTTAGAACGACTCTTTTTCTCAGCGTTTCTCCACAGGATGAACTGACTTACCCGTGCAGCTTCTAGTTCGTTAGCGTCAAAATATTCAACGCCGTATACAATCCATATAAGGAGCTCATTAAGCTCTTCAATAGACTGTGGTTTGAGGGAAGCCTCCAGCTCGCTAACCACGTTTTCTGAGATTTTCATTTTATCTTGGTTACTCTCATTCAAAATGTTATCCATTTCGGCTTCTGATCCATCCGACATGATCAAGTCTTTGATCTTGCCTAAAGCAGTTTGCACTTTGAGGAAATTTCCTTTGGCCTCTGTAAACAGCCTATCGTGGACTTTCGCTCGCAGTCTCTTAGGTTCCTCTTCATCCCCTTGTAGAAGGCTTGACTTTCTAAGCTCTTCTTCGATATAAGACGTGATATCCGGGCCATTGTGCTTCTCAATCTCAATATTTGGAGCAACTTGTAACGATTCCCTCTGAAAGTTGTCGCTTCGTCCACTTGCAATAACCCTCACTCGAACCCCATCAGCGCTAGCGGATGTTTGGCTTTGAAGAGTCTCGAAGATGTCTAGGAAGTGATTTGCAGCTTCATCGTGGCCTTCAAACAGTCCATCTAGGCCATCGACTATAATGAAATAAGTAATGCCTTGTTTGGGAGCTCCAATCTTAAGTTCACGCCAGAGGTCTTTGCAGCTTGTGTCCCTAAAGTATGCTTCGCTGTGCTTATCATCGCAAAATGTTGCCATGGTATTAGCAATTCCCGAATCTTGTTCTGCAAGCTGGAATGCGATGTGCTTTACTGCAGTTGCTGCAGGTCGTTTGTCTTCGTCTGCTTTTCGGGAGAAAAGAGGAAAGAAATAATAAGCTACCATGGCTCGAATATTCGACTGGCCTGCGGATTCGTGCGCAGCCTTGAGCTCCTGGGCTATAATCGACATTACGCTCGACTTGCCCGAGTGCGCCTCTCCAGTAAGTAGCAGCAAGGGATTTGCTTCAGAATCGGCCTTGTCAGACCATTTCTTGTAGTCGTCTAAACCTCGAAGCCAGCTTCCACTCCCTGTCACGCATTGTTGCCATATCTTCTTGCAAACTTCCTTCGAAGCATTGATTGTCTTCTCGTCGATGGCAAACTTGCTTCGAATCTTGACGAGGTTTTCTTGCCTGGTCTTCTCTATGCTTCTTTTTGACTCGACTTCCTTCAAGTCTAAAATCCCAATGGCGATGTCATCAATCTTCTTTCCCGTCTCACAAGCTTTACCCAGGATGGCAGTAAGATCAGCTTTGGCACTTAGAGCAACCTCCAAGGTCAAAGTTGCTTGAACATTTTGTTGTCCTCGAATAAGCTTCTCGAATTGTTCAATCTCATCCTTCAGACCAGAGTCATCCTTAAGCAAAGCCTGTTTCGTAGCTGCTTTAAAGCGACTCCATCTGCTTCCTTTCCGAAGTACTATTGACAATGCACATATATCAACAAAAGAGATCATGACTTTGTGTATTGCGGTGTTCAACTCCGGATCAATAGAATTAAACAGCTCTATTCTCTCATATATCTTGAATTGGCTGAGAGTTGGACCAACAATGCCGAAGACGGCATCGATTGTGCCATGAAACTCATGGACGGATTTGGGGACATCGAGCAAAAGTGATACGGCATTGAAGCAAACGCTAGCAGGTTGAAACACCTTATCAAGGTTAGGAAAAGAAAAAAATGAAGAATAACTGGTATGTTTAAGTTACCATTTCAGCTCCTTGGGCCGCGACTCCGCCTAATAGCTTCAAACATGATAAGATAGTTAGGCCGATCTCCTTGGCTCGTATATGACTTTCGCCTAAGTCGGCCGGAGAAGAAGGATCGTATCGATGTTCTATCATTTCTCGAATGTCATCGATGGTTTTCGGCGGCTTAAAATCGAGAGAATTTTGCGTGCGAGTTAAGAATCGTCCCCTGGCCTCCTCCCACATGATTTGAATACTTGAATTCGCCATCACAGCGGCAGCTACTAGCCAAGATGCGGCGACTGATGCTATACTAATGAGATCCTTTATTACAACTTAGTTTGCTTGCTTTGTCGGCTTCATAGGCTCTGGCTTTATGATTACAAGATCACGGGGAATGATCCAGCTATAAGGCGCAACATGGGTTTAGCCGCGTGATAGGCTGCGAGTCGTACATAAGTTTGCAGCCGCAGTGTTCAGCCGCATCTATTCAGCAATGAACCAAAAACACCCTGTAAATTCAAGCTCCCTCTCTGTAGGATTATGTTTCATCTTTATATGGCTTTTTTCGCCCCCACCCGACCACCTCTCCAAAGAACGCCTAGCATGTTGTAAGGCGTCAATCGCTGGCCATGTGCTCAGTTGATCCCTGCTACATGTGACAATAGTCTTATTGAGCTTCGCCTCGCAACCCCTGACTATAAGGCTTTCTTTACCAATAAATTATTTCAGTAAGGTAGATGGGCAGGTGATGGCTGCTCAGAGCATAGCCTTGTCGTTACAGTTGGATTGTCTTTTTCACTACGGAGTATACAGCAGCAAATTAGAAGCAAATTTTACATTATCAATTTGGCAGAGCCAATGCACACTATGGAAATACGGGCGCTAGCGCTTATGGCTTTAATTTCTAGGACTGAGATTTGAAAGCATCAACCCCTAGACCGAAACATTCATGTGTTAAGTAGGCCAGCGTTCATCATGTAATACAATTTTTTTTTTGGCCAGGATGATAACGGATTGTGTTATTTAAAGCAGGTTCCTAGGATTGTAACTTTTTAGCAGCGCTATGGACTCTGTGTATAAATTATTGTTAAACGAATAAAGTCTCGTGCCAGATGTCGCCGTGGCTTGTGTTTTTATCTTAGCAAAGCGAGGTAAGTTAGGTACCCAGGAGAAGAAGGAAGATAGTAAATCTATAGGCATTTGGAGGAGATAAGAGGAGCTGCTACAACTCGATTTTGTCTGCATCTAGTGCCTAATACTACTGATCCTGAGGCCCGGTATCGCGGCGAAAAATACTTTACTTGCTTGCGCACTTTCTTTAAAGTATTACGGTAGATCGTCGCCCATTTAATTATATTATCTCATTATATTATTCATTATTAGGGCCTTCATATATGGTATCTTAATTAACTCTGAACAGCCTGCTCTCTCCTTCCTTTCCTGTACGGATCTTTCTACCGGCCTCTACTTCAAACTAGAGGTCGGGTAGGATTAGTCTCGCTCTTCTGGCACCACAAGATCGATTTCGATCTCTCCGACTCCAAAACCCTGATATTATCGCTGCCAATCTTTGCAATAATCGCTTCTCAATAGGAGAAGGGACTACCACTTTGATATCGGAGTAATGATCCCATACCAACGATCTTCCAACTTGTTTTCTTACTTGTGGCCTATAAATTCGTGTTTAGGCCACTGTTGGTTCTAGTTTCTGCTGCGATTGCTTGCTCATGTCGGCGTACTGACTTGACTGATACCTAGAGTCTGCTCCGGTTGTCGCAGCAGAAACTGGCGGCAATACAGCCTCCATCTTGCCCTCGTGCGGTTGGTGCGCGACACGTTTCTTGCAATTTTCGCAGTGGTGGTCTAGATCAGAGCACCAATTGCATACAAACGGTATAAACACAGGGAGTATGCCACAGCAGAGGCAACAAACAGCAGCCGCAAGCCTATGTGATGTAAATATTAGCAAAGCGTGGCTGAGGATGAGTGTTTCGAGTTATGAATAGCGTAACATACGACGTCTGGCTGGTATGCGGATGGTGAACTTCAGTTTTCTGGCGGGATTTGCAGTAGGGGCAATCGATATAATCGGGAGCTTCCCCAAGATGCTCCGGTTTGACTACGTAGTTCTCTGGCTTCATGCCTTGCACCATGCTCGGTTGCTTGGTCACAATTCCCTTGCTTTGAGGTCTCGGGGAAGTATTTGCTGTATTTAATGTCATCTGGCGGATCTCGTCCTCTTCTGATGCAACAGTATTCAGCTTCTTCTCTGTCTCTGCCGCGTTAGGTGCCGGGACTGTCGTAACTCCATGAGTTTCCCCATGATAGGCAGAGTTGAGAGTTGAGCCTTGGGTGTCCATAGTGTCATCCAAGATGATAGGTAGAAGATTTGACGAATCTTAACAACTTCAGAAACTTTGGCACCGAGGGGAAAGAGATTACTGCGGATGGCAAGAGCCTCAATCCTTCTCTTTCCCCATGCGATTAGTGGGCACGTTGTTGTTTTAAATAGAAACCGGGGGCAAAGTAGATGACATGGGCATAGCTAGCGCACTGAAACAATCCAACCAACAGCCTCGCTGCCTCGCTTGAGGACCGAAGGATTCATTAGGATAATTGGGCACCATACAAACCTACAGGGAAGTTACTCGGTCTCCCGAAAAGCGCGAGGTTCGCGGCGCTCTTGGCGCGCCGTCACTGCTGACATATCGCTTGGAAAACTTGGAAAGCCCCTTGTACGCGTCTGAATGGATGGACGATCAAATACTTATTAGAAGCTGATCTGAGAAAACCGAGCATGGGACTTATATGTATTAGAAAGGAGAAAGCCCTAGAGCCTCATTTTTAGAGTTATCTTTAAAGTACAGGCACCCGCTATAAGCTTTAACCTGCTCTGCCTCAGTGCGCCATTAACCCATCGGCTATTTGAACAAGCAGGGCTAACACGCTTGTAGCAACCTTGAGTTGACTCCATATTGGCTGTAACACAACCACCTTCGACGCCATCTAGTTGGTAACACCTATTAGAACAGTATAGGCTACAAATTGGGAGTGATATTCTGAGCTAGTACCGTCGCGACAGCCTTCTGATTTCTACTCCATTTTTATTCGGCACTGAAAGACGTTGGCGATATGAATCTACTAAATGTCAAGACTCTACGACTCGATAAGTGCAGAGATGGCACGCCCTATGCGATATTGTCCCATCGATGGGCTGATGGACAGGAGTTTCTCTACGAGCATATCACAAGCGATATGACCGAAAGTCAGAGAAATGATCACCCGGGCTACGCCAAAGTCGTCGGTGCATGTAAACAGGCGCGGCTGGACGGCCATGGCTATATTTGGATCGACACCTGTTGTATCGACAAAAATAGCAGCGCTGAACTGAACGAGGCCATCAACTCAATGTTCAAGTAAAATAACAAGTTCGTATAAGATGATACATCTTTTGTGCTAATGAGACTTCCAGCTATTACAAGCAAGCTCAAGTCTGCTACGCCTATCTCGCAGGTTTATCCCATACAATAGACCCTTACGTAGCAGATGAATTCGCCACCCATGAATGGTTTTCCCGAGGATGGACTCTTCAAGAACTCATTGCACCAAGAGAGGTCCTCTTCTTCACTGACGATGAGAAAACAGAGGAAAATGGCGATTCAGATGATAGCTCAGATGACGAGCTGGAGAATGAGCGCGAGCAAGATGAATTCAGAAGCAACTGGGTATGCCTTGGGCGAAAATCTAGCATGTGCGAAAGGCTTTCTTCCATCACTGGCATAGACAGTGGTATTCTCTCTCATACGCGCGATATGAGATCAATCAGTGTGGCTAAACGCATGTCATGGGCATCCAAACGAATAACCACGAGAATTGAAGACCGTGCATACTGTTTGTTGGGACTTTTTGACATAAGCATGCCAATGTTATATGGAGAAGGCGAGAAATCATTTATACGACTGCAAGAAGAAATCATGAAAGAATCAAACGACGAATCCCTCTTCCTGTGGACAGACGATAGCGCAGACCCGAATGCAATCGCAGGTCTCCTTGCCAGATCTCCAGATCAGTTCAAGGCATCAAGCCATTTCTTCCCGTACTACGACTGGGAACCACGAGCGCCATTCTTCAAAACAAATCAGGGTCTTCAGATCACGCTGCCTCTACGTCGGGTAGAGGATGACATTTACGTTGCTTCTTTGAACTGCTGTCAACCAATGAAGACGGACGGTTTTGCCGGTTTATGCCTGAAGAGAATGACCAACTTCACTGATTCTGATCGATCGGGATACCACGACCAGTATGCGCGCATAAAAACCGACAAAATCTTGTCCATCGATTCCGCGGCGGATCGTGGAAATGTTCAGACATTTTACGTTCGTCAGTCGACAGCTTTGCCGCCTTCACTCCATGTGTATCCAGAACACATTGTGCAGCTTCGCCATGGACCTGCTTTAGATCAAGGTTACAGACTCTTGGGAACTATGGGACGGCAGACATCAAACGCGCTGAGTATGACCTCTTCATGGGACTGGGTTCCCGCAGGCATCCGAGTAGCTTTCCAAGTTCCAAAGGACGCAAATTGTTTGGCAGCAGTCATTGTCCTTGCACGCATGGATGATTCAAAGTTTACTATTCTGTTGGGCTCCTCTGCGGACCCGGGACAAGTTGCTTCTCATATACTCGACGGATGCGACGAGAAAAGGCCATTCGGTGACTGGGAAAGCTTCTTTCAACCACAGCCATCGGGGAATGTCAGTTATCTACAAGACGAACATATCTGGACGAATATTGTTTCAAGGGTTGTTGATGCACGGAAATATTTCGTTGTGGATATTGTTATTGAGAGAATTCCGTCTGTTTTCGACGAGCTAGTAGATGTACTCGAAGAGACGCCATTGCGAGAGGCCTTGACTGTTGTTGATAGGTTTGCCAGGGTTGACACAGGTACTTCAGAGTCACCCCTGATAGAAAAGCTTCCACCCAAAGCTGGTAGATTTAAAGGTATACTAGGCCGTCGAAACGCTCCCAAGTAGTAAACCTGCGGTTAGTCAAGGTGTACCAGCCTACCTACATAAACTCAGATATACTAGCTACCTTCTCTATCTATGCAACGATACTGCTAGAGCACCCGTAGCCAATGTTGGTAGCATTTTATTGTTCGTCGAAGTTATCTAGCATCTCATTGCCTGTAGAAAGTGGAGATTTGGGAATCCCTCGAAGCTGATTGCCGTTGTTAGATGACTCTTACGCTTTTGTGACTCAACATTCTGCAACTAGAGCCACAAAGTTCCAATTTCTAAGAGCTTTAAACTTGCGCAATTGCGCTAAAATTCAGCTAATACTACCATTTTATCTACCATACGACTACATGTAGTTTTAATATGGACTTTCGTTATTTTTTTTGTCTGGCTCTCATCTGCACAGAGCAATAAACCCCGCCTCTACTACAGATTGAGTCACTCGTCAATGCAGACCTATATGTTATCCAATTTAGCGATTAGCTTCGTACCAAATGTTTCACATTCTTTGGAGCGTATTTGGAGCGTATTTATTACAACTACACTATTTTATTATACGCGCAACCAGCTGCAAGAATGTCTTGTTCCGTACTAGAGTTCTTCTCTCTGCCATTCTATCATATTACTTCCTTATAAGCTTCTAAATCATCTTTGTTGTTTTGCATTCCCAGTCGCCATTCCCAGATAACATCTAAGCTTAGACTTAGGTCTATACAGAACAAAATGTCACCACTGAACAAAGAAGACGAACAAACTTTCGCTCAGCAGATCCTTGATGAGCTGGCGCATACAAGATATGCTTGCTCGCATTTGATAAAATTAAGCGGCGGAACAGCTAACTTCCTGTATCGTGGCATTCTTCTCAAGCCCCTCGAAGGAGATGCAGACACAAAAGCAGCTCAAACTGTCGTCATTAAATATTCTACGAATTATGTTGCTATCAACCGTAACTTCCCTCTCGATGTTACCCGCTGTATCTTTGAAGAGTCTATGCTCCATGCTTTAGATGGGGTTAGCTACACCATCATCACTCCTAGAGGCCCAGCGGTGGTTACGACGCCCCGACTCTACATGTTTAATCAAGACACATACACTCAGGTTCATGAAGACTATCATGGTGCCACCGATCTTATCACCATTTTGCAATCTGCCATTGTCGATCGGATGCTGCCCGAGTCTGGCCGCCAATCTGTCGGCTATGCCTTGGGTTCTTGGCTGCGCTTCTTTCACAACTGGACCTCAGAGCCAGCCCAGGCTACGCTCCGAGAAAGAGTAGGGCCTAACAAGGGTATGCGCCAATTAAAATGCCTTATCACCTATGATAGCTTCATCGAGATTCTCGAACGTCACCCTGAGACTATAAAAGGCCATAAAGAGACATTAGAAGCTGTCCGGACTGCCATGAAATATGAGTTTGAGCGACCACCAATTGAAGGAGACGAGATCCGTGGGCTTATTCACGGAGATTTTTGGGCTGGCAAGTAAGTCCAAGGGCGTTTCGAATTAATACACCGTACAATGAAGAATTCCAGTCATGAAAAGATCAATGTCTAATTAAGGGCTCCGTCACTTCCAAAACATAGCGTTCTACTCCCAGGTAGCTCATGGCAAGAGGCCCAGCAGTCTACCCAAGAACCTCATAAACTTTTCATCATCGACTGGGAAAACGCCCAGTTCGGTCATCGCGCTGTGGATATTGGTGGTATGCTGGCCGACCTCTACGAGCGCAAACACTTTAGAAACGTCGACGGTAGTATTCCTATTATGCAGGGATTCATCGAAGGCTATGGTCCACTAAGTGAGGAGCTGGCATTTAGCGCTGCCATTCATGCTGGTGTGCATCTCATTTGCTGGTATTACCGGCGAAATAGAAACGATCCTTTACCATTCCCTTTACCCAAGGTCCTAGCCGCCTTGACCTTGGGTAGAGATTTCATTCTCAAAGGGTGCGCTAAAGACAAGAAATGGTTTGAGGGTTCCGTCTTGGCGCCTCTGTTTTCAAATAACAAACAGTCTACATAGAGTTATGCCGTAATTTGTCCTTAAAAAATATTACATCGCATTGTGGAGACTTGCCTAGTCGCTCATCGTTGAAAGAGATGAGCAGCATCTCAAACAGTAAACTATAATATACTTGGGCTTACATATACTTAAGTGTTATCTTACAGCTCTAGAAACTGCTCATTTTACTAAAATTGGTCATAACTTTCCTTTGGCGACAATGTTAATGTATTAAATTATTTGTCACGTCGGTGAGGTCATCATAGACCTTATCAGGACCACAAAGGCGACTGATTGTTTTCCAAACAGTCTCAACAACTACCTGGCCATTTCAATGAGGCATATATTAATATTATACAGTATCATCACATAATCTATCAGGGTTACCCCGGCTGAAATCGCTTAAAATGAGATTTCATTTCAAGACTATACTATAGAGGTGTATCTACCACTAGTCGGCTTGACCGTGTGCTTGCGTCCAAACAACCAGTCCAAAGCCTGTCGCACTAATGAATGTAAGTGGCCGTCGCCATTGGAAGTGCTCTTCTCTTTGAGAAAGAATTGGTGTAAAATTCCGACATTTATACCTATTCAGGAGCCCTTGACTCAGTTTCACCCGAGCCATGGAGCCTAACAGCCCTGGATGACATCGCCGCAGCATTCGTCGCAAGAGTTGATAGAGATGGCCTCAGCCGGAAGTTGGCAGCTCAACAATCCTCCAGTGATGGGTTCTCCAATATTACCTGCCTCGCAGAAGTCAACACATTCCCCAGTGCATTGAGCATTGTAGCTGTGGCCATTGCTGAAGTGGTAGGTGATGTTCATAGTGTTGTCGTCACCTCCGTTTACTTGAATACTGTCGAGATTGCTGATGCTTGAGAGTGTTCCACAGGAGAAATCGTCTCCAAAAGCCTCGGTGAAGCCCTTGCTACCATCATCGATGTCCTGAGGGTCCTCAGAACAGGATCTGGTAGCGCGATGCTCCCCATTTTCAAGAAAACATGGGGCAGGCAGCCAAGTCCAGAGACACCGATGCCGGTCTGCCTCACCTCCAAGAGTGGTGGTGCAACGCCGATGACACACCAAGAGCCTAAATGAACGCTGACAGCATTATATTGGAACTTCTCACAGTCGCGTTTTTGAAAGTAGCTAGGAGTGGCAGAAGTGACTCGAGCGACGCCTGCTGTAGCAGGAGATGACATGGCCAAGATGGCCGGAAGGATCCAAGAAGACAACATTTTGCTTCTTTAATAGATGTTCAAGCGAAATTGGTACGAAAAGATTTTAGTGAGACAATCTTTGTATTGAAAGCTGAGGATGGTCCGTATTGATTTAGTGCAGAGTATCCAACTCGAGAGGTGAAGGAGTCTAGAGCTTTATAGAAAATCATCCCGATACTTGGAGATTTGGTCTCTGCATGATGCTTCTAAGGCAATATCATCAGTCAGCTGTAATTAATCGGCATCTTTGCAAGGTCCCGAGAGCATACCTCGCGTACATCGCATGCATCGCGATACTTGAAGATCCTCTCTTTACCCAGTATTTTTGCCGAGGCAGATAACAGACTCATTCCACATAATTATCGTTTCGTCTCTGCCTCTCCAGAAATAGACTCTGGGCGTTCAGTCATTAAGCAGAGCTACATGAAAGTTTGCTTATGCCCGGAAGATTTCTCCCGTAACATATACCCTGAAGAAGATTCTGATGACGTATGAGGCTCAAATTCTTTACCAGGACATGCAAATAGTGTTACTGTTATATGTCACGGAAGAGGAAAAGGAGATAAGTGTATCCACTTTCGTATCTGAGTTGGTACAAGCATGTTACTATATTTTTTTCCCTCGATTTTTGCAAAGAATGCAACTCAGGTGAATCATATTCTGATCTGGGAAAGCAAAGTTGTCGATCTTAACGAGATAATCTCACATCAAAAACTGGCAAGACGTGACCGGACGTATGGATGGACTAGAAGCATGTCTATACACCGAAACCAAAGAGGCTGCGAAGCTAGACCGGCAATAACATGTTCTGACGTAATGATTTCAACCTATTTCGATGAATATATTTAACCTTATCATGAGGAAAAGCAGACTATCTTGCAGCAGATAAAGATATTTTTGATCAACGCAATTTCCCAAACAAGTTCCACGCTGAAGACACTTCTGTATACTAGTATAAACATGCAGCCGTGCAAAGATACATACTTCAGTTGTTCTTTCATAATCTATCACACATTCTATAAGTTGACGAGTTAAGCGAAACCTGTAGCTGGAGATCTATATGCCACGAGTCTCCTATTTCGTGGAATATTTTTACTCCTAGCCAACGGAAGAATTCATGCATAATGAATCATTCTTTGACAGATCGTTTCTCCTGGAAGCTGCTTGGCACGGCATTTCTGGAACCATAATCCCTGCGCACCTGACATAATATCACTATCAGGTTGGCATTAACGGGCGTATGAATCTCCAGCTACATATATAGTGGCTTGGCATAAAGGGAACTGTGAACCAGGACCGAGTGAGTATCAACCAGAGCATTCGGCAATTATTTTATGTACCTAAAAAGCCGATAGATGCTCTTAGGTGCAATATATACGATTGATTAACAAAAATAAACATAGACTGAATTCATAGAGCTCATCAGAGTTAATTATCGCTTGACTTAATTAGCCACATATTATTCTGTTATTTCACTCAGGCCTCACTCCACGTCCACACCCTACGGTAGAAGAGATTTTTTTCTTGGTTGTATCTCATAAAAGTCTCTTCGTCAATTATTCCAATAGTACATGCATCTCAGATTATGATAGTTAGCAGTTAGCCAAAGTCTTAAGAATTAGAAAAGTCGTAGAAGATAAGGCAAGCCTTCGAGATAATTTCATTCTTATCACCCGTAAGCTAGATACTGGGTAATGGCTCCCTCATTTTTAGACTCTTTGCTTTTTCGAATCGAAGGAAGTTCTGTCGCTGATATTTACGATGTAGTGGCATTGAGGTTCAAACTAACCGCTATCATGTATCTGACGCTCTGACATACTTGTTCCTGATACAGCTTCAAAGAAGTCTCGAACGTGATGAACACTAATGATGTAAAATAATGACTCCAATTTGTTATATATCACATTCTGCACGAGTTATACCATTGCTATCCACAAATAACTGCATACTAAGCAATGATAGAATTCTTATCCATTCTATGCAGAGCGAACGGGCGCTTGTTCAGAGACATTACGTCCTAGCTGTACGCGAAATAGTTAGCATTTTATTCGTGTGGCGTAATATAAACATAGGAAAGACGTATGAAGTCCTGAAATTATCGTCGAGGTTATTGACGTGGAGGAACACGTACCCATAATAATTCCGGCCTGCCGGCATGGCCGCAATTATCCAAGAAACCTTTCTCCTTGGCGATTAGACTCATATCCAAGTCGGCATATACGATGCCTTCTTCAGAGGGTGGTAAGTCGGTTGTCAAAAGACGCCCGTCAGGACCGTAGATCCGAGCATTACCGCCGCCAGGCCGATTAAACAGAGGTGTTCCATCAACGCCGAGCTTATCAATAGATGGCTGGGAGATCACAGCGGTGGAGTGGAGAGTAAAGCATTGAGCTTGCATTGAATACACGCTTGAGAAAGCCGCAACAGCTGTCTTCCGTCAGCATATATGAGACAGAAAAGAACAAATTTGCTTACCTTCATCTGCCATTGAATATGGAGCCGGCCCACCTGGGTGAGGTGCAACAGGTGGCCAAGCAGAGCAGTGGATCTCTTCGCCTTGAGAGTACGTGTTGTATACGATAAGTGGGTTAAAGTGGTCCTAAAAGGGTAATTCATAATTAGAAAAGAGATGTCGAAGAAATGAAGACGCAAAGGCCTTGCAAGGCACTTACGGCGCAAGAAAGCTGGCCAACTCTTCCAACACCTGTTGTTGCAACATTGTTAAGAGAAGGACCGTCTCCATCTCCGAACAATGTACGTTCCATATGAACAGGCTTGAGCTTTCGCCTGGTCATTACCAGCTCGCCAGTATTGTCGATAGTACACTGGCCAATGTATAACGAGTTGCCCTTGCGCTCAGCGTGGCCGATACATACAACCATGTTGTTTTCGGCTGCGCAAGACTGCAATTGCTTCATCTCCTCTGAGTCAATAGAGAGAGAATTCTCAGTGTAGCGAATATTCATCTCAAAGTCCATGGCGCGCACCCTTGTCTTTGAGTTAGCCACAGACGTTCTCATCATCAGAAAAAGCCACATACCAGATCCATACTGGATACCCTGGAACAAATGCTTCGGGGAATGAAACAATTTGAGCGCCGTTTGAAGCTGCTTCTTTGATTAGACTGCATGTCTTTGAGACAGTAGCCTTCAGATCGAACCATACAGGCTCTGCTTGGACTACTGCCGCTTTCACAATCCTGGTTGTGGAAGTCATGATTCTAATAGAATGTCGGTGATATGGGAGTAGGCAGCTGAAAAGGCAGAGGCAAAGGGATCTGGTTTGCTATATTTATACAACTCGGGCGAGCTGCTTCATGTAGCTCATTATTCTACTAACAAAAGAAAAAAAGTACTAGTCAGCAGCTACATAAAACTAGTAAGCTGACAGCAATTGTTCTAATATATAGATTCTTAATTCTATCTACTTTCAAGAATAGAATATGATAGTGTATACTTAACAAAATGGTTGACGGACTATGCGGCCCTATGCTTACATGTAAGTGGCTTGGTGCTTGTGAGCGGCGCTGTTGTTCACTCTCGACACCATAGTTTGCGTAGTCAAGTGAGTGGCGTAGACCCACCATCAGCTCGGCACCATCTCTGTTTAAGAAATGCGTATCTTCCAGCCAATCAGAGTTTGTTACTTATTCCAATTCTTGCCTTTCTAAGTTTCTCACCCACTACTCACAAATTGCTGCGGTTCACCATTTTCCTGCTCCGTAATGCTCCACCAAAATAATGTTCAGATTAATCGATTTCGGTGGTACAGCTAGGCTAGAATAGTCAGGGAAGCCAAGCTCATTATTTGAGCTGTCAAGCTATGCTAACACGCAAGCTTTGTAACAACTGAGGGGCTTTTTGAACCGTCGTAACCACTTGGCCATGACCATTGAAGATAAAGTATGATGATAAAGTAATCCGCCGCTGCACTAATTAAATGGCGGGCTTCATCAGACTGTACCTCTTTAGTGCCTGACATGAGTGTTTTGTGTCACTTTCTTCTCACCTACTGAAGTAGTTGGGGCGTTGCTGTCTTCGTAAAACGCTGACAATAAGACTACACCTAATAGTCGTAACACTCAGCATGTCCACTATACAGGTCCATGCTCCTGAGTATCTTTGCATTGACCTTCCGACAATCTGGTGCTCACAAGTCACATATATGCTCAGCTGTGGACGAAGAATAGCAAAAGTTCAACAGGCACCAAGATGATTAGGCCTATCGGCTCGATGCTTGGAATATAGGGTATTGACACAACAACTACAACGTGAGGCTAGACATGCTATGGTAGAGTGACATGGGCGGAGAGCCAGACAGTTGAGGCGAGGTTGGATGTCTTTGGGAGGCGGTTATACATTCCTATGAAGCTAAATATTCTGCCTTGTTTGCTTTTCCAAGTCCGAGCGAAGTATTTTGAATCGTTTCTCTTCCTGCATTCCATCATTACCAGAGGCGACAGGAGTAAATACAATGCTCAGACTTGAATAATCAGTATTCCATGATGCGCCACTCCACCGATATCGACCGTTGGCTGGAATTTGACCTGTAGCATCCCGATTTTCCTCCTCCAAAGCCATAAGCCGGCGCCTCGCCAGTAAACTAGCCTTAGTATCCCAATTAAATGAAGACGACGTCATCTTCTCGAAGCCGTCTAGTGCGTCAGAGCGGATGGCTTTGTCTCTGCATTTTTGTGATATGAAATTTAAGACTGGAAGGGTATAGATGTCCAGCGCAGTTTCGAGGTGCGAAAATTGCTTCAATTCCCCTCCAAGAGAGCAGGCTGTGGAGGCAATTTCTCGAAATTTAGAGTTGAACCGGTCATACGACAGTTCTGTTGCATCGAAACAACAGCTCATGAGGATAAATACAGCCTTTTGGCCCATGTAAAACGTGTTCAAGAACTGTCGCACGATGGGATTTTTCTCCGATTCCAATTTCAGCAAAATGGTCGATTCCCAATTTTGAAGTCGTTCCAGGAAGATGGCCCGGTGAGCGAAGTGGAGATCGAAATCGTTTGCATGGTAACCATATTGGTGTTTTTGCATGGCTTTGACAATGAAGATGACTGCCCTTGTGATGAAGCTATTCCACATGGCTCCAAATTCATGCATATCGGTATCAACCCCTGGAACACCGCCAGGGATTGGTCGCGATTGCAATCTCGACCAGCAGGCTTTCTGCATTGGGAAAAATGGCGAATTCAAGCTGAGGAATATTTGGAATCGAGGTAAAATCCGTTCAGCTTGATCCAGCCCCTCGTCATTAGAAGGTGCAACATAAGTATGAACGTCCTGTCCATGGTATTGCGAGTTCATCTCATTAACCAGTTGATCGTGTTTCTGCTTTAGCAACTCGACGCTGCTTGTCAGCAATCGATCAGCGCCTTTGGTGTTTCCAATCAAAAGCTCAAAGAGAAATAGCAAAAACATGTTGATCAGCACGTTCCTGCGCGAAATTGTGTGAAACTCCTGTCGCATCCGCATATGAAGAGCAGTGGTGGCTTTGTCATGATACGCCATGGCAACTTGGTACGCACCGCCACTGCGTCCCTCAAGCAGCTTCACTGTCGACTCGGGGTTTGGAGAATGCAGAGACAGCATCAGAGCGCCGATGCTCAAAACGGACCACCGCACACATTCGTCTCGCATAGATTCTCTGGGAATGACACGGTTCCAGAACTTGGTGCATGGAGTGTATGAGAAGTCCTGGAGCATCTGGGCCCTGAACATGTCAAAGTATGGAGCCTCATCAGCTTCTAGAGGGCTCGCCCTTGGTCGAAAATGGAGAGCCCTTGTAGCAAATATATCAAGTGCCTCCTGTCTCGGAAGAATTGATCTTTTATGGGGCGCGTTATCGCCATGCTGCTTCTCTTTAGGTACATCATAGTGGCAATCTCGTGCGGATTTCTTGCATTGATGACATATTGGCTTCTGCTCGTTGCATTTTCGGTGCCTCAATTTACACTGTAGGACGGGTTGGTTAACGAAACTATATATGCCTGGTTGCCAAGATGAATCAATTGACAGTGAAGACGTAGCACTATCTCGATGTTTTTTATCCTCTTAGAAAGTAGAAGATCGGCTATCAAACAGATGCTGGGAATCTAGACTGCACACTGATTTATGCTGGATATACATAAAAACGTACCGATATGCAGCCGCCACGACTCTTGGGCCTACCCACGCGCGTATGCTTCTTACCAAGGATGTTGCGCGGCAACGAGTTGACGAGCGCTGTTGTGGGAATCATGGTGTTGTGCCCGACTCAACAGCCCAGCCGTTCGTACCGAAAAGCGATGTAAGAGGGAACTCACTAGATACAGATCTCGGACAGGCGATTGGCAAACAATACGCCGGGCCATAAGCGGTACTGGCTGGTGTTAGTGCGAATGTAGAGCTTACATGCACTAAAATAGTCAAGTCGGGGTTAAATCAGCTGCCGTGACAGAATAATCTTGTATGGAGTAGTGTTTACTTATTAACCAAACAGCTACGCATTTTTGACAAAGCGCTTGTTAGGGGCTTTGCACAGTTGAGAGCTGTCTATGTCAGCGATATACCCGCTGGTGTAGGTATGTTTGGCGGAAAGAGCCTATTTTGGCATACCAAATTGACCTGCACATTGGAAGTGCTCTCTCTACTCGTGTTAAGCATCTGAACTATGAAATTTAGCTTCTATGGAGAGATACAAAAGCATTGCTCCTTTTTAGTAGAAAACAAAATTAGTTGTTTTAAACTTCTTGGTTAGTTGTATAACCGGAGGCGGCTTTAGTATACAAAAGACAGCATTTGACATATACCTTAATATACTGCTAAAAGAACGAGAGTGTGTGTATTCTCTTGCTCTACCATATGAATCCACATAATTTATACAGATAATGCTGGATAATATGAAATAGCTTTCAGACTTGGCAACACCCAACAGTATACATTTACACACTCGCGTAAATCGTATTTTACGGACAAAAAGATAAAACGTGCGACGGTTTTGCAAGACCATCTTCCTTTCCTTGTGCTGATTGATGGCCTATTGCCACTGCTGTATAACAAACCTGGATAAAAGAGAAACAACCAAATGAGACAAAGGTAGCCGAGGCTTCGAGATCGAATCGAGCTCAAACGGCAAGTAAAACGGAGATGGTGTTCTTCATCTTGTCCCAACTTTACTTGTCAAATCAATCCTTCATGACATTGCTTAAGTTTTAGCGCTACGTCATTGGTCAATACGCAAGGTTTTCAGAGATGGTGCAGCAAAACATTTCCCTCGCTCAAGCCTTTTCTAATGATGTATAAAGAAAGACTGTCGCTTTCCTTTGATAGCGACCGATCTTAGAACTACACATCGTTCAACACATGATTTAAATTTATCATGGCGATGGCCTCGCTTTCCATGCCGTGAGCCTGGGAGTGTTACGATCCTTCTCCAAGCATAGTCACTTACTCCTGAATGTCGTAATTCTGTGCTCGACCACAGACTCTATTGTGGCCTGCTTAGGCAGGCATTCATTGGGTCACTTGGGGCACTCCCGGTGTTAAGTGGCTGGGCATAGAAGCCGAAGAAAGTATAGTTTAATTAGTTTACCATGGATTACTGCTTCCCATTTATGAAATTAAGATTTATCTGGAAGTGGACAATTTCTAGTTCATGCTAATTGAATAACGAAGGCAGGCTATCAACTTCTTTTAGGTCTCTGAAGGCCAATACCCTTTTACCCTCATTCGTCTCTATGAATGGCACGGTAGAATGGATGGACAAATGGATGGGAAAAAAAGACATGAGGTTATTCCTTGCTTAAGTCAAGCAGCTCTGAGACCGCTCTCTCTTAAGGGAGGAGAGATAATTGTTAATTTCCAGGACCATGACTTTCCAACAATTCATCTTGAAAAGGATTTGTTTCAGCGACAATTGGGAAGAGCTACAGCTCATTGAAGAAACATGGGATAAGAACAAGTTGTCTCCATTTCCTAAAGGTGTTCGCTTGCCAGGGGGGGCCGGATGAAGAGAAAGACAAGACTGACCGACTTGCAAATGAACATTGGGAATCTGATAGAGCTCAATAGAAGCCTTATAAATATGGCAAATTCGGAAGTGGCCTTGATTATTTGCGAGATTTGGAATTTTAAACGAATAGAAGACTCATAATACTGTCAGCAAGGCGTTTAATTAGCATCTAAACTTATATGACTTATATCCCATAAGTTAAGCATTAATCGATGCAAACTCATGCTATGTTATTGTATTCACTGCTATGATCAAGAAGCAATTTACAAAACATTAAATTACTAGGTCAATTTGGTACTGCAAATAATGTTGTAGAGTGGATTTAGATTCTAACTGACGTCTATATCTAGGTATCTAGGATGTGTAAAAGTCTCTAGGCAGAGTTTCAATTCTAGGCCATGCATCTCCGTTTTCTCCGTTTACGCACTTATCATACAGTTGACCATCTAGAATGGTCCAATGTGCCAAATGTGATCTTGATGATCACACAACAGGGTCCACGAAATATTCTTTATTTAGCAATCTCAACACTCTTAGTGGCACCTATAGTGGATAAGTTGTCAGTATTGTTCTTCTTTCCTATTGTCTCCTTATTTTCTTCCGCTTTTCCATTATTCCTTTCTGGAAAAGCAGTCAAGAGAAGCGCGAAAAGACTTACCGAGAGCCTTCTTGATATCTCCGTAGATAGCAAACTGGCCGGCCGTCAGACCGCCAACCATGAACAGACGAGTGGGAAGACCAGCAAAAGAACCGCGAACACCAAGCTCTCCTGCAATCTTGACGAGGCGGGAGACGATGCTCTCACCCGGTAGGCCCTTTGTCTTATTGACCTTGGACAGCATAGTATCAGCCGGCTGAGAAACAATCGCAGCAGCGAAGCCAGCAATAAGACCAGATCCCAGGTTGACAGTCGTCTGTGCGCCACTTGACAAACTAGACTTGTCCAATTGGGAGAAGATGGCTTCGGAAACCTTCTCAAATGCAACAAACTTCGTCACTGTGTATGGAACCCTGCATAGCTGTGTCAGTATTAGATAAATGCGGGGCTTGGATGACTTACTGTTTGAACAAGATGGGGACAAATCCAGAGTAAAAAGCTCCGATGCCCTCCTGTGTTAGAATCTTGCTGAATCCACTGACCAAGCCTGTGGCAAAGCCAGGGGTCGAAACGAGACGAATGCGGGTTGCCTCGAGAGGACTGAGAGCGATGGACGCGAAGAATTCCGCCGAAGCAGCAGAGACTGAGTAGACAGCAGCCCTGTTCTTGCGGGCAGTTTCAATGCCCAGAAAGTCGATTGACTGCTGCTTGAAAAACTCGTAGCCACCGAACTTAAAGGCTCCCTGGATGAAGTATCCTGCAAATGTCGGGCCGAAGCCAGTCAAAAGGGCGCCAGCACCCTCATTCCGAATAACCTGCTGGAAACCACCAATCATGCCACGGTTGTAAACAGCAGGCTCGAGCTGAATCCTAGTTTTAACGCTGGATATCCAGTAGTTCAGTCAGTCCATTAGCGAATAAGGCTCGATCAGGCCGTAGCAGCGTACACATCGACAGGAGTAAAGGCGCCATGAGTAATGGAGCATCCCAGGGCGCCAGCAAGAGCAAAACGAGAGTAAAGATTAATGCCCTGGGGCCCCTGAACCGGTTCAGCGAGAGAAGCGCTCACTGCAGCAGCCATTGTGATATATGGTGCTGGTGCTGGTTTTCGTTGGTGTTGAGTGAGTCACGAAGTTGAGTATTCTTAAACAGCACGCGCGATTATCTCAACTCCTTTTTCGCCAAGCACCTACAGTAGGTACAGTGTGATGAAGTAGACGACAGGGGTCTTTAGCGTATTTTTGGCGGCTCAAGGCGTAAGCTCAGATCTCTAAATGGCCCGCGCACTGTGCGACTGGCTCTATCGTGAGAGTTATCTAGGCGTAGCTCTCTTGTACATACTGTAGGTAGGTGTGCATACACTTGGCAACGCGGTTAGCAATGGTTGTAAACTATGCAAACTTCATTAGTTTCGAATCTGGTAGGCTAGCTACTTGGTTCAACTTCATGAAAGACAAGACTAATGACAAGAACACTAATAACATGATATTTTGCTCGTATACCACATGTATATAATTTTTTTAAGTGAGTTTATTCCAGAATAACTGCTTCGTGGGCGAGATTATGAAAGTAAGATACTGAGCTCTTAAATCCAGGCACGGAGCTATGCGTCTAATGTCCGCTACTTCCGTTAACTCCAACCCTTCTGTTACGATACAAACCTGCATTGAAGATTATCTGACTAACAAGATCTTACAAGTCACTAGATTAATTTGCTTAAAAAACTACCATCATAGTAACTCAAAGATCACTGTGGGGGAGGGTTCGTGGCTCAGAATTGTATTTCATCCACATCCCTAAGGAGGTTTGCGGGATCCTTATATAGTGGGTCCACAAAAGTGAAGATGTACGTGAACAGACGCTTGCTTTCCTGTTCTTATACGCGCAGAGTAGCTTCACCATGCCCTCTGCCAGAGGAGAAATCCATAAAGTACTGGTGGGCTGAGACCACAGGAAGTCGTTTTTATCGTCCAATATCCTATCCGAAAGCAATGCTCATCCCGTAGCAACTAGTTCAACTTATCACGTATCTGCCGCAGGACGTAGGCCATGCATGATTTCTCTCTCCCTCCCCTTTTCCCTTTTCACTTCTGTAACTTGTCTCTCTGCGTGTAGATAAGGAAGTTCGTTGCACTTCTACTCAATACCTAACAAGGTGTACTTGATCATCAAGATTCTTGTGTACCTGCTGAGCATCGCGCCGACCAAATAGGCCTACTCTCACTATTATAGGACTAGCATATACATTGGGGCCCCTTTCAGCGTATCTGTTGGCTTCTAGAAGCGCCATAGTCTATGTGCGAGATGTATGACTTTCCAGATCAGAAATTTTCATAAACGAAAGGCATAATTGTGCAATGTTGTAGGAAAGATCTCATATACCAAAAGTCTTTCTAAGACGGTAAAAGAATCAAAATACATAAAAAAGCGTTGCAATGAATGAAAGAGAATGCTACAAAATAAAAGAAGAAAAAGTCTCAATTAAAACCGTTTGGTAGATGAGTTGTCTCCAGAAACAACAAATCTTACTCGGTCATGCGAATACTTCTGCCAAACACTTCTTTCTTTCTTTAATATGAATATTTTCTATAAGATAATTTTGAAGAGCTTACTACGTTTAAACAAAGTTAATTGCATATATCTCCATCAAAAGTCTGATTAGTAGTAATCTAAACAGCTGTCAACAAGAAATACGCCCTGGCTATGCATAATATCCGCTCTACCAAGCTGGAAACTCAACCAGCGGCCTTTACAACTTAGCCCCATTCAAAGTCCGGACCTGGTGATCGTCCACCAATTGTTCTTTCAACGATGTATCTACAACCTCATGTGCTATAATTACCAGATAAAATTCTCTCTAAAATGATAAACTTTTATTTGAACACTCTAATCTACTATCATCATGAGTCTCATCATTGATTGACAATAATCATTCAAAATTTCTTCATCAGCCTTTTCCCCAATACAGCAATTTTGTCTACTTCTGATCCAAGATGGCGTTCCAGTTTCATACTACTACCTTTGGGCAGTTAGTACGCCTCCTATCTGGCAATAAGGTCTTCCAGTATCCCGACGAGATCGACCCATTGCTATGGAAGAGATTCCTTCGCCAAGATGCGTCCGAGCATACAAACGACTCTGACAAAGTCTCAAGAAAAACTGAGACCACTGAAGATGGCGTCCTGGAGAATAATATACTTCATGATGGCGAACAGGAGATCCTTCTTGTAGAGTGGTACGGGCCGGATGACCCTGAGGTAGGTTATTTCGCCTCCAACCTCTACGAGGCTCATCCACACAATTATACATCTCTAATGTAAGTTCTTCGACTTGCAGAATCCTAGGAACTGGCCTTTAAGATGGAAGAATCTTATGATATTCCAACTCTGCGTTCTCAACTTTGCAGTTTACATGGCAAGTTCCATCTATGCGCCAGGTGAACTAGGAGTCATGGCAGATTTTGGCGTCAGCGAAATTGTGGCAACTTTAGGGCTCTCTCTCTTCACTCTGTAAGGCCACCAAACCCCATATGAGATCTGGGATCATAATTACACCCGGCTAACATCTCCTTTTCACTGTTATCAGTGGATACGGTGTCGGTCCTATGCTATGGTCTCCTTTGTCCGAAATGCCAAAAATTGGACGTAGTGGTATCTTCTTCTGGACCCTCTTCGCCTTCATCATTTTCCAACTTCCCGTTGGCTTTGCCCCAAACATTGCAGTCTTTCTCATTTTTCGCTGGGTGACAGGCTTTTGTGGCAGTCCATGCCTATCAACTGGTGGCGGAACAATTACTGACCTATACGACCCTGCTCTTGCCTCATACTTGTTCTGTATTTGGGGAACAGCTGGTTTCTGCGGTCCTGTATTCGGCCCCATCATTGGCGGATACCTGGCTCCTGCTAAAGGATGGCGCTGGACAATATGGATTATCACATGGCTTTGCACTCTTGTCCTAGCCTCAATATTCTTCTTTTTCCCTGAGACCAGTGCAGATAACATACTCTACAAGAGAGCTAAAAGGTTGAGGAAGGCGACTGGGGACAGCCGACTCAGGAGCAAGTCCGAAATTGACGCCGCACATTATACGGCAAGGGATCATCTGATTGCCCTCAGCAGGGCTTTTACTTTGACCTTTTCCGAGCCTATAGTTCTGCTTATGAACTCGTACGCAGGTCTCCTGTATGGCGTGTTGTTCATCTGGTTTGAGTCGTTTCCCATCGTGTTCGGCGGCATATACGGCTTCAACCAAGGCGAGCAGGGTTTAGTATTCTTGGGCATTTTTGTTTTTGCTCTCGTCTCACTAGCTTACTTTCTACATTGGATCAAAAACCACATTGTCGCAAGAGTCAATGAGCCCGGATTTACGCCTGAGCTGGTCCTTCCTCCGACGTTTTTAGGATGCATCGCCCTTCCAATCTGCCTCTTCTGGTTTGGATGGACATCGCGAGCGGACATTCACTGGATTGTTCCCATTATAGGATCCGGCTTCTTCTCTGTTGGCGTTGTCATGCTGTTTAACCCGCTATTCAACTATCTAGGTATCTCATATCCCACATACGCCGCATCCATATTCTCAGGATCTGCGCTATTTCGCGCTTTATTTGGTGCTTCTTTCCCACTTTTTGTAAGTATTAGAGCATGTGTCTCTTCTTTCATGTAACTAAACGCAGGTCATGTTTCAGGCGCGTCACCTTTTCTCTCAGCTCGGTATTGGCCCAGGTAACTCGCTCCTTGGCGGTATTGCTGTGCTTTTTATGCCGGTTCCCTTTGTTTTTTACAAGGTAAGTCCTAGTTATGAACATTTTTATTATCAAAACTGACTGTTAGGCAGTACGGGGCAAAGATCCGTCATAAGAGCAAGAATGCTCGACACGATTTATAAAAATGTCGGCGCAGTGGCTGTATTCCCAATACAGCGATAGCAGATTTAATTGACCGATATGCGTCAAATTATAAATAAATCCGCTGTGACGCTCAATTACGCAAACGTATTTGTCGACAGCACCATCAGTTCCTTTCTAGCGACGTCTTCTGACTTCTATCTTGCACTTTTATAGATACAATTAATATCACGATTCAATGTTAATCAAATTTTGATCATTAAAGTTCAAGGCTCCATTTGCTCGTTTACTTGTATTCGAACGCACGTCTTAGATGGATTCAATTTCTTGAGGAAGAGAATGGCCTAAATACAAATATTATAAGCCCTCAGAATAGAGCAACACACACGTTCCGTCGCAACCTTTCTTTACGCAATCGACAAAATGCCTTTCGTATTGTTTACAGTCTCCATTGTTTCGACACCATTCGCCCGGCTTATTTCCCCAATTGCGAGCACCAAAAGTAGCGACGCATTTGCCTGGGCAATCGTTGCTGTTGTCGCATAGACATTCCGCTGGCGAGCATGAGCACTCAATGTCATTCTTGCATTGCTCGCCGTGCCCTGCTCCGCGAACAATGATTGAAACGGCGCTCAGAACCATGAGTCTTGAGAGAAGATGCATCTTAGGAAGCCAAACGAAATGTTGTAGTACGTAAACGCTTAGTGGCGTGCTGATAACGGCGGACTACCTAGTCGCTGGTTGGTAAATAGTTTTATATCCTTGATAAAATACTAAAACCATAGATTCTCAAATCTCTAAAATTCAAGAAATAAAATAATATACGATACGTTTCAAGAATATTACTAACGCGGAGTCTGTGGTAGCCTAGATGCTCAATCGGATCGCAAGTTTTGTTGTAGTACGCATACAACAAAGAGGTCGCCAAAGCGCTTGTTTTTGTACTCAATAGATTGGCTTAGAATATTTTTACTTTTAATAAAGTGGTTGTAAAAGCTTCAGCTATTGTAATTTCGGTCAAGCTTGTTATAGCGCAGCAAACCATTCCATTTTCAAACCATGGCAAACGGCGCCCCGCGAACTATTACATAGATCTTATATCATCGGCAACCTAAAGTAAGGACGCTATACAGAACACGAATAGTTAGAAGCCAGCTCTGTTACTGTTATTATGGTTATTATGGCCATAAGTGTCCTGCACACGTCCGGGCAAGAGTTTAGGTATTGGGAAGATTTTCTCCTTTCTCGTACGCCACCTGACCGCAAAATAAGATTGCCAAAATATAATTATCAGGAGTCTGCTACCTATAATAGGTTTATAGAGAGACATATGGTAAAGCTTTTGCCCAATTACTAAAATGGAAAAAAAAAAAAAAAAAAAAAAAAAAAAAAAAAAAAAAAAAAAAAAGGGATAGCAAAATAAAAAAAAGGAAAAAAATAATATGCCGCCCCCAAAAAAAATTGCCATTAAAAAAAAACCCCAAGTTTTTATTTAAATATTTAATT